>LPNX010265498.1:0-85844 GCA_001517045.1 Pseudotsuga menziesii | reverse complement strand
AACTGGAGCGGGAGCTTTAACAGGGGGCGGAGCCAAAGGGGGTGGAGCCGCAGTCGAATTGAAAAAACTATATATTTCATAACGAACTATGCAGTTTCCCATTCGAACCTGAGCTCCTTCCTTCCCAGCAGAAATTGATAAAATATAATTGATTGTATTTGACAGACATGTTGTGCAGTCGTCGCTGGATATATCTCTCCAGCACTGGACTAGACCGTAAATCTTCATAAACGAGGCTCTAGTTGTTCCGGAAGCATATAAGGTAGATCTAGATACTGCCTCCACGGACAAATTGCTGAATAGGCTCCCAAGAGCCGCGTTAAAGACATCAGGGCTGGAGACATTATTTGGATTTACTAGTGCATATCCATCAGCAGTATCCAGTTTTCCGAAAAAACTTGAGTTTTCATAACGCAAGAAGCAGCCGTCCAACCAAATTAAACCACCGCTGGCATTCCCACAGCTTTGTCGAAGCTTAGTATTTGCTTCTTGTGAACAATTGTAGCATTGGTCGACTGTTGTGTCCCCCCTGCATTGGAGGAGGCCATATATTTGGTTGGGACTTTGGCCATACACAGACGTGTTAAACCCAGTTTTGGATGTGCGTTGAACAAGATTATTCAAGACTGTATTCAGATTTCTCTCAAACGTACTGCCTTCTGTATAGTTAACATCGTGGTGGCACTGCTGTGCGTTGCAAAACTGTCCATGAAGAGCAATGCTGATGGAGAGAACTACAATTATGTAAAATAGCTTCATAGTTTGCCCCATCAGGAAGGTCAAGCATGCAACTCTTCTTCAATGGAGGACTGTCGTTGCCAATGAACGATGGAGAACCTACAGAGCATGGACGTGCCAAGACTAGTGCTCCCAAAAATTCCAATTTGATCTACACAGATATCATATGCTTAATAAAAAATAAATGGACTTAGAATGTTTTTCAGTTTCGTTCCGAATTTGAAGATTCTAAGCGCATTGGCGAGCCCAGTATGGCTAAATAGCGTACGGATACGAACTGTCCAAAAAATAAATGGAACCGTGTAAGAATCCCCCAAAAAACCACTGAATCTATGAAAACTATAACTATTATGCTTCACCGGATTCAGTCTAAGCTGACACCTAAAATGAGAATTTTCTATGATTTAGCTCCAAGCCTCCAGTGCTCCACCGCTCCCAGCTTCCGGGCTATTTCAGATTTGAAAAGTATGTACTGTACCTGACCCACTTTCCCCTCTTTACTTCGTCAACACGTTAACTGCTCTGAAAAGTAACGCAAGCTTTCATTTTCTAACTTTTTGTCTTGAATTCGGTGGAATTATGATGTATGTATTACGTGTAATGTTGACTTGACTTGATCGGAGAATTGGAATAATAACGTTCCGTAACAAGTGCACCATAAAGGGTAAAGTTCAGTCCGACTTTAGGCGGGAAGCGAGATAGATTCCACTAACCTATTATTTTCATTGATTTAAAATAAAATATATCCACTGATATCATTCTGATATGCATAAATATATGTGTTCTCCTTTCACTTATTCAACCCGTGACTATCCTTTGTTTCGATTTCGGAATCTTCTACTAAACGTTAGGGTTTAGGGTTTTGCATGAGAGATTGCCCACCAATACTAAAAGTGTAACAAGTACGTTTAGGGTTTTGTATGGGAGATTCACGGAGCAGTATAAGCGTTCACCAAATCGCCCTCGACTCGCCGGAATCCGGCAGATCAATTTTGGTGTAAATCATACTTTTGAGGAATTAAATGGTAATTTTAATCATTTGGGTAGTTTTAAAATGCCCGATTTAGTATAAAATGCTAATCAGATTAGTAGAATTCCAAAATAATGAAATAAACAATTTCACAGCAAACATTTAACTGATTTTAATAAAAAATCGGCCGAAAAAACGGGGCGATTTGGTGAACGCTTATCCTACGCGGAGATTGCCCACCAATACTAAAAAGGTAACAAGTGGTGTGAACCTGTGAATCTTCCACGTTGAAGAACCATCAATCACTCGTATGTACTAAAAACAATAGAGTATTCAAACTCAAGTGCGTTGCGTGGAATTCTTACATTAAGACAAACTAAGCAAGGGTGGATACCTCTCACCTACTTCAGACGTGTTGATATTGTTGGGTCAATGTTCGGTGGGTGGGGTCATTGCTTTAATCCTCACTAGCGATCGACACTGACCATGACCTTATCGTGCAATTTCTTTTGTAAATGATTCCCAACGGATAAACAGTGTTTGACATCCTCGTGGGCCAACAACCCTAAATGTAATATACCATAATAATGAAAATACATGATATATTATAAATTTGATCATTGAATCAAATTTTTCTTTCCTTGGTTCTTCTAACGATTTGAGATTGCTTCAAGGGTTTATTTCTCAACAATTCAATGAAATGGTTACATTCATGGTCAGTGAATCAAAGGTAAGCTAGATAATCAAAGTAAGCCAGATAATTAGGGGTCTTGAAATCATACGAGGCATCATAAGATTTAGCTAGACATTTTCTTGGTTGGTTGGGTGTTTTTATCCTTGTTTGGGTGAATCTGTTTTTTAGAGGGAAAATTTATCATTGCTTAGGGTAATTGTATCATTGTATCATTGCTCGAATGAATTTTTATTGCTTAGGGTGTTTTTAGATATGGGGGAGGCATTTTTTTGATCAATAAGGAGAAAGTTCAATTGCTATTTGGGCACATTGTTCTCATGTTGAGGATTACATCCACCTTCCCTCTCAACACTTTCCTCTCCAACTAGTCAATTGACTTTCTAGACATTTATTCTCTTTACTGTCTAGACCATACACTTCATTATATTGAGTAATGGCTCTTTCAGAGCAGTTTTAAATGTTGGTGGGTGCATTAATCGATGTTGAAGGCCATACACACTCTAGATGTCGAGCATTGGCTATTTTATGAAGATGCTTATGATGTTGGGTGCATTAACTCATTCTAAGACCATTTACCTTACGCAAGGTTTCAAACACTGCTCTATTACTTTGTTTTTCTCATGGTGTCTCCATATGCACTACTAGGTTCAATGACTTATCATTCTATTGAATGGTTATCTTAGTAGTTGGAGTGTTAAAAATGAACCCACAACTGGAATGGAATTATTATTCACACATGGCCTACATTTTCTAAGATTGTGGAGGCATTTAGTGTATGCAGGAACCATCTCTCATACACATATATGTATGCATAAGTTGACTCCATAACCATATGTCTTTGGGAACTTGAGAGAATCTAGTTTTCATTGATAGTCTATGAGTGCGTGATTAATTTCTTCATCATTGAGAGTGAGAGATTGAGTTGAACTAGCTTGAGAAGTCAACTAGTGTCCAAACCATAAAGAGCTCCACCATTGTATAAAGTTCTTTAGGACAAGAGATATGCATGGAATTTATATTGAGGTTGCCATAACAAAGTTAAGAGTGATGTGATAGTTTATAGATGCTTCTAGCCATAAATGTAAGCAAGCAAACCTTATCATGATTGTGATTGCACATTCAATATGCATGGTCTTATTGGCATTGTAGAACTACAAAGTTCATTGAGCTTGGCATTGCAAGGATTTGAACTAGATCTAAACAGGAAAGTCAGACCTTGTAAACCAACTAAAAAATTGAGGAATATACGTCATACAAACCTAAAGACTAGGTGTTGACGGATAAACTGAATAACATAGATTCATTTGACATTGCATTGGCATCTAGTTTCTTTCATGTAGGTTAGAAAGAGAAGGATATATATAATCAATCATGGGCATACCAATTTTAACTTGGAACTACATAAAGAAGCCAAGCAATGAACAAATTCTAGAAGATAGAGTCCTCAACATTCTAGAGCATTGTAATACGACCCCATGTAAAATTCTGATTTTCTTTGAAGCAAGCCTCCTAGTGCAGCAGCTATCCATGAAGACAAGCTATTTGCTACAATGTCTGCCCAGATAAAAATAGTGCCCTGCATGGCCACATGATATATCAATGGGATCCAACTCATCTTGTAGAACGTCCCATTTGTCCTACCAAAAATTGTATTTAGCATCAGGGCTATAAGCCTGTAGGGAGTGCGTAAGATGGCAAGCTCATATTCTTCAGAGGCTTTCTGGCGAAATTGCTTCCCTGCTATCATTATCCGCTTTGCACATTCGATGTATTCTAAACTCAAACTATCTATCCAATCATCTGACATCATGATTTGTGGGACGGGTAGATTGTAAGCCTTGGTTATATAAGGAAGGGTGAAGGAAGCAAAAGCTTGTCATGCGGTGTTTGAAATAATCATAGTACCCGCGTCTGCTTGAGGTATGATCCACCCGATCACCTCAGCACAAGGGAAAAGCTCAGGGCGCATGGATACCTTTGTGATGCTTGATTTTCTTATGTTTACATATAACATCATATCCTATAGGCTTGCATCGGGTATGTTCTGATTCGTTATCATGTGATATCTCTGATCCCATTTAAACTCCGGTTGAGCCCTTGTGACAGCTTTTGTGTCTTCATAAATAATCTCTATTCTAGGCAGAACCTCGATGTCTGAGTCCTCCTCAGGGACCTTGGCCTTTTTCTTTCCACCCTTCTTTGGCATGGTTTGGTGTGAAGACTAAAGCTGTAACATGACCATAGCAAGAAATACTTAGTGTCATTGTGAGCAAATAACATATGTTCATATCAACAAGATACATCGAAATGAAAAAGTGTTGTCAAGATTGCAAGATATCAATGAAACCTAGAGAACAAATCATATTTTTTTCTTTTCAAAAAATAAGATTGCAATCAGTGCTTAACATGTTGGAGAACAATAAATATGTATTTATCGATTCATCCTTAGCCATCTAAAGTGACCCTGTGATGTAAATAATTTCTACAGGTTATCCAAATACTTCAAGTTGTGGCAAAGTGTACATTAGGTTAAAACTTGATTGAAAGACATTAGCTCAAGTGCAAGCTCTAAATGTTGTTTTGGGATTTAGATCTCTAGTTCTGTAAACCAATCATCTTGTGTTTTAGGTCAAGATGCAGAAGAATAATCAAATCTGGTTTTAACTCCTACACAAGGATTTCCAAGCTTATGTCTGTTCAGTATTCCCTTGGTTTTAATATCAAGACGTGGGAACCTCCTTTTATTAACTTCTCTCTTACATGTAAGAAAACAATCAAAGAGAAACACGGTAATGGCTTTGTATTTTGAAACCGAAGGAAACTCGAAACCCTACGTTGACCCAAAACCCATGAAATCTTCCTGAAACCACAATGCCGACCACAGGGACAAAATATGTGGCTCGAAAAGAAACCCTAGGCCGCGCTTTGAAATGTGACAATCCCCACTATGTGAAACAATCGAGTGTTCTCCTACCATCGTAAATAAAGGTAAACCCGATAAGGCGTAGTCGGTGAAACACTTGACCTGCCGCGACTGCATCAATAACATCCTAGAGGTCTAACAGACCCATCATATCTACGAATTGGAAGGTCAAAACACACACAACAATGAAGGTGAAGATTAAACAAACAGGGTCCGGCTAGAAGGCTAGGTTAAACAAAGTGATGCCAAGGATCCTAACGCAACCCGACTTGGGAAAACTTTCGACAATCAGTAAGTCAAAACGAAAACCCTATGGGGTTGGGGCTGGCTTTTAAACCCACGACGATAGATAGTGATGGTGGAAACCCTATCACCACAAACCTAAACCCCCCACAAACATCGTTCTATAAAAAATAGCCAGAAGATAAGGGTTCAGGCCTACCTGGAAAACGTTGGCGAGGGTACAGTGCTCAGTGAATCAATCCGTAGGCTCCATGTGGCAATCAACAGCTGGGCGCATTCAAAACAGAGTAAAACGTAACAATACATAGAAAAACAATCGTGATATATATAGAAAAAATCATTCAAAACATAATAAATGCGGTTACTGGGCAATTAATGGCGTGCAGGTAAAAAACGTCGTTTTGATGCCTAAAGAACAAACCCCATCGTCAACTTTACCGAATCCGTGAGACAAAATAAGTCTTAAAATAAAATTTGCGATAGTGTTGGCGCAACATCTGAGTTCTTTCGACACTATCACGGAGACTCACCAACAGCTCTCGAAAAACGCATCGTCAGCATGATTCATGGAGAAGCTTTGTAGGCAAAAATCAGTCACAAACCCTTAGTTTCGTCGAACGTATCAGCATAAAAAATTGAGTTATACCGACACTATCGGAAAAAACTCACTGCAAAATTCCGAAGAAAAGGTCGTCGACAAACTTATAAAAAGCTTCCAAAACAACGGTGTCGGGCAGAAAACATGAGTTTCTGCTGATATCTTTGACACTAAATTTTGAGTCTGGCTGATACTGTCGGCTCCATTTGGCAATGTCTTCCGACGAAAAATCTGCGACCAAACATGTCGGCAAAGAAACACAAGTGTCGTCGATGTGGTCGGTAAAACTCAACACATTTTCTCGCAAAACCTAGGCTCCGAACAAAATCGTGCACAAACATATCGGATGGTAAAGCCGAGTCCTCTCGACATGTCGGCTTGACTCGATGAGTTCATCCAACACATCGGGAGCAAAAGCTGAGTTCTAACTTAGCAAACAAAGGCTTTTCTGACTTGTTGAAATAAAAACTAAGTCATGGAAATGAACCTTAAGGAGCAAAAGTAGTCTAAGAAAGGCTAAAAGCTAGAAATTCCAAGGAGGGGCCCTAAAACCATAAAATTTTTGGGGTAGTGGTTGCAGCAGCAACACCATCTTATGCAAAAACAAAGAGAATTTTTTTTTTTAAAACTTTCGCAACGCCTCAAGCATCGCGCAACACCGGGCCCATCCTGTAGGGCTTCAACCTACCTGCTGCCATTTACCAACTTAGGTAGCATCACACCATCTAACTGTTGTAGTTGTACTGTGCCTCCCATAGTAATGGAATTGATAACATAAATACCTAGCCAATGCATCTGCAACTTACCCGGATGTTTGATAAACTTGCTGTCATACATCAACACCAGGTCTCCTTGCTGAAAGTGTTTGTTCTTGATATGTCGATCATGCCAAGCTTTCTGCTGATCCTTCTCAATCATCCTCAATAGAGAATAATAGCATAGCTTTTAGGGTGGCACCAATCAATCTAGGAAATCATCTGTCTTTCTAAGATGATCCTATGGAATGTGAATTCTCCTTAAGTGCACTTTCTACTTGTATGTTTCCTCTCTATGAAAGTATTTATTCTTGTAAGTGGATAGCATTATGTTAAAATAAAAATCATATACTTATCATAATGTTATGTTTCCCCTATGTGAGATCATTTATTCTTGTAATTGGATGGCATTACATTAAAAGAAAAATTATATGTTTATCATAATGTTAAATTCCTAAAATGAATGAATAACTTAATTTTTTTCCCAGTCATTTTATCACTTTATAGTCATATAACATTGGAAATCTACATTATTTTTGCATCCCTACCTCATTATTGCATCATACATAATTTTTTCAAATACATTCATCATCATCATTAATGATATAAATATATTTATATAAAGTACCAAATTGTATATATAAAAAATATTTACTTATATATATTGTGTATCTATATTATATAATTCATTTATTGATATTTTAAAATTAAATTAAATTATATATAATTAAATAGTTTTAAAATATTTTAAAATTTATTTAATAAAATAAGATTACTTTTTTCCTTTCCAAAATTTATTTTAATTATTTATTTTGAATTTTGAATTTTAATTATTTTATTAATTATTTATAACAAACAAATATAATAAAAAGAAAGTTAGCATATCCATAAAAATCAATCTAATCATTTTGAATCTTTTGAAATAATTACTTAACAAAATTAGCATCACATAATCTACGAAATGTGAAGCTATTATATCTCATTTACATTTATAGTAAAGATCATTTTTAATTGCAACAAATTCATTGATTCACAAACTATTATATCTTATTTACATTTATAGTAAAGATAATTTTTAATTGCAACAAATTCATTGATTCACTTTGTTAGATGTCCATTCACATTAGAATTGAATAAAAGGGCCAAACCCAACCTCTTTAAACACTTAAGTCAAGTTTGGTAAAGTTCTATAAGGTATATAAATACGTTTTACCTAAAACTTTATCAGTAACACAAATAGTTGTTATTTTTTTAATAATTATGTTAAATGAATTATTTTTTATGGAGGTAGTATCTCTCAATGCTCCCTCTTTTATCAAGGGTCTATGAGGAGCTTTCTTTGTTTTTAATATCTTTAAAAACTCTTTCTTAGCATAAAATAAATGAGCCACATGAGTTAGTACCAGATAAAAAAGATCTTTTAGAACAACTACCAAAGTAAATTATTACGTAGTCAAAATAAAGATGGATCTACAAGCTCCCATCTTGTTTATTACTACATTATTATATTTCTGCCAAGTATCTTTGTTAAGCAACGTTCTAGGCAATAAAACAAGCAACGTTCTAAGGCAATAAAATAAAACACATGAATATTATAATATTGTAAACCAAAAATTTAGTTGGATGATTTTTTTTTTTTTAGCAATTACCTTCACGTCTTGATCTAAGCTCATATAGCTAATATTACTTGGCCATGTGTTGTAAAACGTTTTGTATGTATTCATAATATTTATCGTGTAGAGGTTGCCACATGTATTTTTGGGTGGTAAGCTTTTATATAAGGTTTTTTTTAAGCTTATTTTTCATAATATAAGATGTGCAACTTATTTTACATAAGTCCATGAAGATAATGAGAGGGATAATCTTCAAATCTCTATCAATTTATACTTGCTCTTGCTTAAATTGATTTACAATAGTATATCTCATTGCAAGCAAATACATATAGCTTCAGGTGTTATGCAAACTAAAGATAATTTTTTTATGCATTTACACACTGTTGCCTACTTTTTTATTGTCAAAGCAATTAGCCTCACGACATCAAGCCCTATCAATTACATGATGTTTGCTAGATTCCCCAAATTCTCTCAATGCAGTGTGGTCCTCTTGATGATGAGATCTTTTCCAAATATTTTAATTTCTTGCTTCTAATAGACTCTTAACCAATCATGAAGAACTAAAAAATTATGCTTGAGGTCGCATTTCCATCAAATCTCATGAATTGCTTCCAATTTTCGTCAAACGCTTACAATTAGTAACCACTGCTCTTGAGCATTTTCAGTCAAGAACAACACATCGTTACAACTATGGAAAATATCTCTAAATGCATCCAAATACCTCGAAATTTCAATGTAATTGGATGTGCATGAAAAGCATAAGGATGTAATGACATTCAACCGCTTCCTTTTCCCATAAAGTAAGCACTTCATAGTAATTGCATACACACCTGGATTTAGCCCTCCTAAGTTACTAGCCTATGTTGTTGTGGCATTTGATAATTACATTGACCCTCCATGGGACTAATCTCAGTTAAAGCATATACCAATTCCACTCATAAATCAAAGTAACAAGAAACAAATCCCCCTCAAGATGGCTTGGGCATCAACTATCCATAAATCCCAAAGATTGACATTAACAAGGTCAACCATTGACATTGGTAACACTAAACATCAAGACTTGACTTTCACTGCAATGTTACCCACTAGAACATTAGAAAGAATGCAAATTGCACCATTGTTCTCCTTCAAACGCTATGCAAATATGAAAAAAATTTCATGTCTCACTTTGAGAAAAAGATGAGGCACCCCTTTATTCTTTGTCCCTTTCACACTAAATTTTTTGCAAACCTCAATCCTTACACTTCACCCACTAAATTAAAATATCAATGTTGATTGCCAATATAATTAGAGTCAAACTTGAACACTACCTAGCCCTTTATTGTTTTACTCATATATGTATACTTTATGGTATGCCAAATTAATGTACATTTTATTTTACTTGCCATTTATTACATCGGTTTCTATTTATTTCTTATTAGTACTTGCAACAAAGTTTTCATTTCAATTTCATATGGCTATAGTTATGGCTACCATATATTCTCTATACTTGTTTTCAACACATAAAATTATATTATCTACATACAAATAACTTTCTCTCATTTTATAACATATCAAAATTCTCTTAGGTGTTTCATTTCCCATACTTATGTGTTTCATTTCCCATACTTAAGAATATACTAATTACCAGTGTTTGACCAAGTTTTCGGGATGGGGGCGCGTGGAAGCGGGGAAATGCACATTGGGGACGTGTAGAGACACCCCAAAATTTTGGGGTATTTTGGGGGGCGGGGGGGGCGGGGAGGCATTAGGGTCCTTAACATAGGGGGGTCGGTCTCTAAAATTATAAAAAAGAAAAAAAGAATTAATAAAAATATGAACCCCAACATATAAACATATCAATTCCTCATCCCATCACCATTTGCATACTAGCATGCTTATGTTCTTGAAGACTTTAGTGTAATTTAATGTAATCGTTATAGCCAAGCATATCATATTGATGTTTGTTTCTTTTTATTTGTTTCTATTTTGTTTTAAAATGACCATTTAGTGTAAAAGCCTAAAATTTAAGATGAACCATTTCTTTTTTAAGTAAAAAAAATTAAAAAATCGAGGGCAGTGGGGGCTTGTTGGAGCCCCCCATTTTCAGGAGGGGGCGTGTGGGAGCCCCCCAATCCGGGAAACTCCTAGACCCGCGTTTCCCCAAGTTTCGCAGAAAGGGGGATGCTAGGAAATGTTTCCCATGGAGCCCCCCAGCCCCCGGGGCGTGGGAAGCATAGGGGGCGAGCCCCCGACCCTGGGAGGCACGTCCCCATGGAACACTGCTAATTACGCCGAAGGCGTTTTCCCTATGGAGACGTAGTCTCGAAAGATTCCTCGTCTCCCTGCCCATTAACATTTTGACACGTATCACATCCATGGTCAAAATTTCCGGTTGGTATATCTCGTGATCCGACAAAGACGAAAGAAGGCGGCATGGAGTTAAAACGCTCAGTCTTTATTCTGTACCATTGCATGTCCAATTGAACTATGTTATGAAAACACTCGGGCTAAGTCCATATGAATACAGTTTGCTCGGAACAACTTCTCACAGCAGGTTTTGCAGCTTGAACAGACAGCTGAGGATGATTCTTCACAGGCAGTCACGCAAGCAAAGAAATGTAGCGAAAATTGGTAGCCTGAAAGAATATATAAATCTAAGCGAGCCCCAAAACAAACCCATCGCAGTTAGCCAAGAAAATCTTGTATCTTCGTGACTAGAAGCTTCTTTTGTTCCTGGTTTCGCTTAACAGACTTGGATCACACAACATAGGCTTCACAGAAACAACTTCTTTGAGGCCGATTACAGCTAATTAGGGAAGAATAAAAATCTCTCTATATAATAGTAAGTAATACACAAGAGGCTTGTGGAAGAACGCCGAAATATACTTTCGTGATATTTTAATGCTTTATTTCTGTCAATGGGACTATTTTGGATTTCTTGTTTGCTGCAATGATTCTGGCATTCCTTTTGTGGTCTATTTTGGAGTTCCTAGGATTCTGTGACTGTTGTAATGGTTTGACTGTGTGCCCCAAATTATTGGCCACTAGCAGAACTGACTTGGTTAGTGTTTTCTTTGGTTTGAATTTAATGGAATCAACCCAAGTAATTGGACAAGATTTCGTTGGTGAAGGTTCATCGTCAATGTTCCTATTACATCTGATTTGATCCCTTCAATCTCCCAAACTTTTTTGTTTGTAACTTGTAAGTACCGAAGACTTTGTTAAGGCTTCTCCACACTTGTCATGTAGGTTGAAAATCTTTGTATAGAGATAAGATGGTAATTAGTTTGAAAAATATTTGTCCACAATATCTGGCTAAGATCAAGAATTTTGACTTTGAATTTGCACATGCATCAAGTTCTCTTGAAATGCCCATAATCTTAAGAAGTTAATGCGTTGTTCAATCTCATAATCGTAAGAAGTCAATGAGTTGTTCTATTAATTAGTCAGGGATCTTAGTATTATATTGAAAAACTTTGAATTAAAAAAAAATGAAAATTACAGAATTCTAAAGATGAATCCTGAGTGTGTTGTGATATGTAAAATTTGAATTCTTTTTTCTAAACAAGTCTAGTTGATTTGAAGGATATCTTTAATATGGGGCTTTACTTATGAACACGTGGTCCCTGATAGTTGAGAAGAAGCCAGGGAGAACGAAGAACGAGATCAATAATTACTGGAGGTCACACATGAGAAAAAAACTCTCGGCATCTCATGATTCTGTAGATTCCTGCGAGGTGAACATAAAAAGAAACAGAGAGAAAATGCAGGATATTGCAGGAAGCCAGGGGCACAAATGGGTTCAGGGATGGAGAACGTTTTGCATTGGAATTTCAGAACAGTATTATGCTTTCCACATTGGAAAGCGGAAATCAGAAAGGTATATTGATAATCAATTTATCAATTTACCTTTCCACTTTCCGCATTTAACTCTTGAAACATTAGAATTTCAGAATAGTATCCCGCTTTCCGCATTGGAAAGCGAAATCCAAAAGGTAAATTGATAATCATTTTATCAATTTACCTTTTCGATATAAATTGATTATCAATTTACCAGCTTTTTGCTTTCTGCATGCAGATTGCAAAAACTGTACCTTGCCTAAAGGTAAATCGTAAAATCTATGCAAATGTCTCCCAGATTTACGAAATTGGGAAATCCAAATTGACAACAATGAAGGACAACCTTGAAAATAAAATCCGAAGTGAAAAAATTACTGTCAAAATTCCCGCCTTGTGAACTTTATAAAAAATGAAGCTAGGAATCGCCACATCTTGACTCCATGTATCAACTACCAAATGCAATAGATGCTTGGACTCTATTTATCAAATGCAGGAAACACGAAGATTTCCAGGTCTCCTATATCAATCGACACCTGAAGCTTGCCGGCGCATGGGCTATCAAGGTTGGTCATCGATCTGACCCTCCATGCCATCTCTTTGTTGATATGAAAGGTAATAAGCACCCACAATGAGGCATTATGTTTCCCAGAAGCCCTCCCTCCCTTTTATAGACCAGGAAAAACATATCATCTCCATCCTACCTTAGCCCTTCTCACATGAGGAAGATCTAAAAAGGATATTGGAGAAAGAGAAATGGAAAGAAATAAAGCTTTAGGAGCTAAATCTACTCTGACTATGTCCTTGACTCCTTTAGCAGGAACGACATATGAAAACAATGCACATAATCAACTAGCATGTAACCTAAAAACATAAATTAAGATTTGGAAGCTCAATCTATTCTAATTGTAACCTTTAGCAATAGGGTTGTTTGATTCAGAACCAACAATACAATATTCGATGTTGAAGTCAAACATTTATTTCCATTTTCATTTTTATCAGTCACAAGAACCTTTTATTTCTTCTACTTTGGGCTACTTATTCCTTTGACCTATGATTCATTGACACTATGTGATTCTGCCTCCCATTCAAATTGCTTTTTGATTGTATCTCTAATGCTTGATACATATTGAAGAGAGAACAAATGGATTACAAACCAGTCTAATGTAGAAGTCGTTGCTTAAACAAACTCCACTATATTTTCTTTTCCGTGGAGAAGATCGTTGCAAACATTGAAAAGACTTTGAACAATTGTATCGAACTCTGAATTTTGCCACTGCAAGACACACATGGTATAACCATGCATATTTGAAGAGTTCCCATAGAGATGAGGTCCACATGTGTCTTGTGCCATGCTATTTGAATGAATTTGATCACCAGGATTTGACATGATAAAGCCTTCGATAAGCACCAATATTTTTTGAATAGAAGCACTCACTTTTGATCCAATCTAGGCAGTTTTTTCTCTATTAGGACATGAAAAAGAAACCATTTCTTCTTCAGATGAACTCCCATGTGAATGTGATTTGGTGAAAAATTATCTAATATTGCTCCCTGAAAAGAACCATCATTCAAAACATCAATGCTCTTTATATTTTCTTTTGTTGCAGCAACTTGCTCAATAGTTGAACATTAAGCCTTTACAATAGCATCCTTGACCCTCCCCATGAATTCATCCATGTTTTGAGACTTTGCATGAGCTTTAAAAACCATGCATAAAACCTCTAAAAGACTAGCATTATCTGCTTGATTGGTATATCTCTGTGATTGAATAACAGATAATTTCTCTGCTACAACTATGGCATTAGCATATGTTTCATGAATTCTAGGGGTTTCTTCTAAAGTACCATCCTCTCAGTCAAAGAAAAAGTATTATTGTCTTCCTCTGTCAATAATAGCATAGTTCCACCCAATTCTTCTACTTCACCAAAATGTCGATTGGAACCATCGACCTTTTCAGTAAACAATCATGTCAGTGGTTCCATTTCAACAAAATAATTCATCCAATTACACTCTAAGGAATTAGATGGTTTATTTGTAGCTATATTTATGTTATCTTTCTTAAATTGTGCTAATTCACAAATCAATGTCGAGGCCATAGATTCAACGCAGATAGCTTCATATCCATTGTCTCCATCCTCATAAATTGAAACAATTCTCGGTTCATAACTACCATGTGGCATATTCACATGAATATCAACTATACCATTGGTTTTATTGATGCAATGACCTCTATGGAAGGTCTCCATTTCTTCCTCAAGTTGAAACAGTTTACTAGTTGGTCTTGCACACATGACCGTTGAATCTTGAAGTTCATTGATTTTAGCATACTAGTTGTTCTTGCACACATGACCATTGAATCTTGAAGTTCATTGATTTTAGCAGTAAGTTTTTTTTAGAGATTTGTACTCTTCTTCCAAGGCAAGTAACTGCTCAGAGAAAGCATGTATATGTCTCGGGTTGTTCTCATGATCATTTTCATGCATAACCAGGACCTTCCCTTACCCTTGTCGTAGCAGCTAAGGAAAGATTTTGAACCTGAATCATATCTTTACGCGAAGTGCTGAGGGACTACCTCCTAAGTTCTTTATAGGCATTATAAACAATTTCAATTACTACGCTGTAACAACTCTACCGAGGAGGGTAGAAAGCGCGTTTATAGAAAGCACGTTTATGGTTTATAGTTCATCTTCTTAGTACATTATGGTTTATAGTTCATCTTAAGATAATTTTACCATATTAGTGTTTATGTTTTCTTTTATTTTTCCTTAGTATTGATAGCCATCAAGTCTTTAATTGCATCTTTCCTAGACCTTGGATTCTTTATTGGCCATAAATGGATTGTTTTGTTCGGCTATAGGGCCTGTTCAATTTGTTTTTGAAAATCAGTGTTTATAAAATATAAACACTGAAAGGTTGTTAATTTCTTGACACTTAAACATTTTGTTTGGAATCAATCACAAAGGTTGTAACAGTTTGTCTCTTAACCGTGAGTCACAACAGTTTTATATAATTGTCTTGAAATTGTATCGTTCTTTTTTTTCCCTGCAGTTGATTCACTGTCCAATCGTCTTGACATTACATCTTTTTCTGATGTTAGATTCTTTGTAGGCATGCATGTGCAGTAATTGAATATTTTGGTTGGATTTTAGGGTTTGTTAAGTGGATTTTGAAAATAAATGCCGATACAAGATACTAAAAGGTTTTAACTTGTTGAAACCCAGAACATTCTATTTGGAATCCTATTTGATAGTCTGTAACAGCTTCTATCTTCATTGTGAGTAGAAACTGTTTTGTGATTGTCTTGAAAATGTACTTTTTTACCACCAAATGATCATGCATGAAGTCTTGTTGAAGTTGAAAATTTTACAACAATTGGAATCTTTGTTTGTGATGGCAATGATTGATTTTTTGATTTTTTAAGTGGAGAGTTTCCGGGAAATTGAACTGGAAACATTTTGTTCAGGAGCAGTTTTGAACCGGCGACCTTCTTGGAGACGAATATACATTATATAAGCTAAAAAAATAACAATTTAATAAATTGTTGTTTGGCAACTCCATTTCCACAATGTGCACACTTTTCCTTTAGCAGTTCCTCAATTCCACAATTTAATAAATTGTCCTTCAGCAACTCCACTTCTACAATTTACGGATTGTGGGATTTTGAACTTCAATATTTTCAAAGTTTTTCATCCCGCAACCTGCATCCCGGGTTGCAGAGTGCGGGTTAGTCATCCCGCAAGCCGCAATTTGCAGAGAGTAGGTCGTGGGAATCAATTTATTTTAATGATTTTATTGCGTGGTTCCACAACCCGCATTCCGCAATTTGCGGGATGCGGGTTGCGGAAAGGATTGAATAAACTCTTGATGGTTTTGTGATCCCGCATCCCGCAATTGCGGAAGGACAATTTATTAAATTGCAGAATTGAGGAACTAATGAAGGAAAAGTGTGTACATTGTGGAAATGAAGTTGCGGAATAACAATTTAATAATTTGTTATTTTTTTATCTTAAAAAACAATATAATGTATATTCGTTTTCCAAGAAGGTCCCAGGTTCAGAACTTCTCCAGAAGAAACCTTCACTTTTAATGGTGCTTTTATTTTTACATTCCATGGAATTAAGCTTCTACGCTTGCCTGAGAACTATGTACGTCTTAGCATTAGTAAGAAGGAATACAACTCTATTGCTTTCGCAAGAAGTAATACCATTGTTTAATGTTTATTTTAATATAAATAGAGTGGTATGATTTACATGTTTATATTAAGAATATGTATCTTTATTTATGGATGATGGATAATATGTTTATTATAGTGTTTTAGGGATGAACAAAAAATATTTTTAGTTGATGTTGCAATGTTTCCGTGTACTTAGTCTAGTTACTTTGTTGAACAGTGATTCCATTTTTTTATGGTAAAATAACTTTGATATAGTAAGTTGTTTTTTTTAAAGAAAAAAGTAAGATATGTAAATTTATAGATAGATTAAGATAGTAAGCAAATAGTTATTGTATTTTCTCATGTTGTATTTGAAGTAATCATGTTCATATTGGTAACTTTTTAATTTTATCATATTACATTTGTAATTTTTTAATTTTCTCATAATACATTTTGTATGATAATTTTTTTTTGTTTTATAGATTTTGGCTTCATAAATTTAAGACTAGGAAGTGGTTGGATATTTATTGATATGTACATCTCAGACACATTTTAAAAATAATAATAAAAAAGTTAAACTAAACTACCCAATAAATGATGACCTATATTTTGTGTAGTTTGTGAAATATCAATTTTCACATTTACAACCCTCCCATTCACTGGTTAGATTGGTATGTGAAACTTTTTTATTTAAAAATTTTGGTTGCATTTTAAATTTACCTAAATGTTTGGAAAATAAATTTGTCTAAAATCAGTTAAAATTTTATATTTAAAAAATATAAGTTTAAAATCAATGAAAACTCTATATCTGAAATCTAGAAAAGAAAATTGCTATACAATTAGACTATTTTGTTTTAACTGCTCAGAGAAAGCATGTATATGTCTCGGGTTGTTCTCATGAGCATTTTCATGCATAACCAAGACCTTTCCTTACCCTTGCTGTAGCAGCTAAGGAAGGATTTTGAACCTGAATCATATCTTTACGAGAAGTGTCGAGGGACTACCTCCTAAGTTCTTTATATGCATTATAAACAATTTCAATTACTACTTCGTCGTAACAGCTCTACCGAGGAGGGTAGAAAGCATGTTTATGGTTTATAGTTCATCTTCTGAGTACATTATGGTTTTCTTTACCATTGCCCATTATTGACTACACGATATTAGTCTGAATCACTTGTGGAGACTCCAAATGATCTTGAAATTTAACTGAATTATTAACAATTTAAGAGGACCCCAAGTTTAACCATAAACTATTAAGAATGCTCTTATAAGCAAGCACTCATTTGGAATAGATTACCCATAACTTAACCACAACTCTTGAAATAAACAAACCTTAACCAACAAATATTATGATACGGCCATGGTTTGAAACCCCGGAATGCCCAAAATCTTGTGAAATGTAAGAATTATAATGAATTTGCATCTTTGCTAGCATAAAATTACAGAAAGGTATGGCGTTGGATGCAGTAAGCACGCTGACAATCTCTGAGTTTCCTAAATGTAATGTAGTTCAAGCAATTTTCACTAATTACATTAAGTTAAAACTGAATAATCCGAACAATGCTATGAAATGGAATGGAATAACCCGCATCCTGGAACCCGCAATTTGTGGATTGCGGGAAGTAGTTTGATTTAAGATTTTTGTTGTGTGTTTCCGCAACCCGCAATTTTTGGAATTGCGGATTGCAGAAGGGGATAAATAAAATTTTGCTATTTTGTATTCCCGCATCCCGCAATTGCAGAATGCGGGTTGCGGGATGGTGAATACAAGTGGTTAAAATTAACGGGTTGTTGAATGTTTTTTGTTGTTATGAACATAAAATGCATTTTAAAAATCAACGAGAATCATTCTTACATCTCTCAAGCTTGGATTCCACGTGAATTCTCCAATATGGTTATGGCATAGTCTATGTAGTTTTTGTGTATAATGAAGTGTGCTCCAACTGGAAAAAATATAATAGAATAGTTGTTATGTTACTGAAGTGTAAAATTAATGGTACACATATGACAACTTAATGTGTTCAAAATAAGTTTTATTGAAAATATATAATTTTTTCATGTAGATATTAAGGAGTGCTAAATTATTTAAAATTGTAAAAATTTGAACGAACAATTTTTGTCTTTTGTATTTTTTTGGTGAAAGGGTTCAATTAATTTATACTTGTCAATTGAAGTACAATTATTTATTTTGCTCTTCATCTCTGAAGGGCCCAGAAAATAAATACCCTTCCAATTGAAATTAAGACCCACCCTTCAAACTTAGACCGTAAGAGAACTTTTACTACGTTGGTTCACAAATTTTGCAAGGCAAGGGACCATAAGAGAGGTTTGGAAATATACAACAGAATGTCATGCTTTGTTTGCATTGTCCACCTGTAAGAAGGAAAAACCCTAAATCAATTCTCAACTTAGTAAAATATGATGGATTCACTTTCAGAAAGGATATGCACTCAGAGGAGGATTTTAGCTCTAATGAAATAATAAAATCCATACCTTCAGGATGAGCCATCCTTTGAGTGGGAGTTGGAGAAATCATAATAGGCATTGATAATTTGAACTTACGGATCGGGCAGCAAGGACAATGGTCCCATTCAAATAGATGAATGAAGATGAATTAGTAAAGTGTACCACTTTTGATATGGCATGCTTTGGGTTTAGACGTATCATACCCATATAAGACTGGATTTTGTAATGTTCTGAAGAAAAATAAATTCTTCGATGGAAACTACAATATTCTAGAGTAAAGAGCCTATGTTACTATATCTTGGGGTCAGACATGAGCTAGATTGTGGACAGAAGAGGCATGCTTGAAATATCATGTTTGAGTCTGCAGAGGCCAAAAACCAAATCCAATTAGAGTAAATCAAATGATAAATTATTTACATTTTTTAGGTACTTTGGAGTATGTAATTCATAAATTTTTATTAGGTACTTTTCTTAATTATTTAACTTATATTTTTTGAAATTATTAAAACAATATTTCAAATTCAATAATATATAACATTTATTATTCAACTATATAATATTATTATTTTTTATAAATACAATCTAATTAAATATAACATTTACTAAGAGATATCATCATTTCTAATAATTACAAGTAATGTGTATTACTATTGTTTCTTATCAATTACAATCTGCTTTAAATTTGTTAAACTACAATCTACAATTTGTTAAACTACAATCTACAATCTAATTATTGTTTATAGATATGGATTATGTAATCTAAAATCTACATTTGCAACATATCTGCTCTATTTTAGCTTCGAAGAAGCTAAATAATAAACTGCACTGCATCCCAGTCTCTTCAAATGCAGTATATTAGGAGGAATTGTCCCATTTTTTCTTCCAAATTTTGGATTATGTAACGCAGTATGTTAAGAGGCAATCAATAACTAGCTGGCTGGGTAGTAAGTAGTTGGATCTCAGATCTAACGGCTTATTATGTAGTAGTCATCGCATTAAAGCTTAGGTAGACTGTTTAATTTTGGTCTTGTTAAGACACAGTTGTCTTATTTTTTCTTCCAAATTTTAAATTTTTTTTCTTTCAAATTTTGGATTTATACTGTAACCACGTTTTGTGATTCGTGTTCATCTTTTTTTACAAATTTTGGATTTTTTCCTCTCAAATTTTGGATCATCTTTTTTTTTTCCAAATTTTGGATTTTTTTCTTTCTCAAATTATGGATTATATAAGTAGTTTAACTTTAAGAGGGTTTTGTCTTTGGGCAACAAGTTTGGTTGGGTTTGAATTGTGAAATTCAAATTTATATATTATCAACTAAGGTTACGGTTCAGTTAGGGAGGAAGCGAGGGTTCCAAAGAACAAGATAGCAGTGAAACAATTTTATAGTAAAGTTTATTAAAACTTTTGGATTATTTAAGTAGTTTAACTATAACAGGGTTAGGGTTAGGGTTTGTGTTGTGGTAACAAGTTTGGTTGGGCTTGAATTGTGAAATTCAAATATATATACTATCAATTATGATTTAGTTAAGTTTGAATTGTGAACTTCAACTATCAACTATATATATATACTATATATTATCAACTATGATTCAAATGTGATTATTTCCTGTAGAAAAGCAGGGCTTCAGTAAAAAATGGATCAAGGCCAAAATTGGGCATAGAAGCCATGCCATCTCAGATCTATAAGAAGCTCTTTTGCATTTTGTCTAGTGATGTGACCAAATATGGACCAGTGGTAGTTCCACATTGATGGATGATTGTAATGAATCTCCACAAAGAGCTTGTTACCACCTAAGTTGTACTTAGTGGTTTTTTGTCAAGTGAGCTTGGTGAACCGGACAAGGATAACTTGTTCGGCCTTCAGAAGACCTTCAGTCTTGCTTCTGGGAAACTTTGTTGTACCATATCACATGTTCATACCCCCTTAGGGGAATTGTAATAAATGTTCTAGCATGATAGTGTCTGTTAAAGAATCAGTCTCTTAGATTTTATTTGTTAATCTGATCAGCCCAGGGTGCTTTTTCCCTTGGTTATTATTGGTTGTTGAATAAACAATTGATAATTTCTGAGTTTTTCACTCAATACCTCCAAAGTTGGGGTGGTCGGCTTGGCATTTAGGCCTATTGAGGTTATTAAAGTCTATGTGTCGATGTATAAACATGCTAGACATCATGGTCGAGTCATATGAACATGTCTAAGTCCCCCTAGGTTTTAATTTTTTTAATTTTTTTCAGTGTTTTTTATTAAAATTTAATTTTTCCAAAACTTAGGCTATTTTTAATAGTTTTATTGGAAAAATTGGTTTGTAATAAAAGTGGGCTCGGAAGTCAGATTCAGTCATGTAGGTGCTCATTTTCAAGCTAAGAGCACCCAGTAAACCTATAGACCCAATATTTCCTAGTTTTGTGTGATTTTCCATCACTTAGGTCAGAAAGCCCCAAAAAATCATTTATTGATGATTTTAATTAATAAATTGATGAATAATGGAGCAAATCCAAAATCCTAGATCAATGGATTCTCAACCAATTTGATTGAAATCAGTCAGATCAGCACCAGATTGACTGGATCTGACAAATCCTTGACTGAAGGAGGTGAACTGGACAGATCCAGAGTTGAACTTCAGCCTCCTTTATGGGGAATTGCGCCCTCTCTCTCTCCTCCACAAGTGTGGGCACTTCTGGAAGCTTTGTGGTTGAGGTGTCAGTCAGGAGGTTGATGTGTCAGCTCAATCAGCCCCCCGATTAACAGGTAGGCTCAGTGGAAGCTCAGTTCAGCTTCAGATTAGGCATTAATGGACTCTCCTTCAGCTGTAGTGGTCTATCTCCTTGGGATTTGCGCCCCCCTGGGCTAGATCTCCTATTTTTTGTATAAATAAAGCTCAGATCACCTCTTCTAAGCTAGTTAGAACTGGGATTGAGGTATTGTTGCTATTGTACTATTGTTATTGCTTAATATTCTGGAATAAAGAAGCTTTGGAGGCAAGATCTATGGTGTAATTCTCTTCATGTGTGGATGGTGATTGTCAAATGCTTATGAAGTATAATATGTGTTTTTTATATTTGCTTTTGTTGGTTAATTGTTGGCCTTGAAGGAGAGAGATTCCTCTTGTTAGGGTAATAGTTTATTTTAGTTTGATTTATGCTCTTACTGTTTGCTTGTTTCAGATCTATTGGAGTTGCATGTATTTTAAGTTTAATTGCATGCTTTCCAATTATCTTTTCAGGCAGCACCTATTTTTAACCATCTGTTTGTGCAAGGATTTCTAAGTTGCAGGTGATCTCACTTGTAGAAGAGGTTGAGCTAGTTTGCATCTTCCTCATCTTCAAGATATTCTGGAGGACATAGTCCCTCGGTGTTCCACCAAAGCAGACTCCAAAGCCCAACGTTCCCAGGCTTCCAACACTCTTTCTCTCTCTTTCTCCTTCAAAAAAATCAATTTTATTACCTGGTTACTGTGTTTGAAAGCTTTGTTATAATTTAAGATTTGTCATATTAAAGTAAAAATTACATAGATCTATTATTTCAAAGCTTATAGTCTAGATCTCATTTCTGAAAAGTATCATTAAGCATTCTAGATCTAGCTTAGAGAAATCGTCCATTTTGCATAGCAAGTTAAAGAGAATCCGTAGGTTGCATGCTCTAGATTTCCTTTTCTGTTTTAAAAAAGATTAAATCCAGCAATCAGTGCATATTTCATTGGCTGCACAAACAACAATCCAAGATCCCAAGGAAATCTTGGTTTCCTTGGTTCCTTTTTCACCTGTTTAGCTAGTTTAACTTAGTTTTTTTTATAGTTAAGGTAGGCTGACCCAAAGGTACTCTTAAAGTGCTTTTGGGTGTATTTTATTCTAACATGCTTGCTGGTTTTTAGCAGGTTTAACAGAAAAGAAGAGAAGCCGCTGTTCGAAAGTGGCCTCGGGAGCGTTCAAATCCCTCCAGGGGTCTCCCCTTTGACTGAAATTTTAAAATTTTGGAAAGTTGTAAGATCTTGGTTTCATCCTGTATAAGGACCAAGTGGTTTCTGATATTTCAGTTTTTTGATATTGTAACCAATAATAATAAAATGAAATCTTTTTTGAGTAGGCTCTTTCGAGCCCGCTCCCCATACCCCTTGGGGGGATCCGTGTCCGTTTTACTTTTTTGCATTTTTTCCTTTTTTATGTTCTAGTTTAGTATTGACGTGTAGGATTGTATACTTTGATAATATTTTGCATTATTCCATATTTTCAATTCAAAGGTAATCATACTACTTACCCCACGACTTCCTGATTGACCCGCAATGGGAAATAGATTCGTGGTAGGACTAATTAGAAAACCGGTGTTGTTTATCTCTGATTCCTTTTTTATTCACTGTTTGATAATCATAATAAAATCAACCCCTTCTTGATTCCTCGATTGAAGTCCACTTGGATTGAAAGAGGTTCCTGGAGGGTTTTCTTTTTAATAAGAACACCTCTTCTAAAATTTACTAAAAATAACGAAGACTCCGATGTGTATGCTCTGTACTTGGTTGCGGTTCGTCCGATCAGTCAAGCTGCATCAAAAGCACTTAAGTCACTAGATTAATTAGTGCTCACCTCCCAAATTGACAAACCATCAGGCGAAAATCCAATGCCTCGATCAAACCATTACGGTGGCCAAAATACCCAAAGGAAGCAGGAACTCCTGAAAAGTGACCTTGGGGCGCCGATATTTGTTACACCTTCGGGTGCATTATGAACAACAGTCTCAGAGACTCCATTCAACCCACATATTCCTTGCGGGTAGCCGTGACAGTTTAGTTTTGGACATACTCCAAGTATCCCCTGGGTATATCTGGAGTTTCCTCGCCTAAGTTAATTTACTCATCTTTTCACCTTAATTTAAAATTAACCAAGATACAATTGCACAACATTCATTCCAGCACTTGCAAGCACTCTTAATTGTTTTTCGACTCCATTTTCAAGGCACTGGTCAACTGTTTATTTCTTTCAATCTATATGTGATTGGGTGTCATTTTCGTGCTTACTTGTGATTATCTCATCATGTTATTTATTGTTCACAATTGTTAAATCGAAACTCCTAAAAAACTTACTCTTTAATACTATCATCATACTAAATAATTTTTCCTTAGTAACTTAATAGGGTCTACCCCCCTTGGCTTCCTGAGGAGTTGAGCCTAAACGGAGGAGTCAAGAACAAGGTGACAACCTTGACTCGAGACTTGCCCCCAAGCACACACCGAGTGGCTTGAAGATTTCTGCGATGTCCCCCCCAGGTGTGTGAAAGGCGACAACACTTTTTGGCGCCGTTGCCGGCGATAAATCTTTTTATTCCTGGGTACGACTTAGCTTAAATTTTTTCTAAACAACTAAACAGATTTAAAAATTTTGATTGATCTTGTCTTTAAAAAACATAAAATTTAAAACTCGATCCATCTGGCGACTCCACTGTCTAACATCCCTTCAAGAATTTCTACCCGAAGAAACCGCCGACAATTATTCAATCCTCTCTCTGATCCCGAAAGGCTTATTAGGGAAATATTGAATAGGCAGACTTCTCGTAGAAACCTTGAAGATTTAGGAGACCAATCCCTCTCAGATATCCATCACTTATTTGTAGAGAGTCATGTTCACCAATCTCAAGAAATGACGGAATTATTCAAACCCCTTGACTTTTCTTAGATAGCAGGTGCTCCCCATGCCATTCCAAAAGATGCTATCAAGAAGCTCCCCATATTTTAGGGCAATAATGCCATCACTGCTAAGTCTCACCTTCAAAAGTTTGAAAAGCACCTGATTAGTTATTGCAATGATGCTGCCCATGACCATGACGATGTCAAAATGAAGCTCTTTGCTTTATCCTTAGAAGATGATGCTGAAGAGTGGTACCTCGACCTAGATGATGATTCATATAAAACTCTTAGCGAGTTCCAAGATGGTTTTAGGAAGAAGTGTGGAGAAAAGAATGAACCAAGACATCTGATGGATGCCCTTTATAGCATAAAGAAGATGGAGAATGAAACCATAGATAAATTTAACATTAAATTCAGGCACGTGGTTGTGGACCTTTCTAGAGACATCAAGCCAAAAAATGCCTCTATCGTCATATCCTACATTGAAGCCTTCATCGGTGACTTAAGATACTGGTTGAGAGATAAAGAACCGACCAATCTGAAAACTGCCCAGGAATTAACCGAGAAAATAGAAAAGAATATGCAATCTTCAGGCAAGTCCAACATTCCAGGTTACACTAGGGGAAACAGTTCCTGCAACAAAGAGACCAAGGGTAAAGCCGTTGAATCAAAAGAAAAGGGAGCCTGTAAAGATCCCATGGAAAAGGTAACAGACATGATAAAAGACTTGGTTACTAGTCAAAACCAACTTATGGAAAATTAGTTCGCACAACTGAATCATATGCACAATAGAATAATCATAATGGAAAGAAATAATGGACCTAGGAACTTTCAGCCTAAACAGAACCAGATGTATCAAAAGAAATTTCCTCAGCAAGAGCCTAGGATTCCAAACCAGTTAGACTCAACTAACATGGTAGAAGAAGTAATTCCATGATGTAGACTCTATGAACAATTCCACCAAGAAAGCACTTGTTATGTTGCAAATCAAATGATGGAACATGGACTTCCCGAGGTCAGTAGTCAGGAAACAACTTCAAGCGAGCCTGATCATATATACATGGTAGGCCAGGCCTACCCTTTGTCACCAGCTAAATAGTACAAACCTAAGGATGAAACCATTGCAGAGTCTTATAGTGAAACTTATGATGAAAACTGTAATGTAAATGATGGGACTCCTACGTGTTCTCCATATAATGATGACAGTATGGAAGGTTTACTGCCTTGTGACCTTTTCTCTGAAGAAGATGAGTATGAAAATGATGACAAGTATAACTTGGAGCATGATAAAAGTGACGAAGAATGAGGAGTCCTGGACATTCATGGAAAATCTAGTCTATGACATGAATAAAGAGGAAAATAATGAACCAGAAACTTTTGATGGTTTTGTTGATTTTTCTGTCTATGGCATATCTAAAGGAGAGAGCATGGACCATGTGGCCTTGGGAAATTTTGATATGGAAAAGGAGCATGCAATTTATCCATATGATCAGTCTGAGCCATATTTCAATATCAGTGATGAAGACAAAGAGAACTTGATATCAGCAATGGGGAATCCATCACATTTGACATAGATGGTGGTGACGACTATTGGGATTTTTGTGGATATCTTATTAAGAATCCTATATATGCTATATCTAGCAAGGTGAGTGTTTGTTTAGAAATTTGTGGAAGTTCAATTTACTATACTTCCACAGAGGGAAGCATGGATCTGGAAACCTGGGAAAATCCTAGTATGGAAGAGGAGCATTCAAAACTCTTATATGATCCTTCAGAGTCATATCATTCAAATATGTACAAATGTATCAATAATGAAGACATTGAGAAGCAGTGTTATGAAAAGGAAGATGTCATACAGTCAGTGGAATATCAGTCCCAACTATCATCTTCGCATATGGAGTTTCCTTATGATTTGGAGCCGCTTGGGGCTTATACAATGAGTTATCATCAGATAAGCCTTGATGATCAGTATGATGGTGTAGTCATTCTGCCTCATCACTCTGATTTTTATATCAACCCTGTCCAGTCATGGATAGAAGCAGCCTGTGCAAGCACTTACCAGTTTGGGAGGAAGTTTGACAACATTATTCATGCCTATGATTTCCCATCCATCTCGCCCCTTCCGGATCATCACGCAGGTTTGCATTTTCTGAATAAAGTATCCTTACTTTGGTTGGTAACTAAAGACAAGGAAATTTCTTTTTATGTTAATAAAATGCTTAGGTGGTTTCATTGGATTTCTGATTACACTTAACCCTTTTTATATCATGCTTAGAGTAGGAAAATAAGCTCCTTGAAAAAGAGCATTTACTTTCCACATTTTTGTTTTGTACTTGGCTATAATAAAACAGTTTTTTTCATTAGTTAGTTACATTTATTTTGTTTAAATAAATAAGCTTAATGGTTCATTTGGTTTTTATGTAAAGCTTGTGCTACTAAGGTTTTCTTGTCAAGTTGAGATGTTTTTACAGGGTGTATAAACCAGAGATTTTGGTGTTCTCGTATCCTCTCCTTGCCTTAAAGACCAGATCGAGCACACGTCCCACAGTTGGAGCCAGAATGTTACCACCTAAGTTGTACTTAGTGGTTTTTTTTCAAGAGAGCCTGGTGAACCGGACAAGGATAACTTGTTCGGACTTCAGAAGACCTTTAGTCTTGCTTCTGGGAAACTTTGTTGTACCATATCACATGTTCATACCCCCTTGGGGGAATTGTAATAAATGTTCTAGCATGATAGTGTCTGTAAAAGACTCAGTCTCTTAGACTTTATTTGTCAATCTGATCAGCCCAGGGTGTTTTTTCCCTTGGTTATTATTGGTTGTTGAATAAACGACTGATAATTTCTTAGTTTTTCACTCGATACCTCCAAAGTTGGGGTTGTTGACTTGGCATTTAGGATTATTGAGGTTATTAGAGTCTGTGTGTCAATGTGTCAACATGCTAGGCATCATGGTCGAGTCATATGAACATGTCTAAGTCCCCCTAGGTTTTTAATTTTTTTAAATTTTTTCAGTGTTTTTTATTAAAATTTAATTTTTCCAAAACTTAGGCTATTTTTTAATAGTTTAGTTGGAAAAATTGGTTTTGTAATAAAAGTGGGCTCGGAAGTCAGATTTAGTCATGTACGTGCTCATTTTCAAGCTAAGAGCACCCAGTAAACCTATAGACCCTCTATTTCCTAGTTTTGAGTGATTTTCCATCACTCAGGTCAGAAATCCCCAAAAAATCAATTATTGATTATTTTAATTAATAAATTGATGAATAATGGAGCAAATCCAAAATCCTAGATCAGTGGATTCTCAACCGATTTGATTGAAATTAGTCAGATCGGCACCAGATTGACTGGATCTGACAAATCCTTGACTGAAGGAGGTGATCTGGACAGATCCAGAGTTGAACTTCAGCCTCCTTTATGGGGAATTGCGCCCTCTCTCTCTCCTCCACACGTGTGGTCTTTTCTAGAAGCTTTGTGGTTGAGGTGTTAGTCAGCAGGTTGATGTGTCAGCTCAATCACCCCCCTGATTGACAGGTAGGCTCAGTGGAAGCTCAGTTCAGTTTCAGATCAGGCATTAATGGACTCTCCTTCAGTTGCAGTGGTCTGTCTGCTTGGGATTTGCGCCCCCCTGGGCTGGATCTCCTATTTTTTGTACAAATAAAGCTCAGATCACCTCTTCCAAGCTAGTTAGAACTGGGATTGAGGTGTTGTTGCTATTGTACTGTTGTTATTGTTTATTATTCTGGAATAAAGAAGCTTTGGAGGCAAGATCTATGGTGTAATGCAATTCATGTGTGGATGGTGATTGTCAAATGCTTATGAGGTATAATCTTTGTTATTTATCTTTGCTTTTGTTGGTTAATTGTTGGCCTTGAAGGAGAGAGCTCCCTCCTGTTAGGGTAAGAGTTTATTCTAGTTTGATTTATGCTCTTACTATTTGCTTGTTTTAGGTCTATTGGAGTTGCATGTATTTTAAATTTAATTGCATGCTTTCCAATTATTTTTTCAGGCAGCACCTATGTTTTAACCATTTGTTTATGCAAGGATTTCTAAGTTGCAGGTGATCTCGCTTGTAGAAGAGGTTGAGTTGGTTTGCATCTTCCTCATCTTCAAGATATTCTGGAGGACATAGTCCTTCGGTGTTCCACCAAAGCAGATTCCAAAGCCCAACATTCCCAGGCTTCCAGCACTCTCTCTTTCTTTTTCCTTCAAAAAAATCAATTTTCTTACCTGGTTACTGTGTTTGAAAGCTTTGTTATAATTTAAGATCTGTCATATTAAAGTAAAAATTACATAGATCTACTATTTCAAAGCTCATAGTCTAGATCTCATTTCTGAAAAGTATCATTAAGCATTCTAGATCTAGCTTAGAGAAATCGTCCGTTTTGCATGACAAGTTAAAGAGAATCCATAGGTTGCATGCTCTAGATTTCCTTTTCTGTTTTAAAAAAGATTAAATCCAACAATCAGTGCATATTTCATTGGCTGCACAAACATCAAGCCAAGATCCCAAGGAAATCTTGCTTTCCTTGGTTCCTTTTTCACCTGTTTAGCTAGTTTTAACTTAGTTTTTTTTTGAGTTAAGGTAAACTGACCCAAAGGTACTCTTAAAGTGCTTTTGGGCGTATTTTATTTTAACATGCTTGTTGTTTTTTAGCAGGTGTAACAGAAAAGAAGAGAAGCTATTGTTCGAAAGTGTCCTCGGGAGTGTTCAAATCTCCCCAGGGGTCTCCCCTTTGACTGAAATTTTAAAATTTTGGAAAGTTGTAAGATCTTGGTTTCATCTTGTATAAGGACCAAGAGGTTTCTGATATTTCAGTTTGCTGATATTGTAACCAATAATAATAAAAGGAAATCTTTTTTGAGTAGGCTCTTTAGATCCCGTTCGCCATTCCCCCTGGGGGGATCCGCCTCTGTTTCACTTTTTTGCATTTTTCCCTTTTTTTGTTCTAGTTTATTATTGACATGCAGGATTGTATACTTTGATAATATTTTGCATTATTCCATATTTTTAATTCAAAGGTAATTATACTACTTACCCCACGACTTCCCAATTGACCCGCAAGGGGAAAGATATGCGTGGTAGGACTAATTAGAAAACCGGTGTTGTGTATCTTTGATTCCTTTTTTTATTTATTGTTTGATAATCATAATAAAACCAACCCCTCATTGATTCCTCGATTGAGGTCCACTTGGATCGAAAGAGGTTCCTGGAGGGTTTTCTTTTTAATAAGAACACCTCTTCTAAAATTTACTAAAAATGACGAAGACTCCAGTGTGTATGCTCTGTACTTGGCTATGGTTCGTTCGATCAGTCAAGCTGCATCAAAAGCACTTGAGTGACTAGATTAATTAGTGCTCACCTCCCAAATTGACAAACCATCAGACGAAAATCCAATGCCTTGATTGAACCATTACGATGGCAAAATACCCAAAGAAAGCGGGAACTCTTGAAAAGTGACCTCGGGGCACCGATCTCTGTTACACCTTTGGGTGCATTATGAACAACAGTCTCAGAGACTCCATTCAGCCCACATATTCCTTGCAGGTAGCCGTGACGGTTTAGTTTTGGACATACTCCAAGTACCCCCTGGGTATATCTGGAGTCCCCTCGCCTAATTTAATTTACTCATCTTTTCACATTAATTTAAAATTAACCAAGATACAATTGCACAACATTCATTCCAGCACTTGCAAGCACTCTTAATTGTTTTTCGACTCCATTTTCAAGGCACTGGTCAACTGTTTATTTCTTTCAATCTATATGTGATTGGGTGTCATTTTCGTGCTTACTTGTGATTATCTCATCATGTTATTAGTTGTTCGCAATTGTTAAATCGAAACTCCTAAAAAACTTACTCTTTAATACCATCATCATACTAAATAATTTTGGCTTAGTAACTTAATAGGGTCTACCCCCCTTGGCTTCGTTAGGAGTTGAGCCTAAAAAGAGGATTCAAGAACAAGGTGACAGCCTTGACCAGAGACTTGCCCCTAAGGACACATCGAGTGGCTTGAAGATTTTTGCCACGCCCCCCCAGGTGTGTGAAAGGCGACAACAGAGCTCATCCACAATGAGAGCCATCTCTAGATCTTTGAGCCATCGCCTTAGAATTGGCCACTTGCTTCCCTCAATGTCCATTTTTACAACCACTGATTCGTGGCCTTTAATCCGAGCTCTTCTTTCATAAACTTCGTTATATTTACCGAATTGCTGGCCTTATCATCTCTGTCTGCCACAAAGTGGTTACAAACTACAGTTAAAGAAAGGAGATGCATTAAATAATATTTTTAAAATTATTTTAAACATTTTAGATAATTGTTTTTATACATAATGGAAATTAGGTTAATGATTTGTTAAAATTCATATTTCAATGAAAATTTGGTCCAAATTTAGCAGCAATTTATATTTCATATTTATAAATAATACCCATTTAGAAAAAAATAAAAAACATTCATATTTTCGAAAACTGAATTATGAAAATAAAACTAATTTGGTCCAAATTTCGCAGCAATTTATAGTTTATATTTGTAAAATTTCACCTATTTAGAAAAAATTAAATAATGTTCATATTTTGAAAAACCGAATTATGAAAATAAAACTAAAGATTATCCTGTAAATTTGTGTTTACTGCTGTAGCATGTGAAGATATTTTTATCTTTGGTTCCCAGTCTCCCAGTTTACCCATCCAAGACTTTAAATCCACGAGCTATATGTGGAGATATCTTTACATTTGGCTCCGGGTTTACCCATCTATGACTTTAAACCCACGGGCTTTGAATAGGTAACCTTCGAATCCATGTCAATGCCATGAAATAAATGGAAATTATGCTAAAGTCACTTGTTTTCGATACATTGTTTTGCAGGTTCTCACTGTTGTGGAGTCACTCTTGATGTGCATGCAATCAAAAATTCTAGTTGTAGCTGTCAGGCAATTGCAATGAACTGTATGTAAACCTACTTCTACATAGTCCCAAGATCCATCGTTATATTCTTTTTGAATTAAATAAATTAAGCATGAGGTTGGACATCAAATTTCTTCGCCTCATTGTCAAAGAAAACGCAGGAAGAAGGTTGATTTTCACCCTTTCACATGTTTTAAGTTTGCAGGCAGGGCAACGAACTAGTTGGAGATGTAAAACATGTTCTGGAATATGCTATCGGGAGGGAACATGTTTCGGAACTCCACTTTCACAATGCACAGAATTTTCTTTCAGCAATTCCTCAATTCCTTAATTTAATAAATTGTCCTTCCGCAACTCCACTTCCGCAATCACGTGGACTTTCGCAATCACATGGACTTTTCTTTCGGCAACTCCACTTCCGCAATGCGGATTGCGAGAAAGAAAACTGTTAAAGTCCAAGGAGCTTTCCGCAATTCACACTCCACATTGCAGAAGGAAAAGTATGTGTGATTTTACGGAAGTGGAGTTGCGGAAAGACAATTTATTAAATTCGGAATTGAGGAATTGCTGAAAGAAAAGTCCTTCCATTAGAATATATGTTGTAAACTCACCTAATGAGTTTGATAATGATTTTTATAACCATGGCTACGTTATTTCTCATTAGTTTAATAACTTGTTTTTGATGAGTTTGGTTTTATTTAGTGACACCACAAACCCATTTAAATTTCAAAACTAAACTGAAATAATTAAAAACAATATTTTTTTTAATAACTAAATTGAAATAAATAAAAACAACATTGTTTTTTAACTCCACTTCCACAATGCACATAATTTTCCTTCTGCAATTCTTCAATTCCTCAATTTAATAAATTGTCCTTCTGCACCTCCACTTCCGCAATCGCATGGACTTTTCTTTCCTCAACTCCGCTTCTGCAATGCAGAATGCTGGTTGCTGGAAGCTCCATAGACTTTAAAAGTATGTGGGATTTTGCTAAACTGGAGTTGTAGAAAGAGAATTTATTAAATTGCCGAATTTATTAAAGTATTTTATTATTTGTAAACTCACCAAATGAGTTTGATAATGATTTTTATAACCATGGCTTATTTTTTATTCATTTAATAACTTGTTTTTAATGAGTTTGGTTTTATTTAATACACCACAAATACATTTAAAACCGAACTCATATATAAAATTGCAAACAAAGAGTTTATGCTAACTCATATATAAAACCAAAGCTAAAATAGTTAGTTGCTGCGGTAAAAAAAATAATTATAGCCTAGTATTTTAATAGAGTCAGAAATTATTTATTGTATACATATTATGGAATTGAATCATATTGATGACATTGTTTTCAAGATCATTATTTATGCCTATATTTCATGAAAGTAATGAGATTGACCTTAAATGAATTTGAGAACTAAAATTTTCATTTAAATCTAAAGAGGCTCTAAATCCATGTTATTGGAATTTTAGATTATTACTCATGTTTAATTTAGTTGTTATATTTAGATTATCACTCCTTTAGTTGTTATAAATTTATTTTATAGAAAAAATAATAGTTAAATACTAATATTTTATTTAGTTTAGGTGTTATATTTAATTAATAGTTATAAATTTATTTTATAGAAAAAATTATAGTTAAATATTAATATTATATTTGAAACATAAAAATGATAAAGGCATAATTTATCATTACATTTAAGTCTTGAAATATTAGAATTTCAGAATACTATTCGGCTTTCCGTATTAAAAAGCTGAAATTTGAAAAGCAGTTGAAAAGGTAAATTGATAAATTGATTATCATATTATTTTTAACTTTCCACTTAAACTCTAAAGTAAACCGTAAAATCAAGGTTTTTCCTTAAGTTTGAGGTTTATAAATAAACAATAAACAATACCAACCCAAAAAGTCTATTTCAGAAAATTTGTTGCCGTTAATATTGTTTATAGTTATTCTACCGACTTTCAATTTAAATATAAATATAAATATCGACTTTAGAATGTGCCAAAAGCCAAGACTGATTTCACATGAACATACTCATCGTTGTTAAATGTTACGTCTAGTGTTAATTATTACACAAGTCTCAGCGCATCTTGTGTTACAGGGAACTGTGTCCTATATAAAATATTGAAACAAAGGAGCCAATGGAAGACGAGTGACTTTTTACAGGTGTATCACCTGGTTAATAAGTCTGTAATGGAATCATCGGCTTTACAGAGAGGAGCGAGACTATTAGCCTGAAACGAAGCGGGTGATACAGAAGAAGATGTGGTGGCGGACGTATGTGACAACCCTGACTCTGAACGGGTTGACTTGCTGTTTTGGGAAAGAAGAAACTTCACAAAAGCAGGTTCCGTGGGATTCGGTAATGTCACAGAATGAGATGAAAGCATCAAAGTTATTGCAGACATTGGTGGACGAAGTGACGGATTTGCTTGTGTACACAAAAGACCAACGTGAATGCATCTCAACGCTTGCTCTTGATCGCACATTCTAGTTATTGTTGGATCAATCATTTGCTGAATATTTCCTTGTTCGTATAATCTCCACGTCTGCATAATCATAAGGAAGTGTCATTTTTATATTTAATATATATATATATACATGATGGAGAGATCCATTCAAATCCTAAACTCATACTTGGATGGGATAACCCTATATAGATCGAACTAGATAACATGGCCTGGATAATGTAGATATACTTCTTTGGAAATACAATGATACAAGTATTAGAGTATCTCACCCATCCTAAAAGCATCTGCATTTCATCTGACAAATTATAATCCACATTCTTTCTTCCTGTGATAAGTTCCAAGAGAAGAACGCCAAAGCTGTAGACATCAACTTTTACAGATAATTGCCCCTGCATAGCATACTCTGGTGCCATATATCCGCTGGATAATCGAAGTTTATATAGTAAGTGAGGCATCATAAATTGAAAGTTACTTGTAAATGAAACCCCAGTCCTGAATCTTAGAAAATTAAAACAAAATTGTCACATACTAAGATTACAATACTGTCAATCCTCTTGAAATCAAATCAGCATACAGTATAACACATGCATCCTTAGTTGTTAATTGCTTGAGAGTGATTGTTTTCGAATCTTACTAAGTTCCAGCAACTCTTGTGCTGACGTGAGTCTTATCTTCAGGAAACAGTCTTGCAAGGCCGAAATCTGCTATCTTAGGATTCAGTCCCTCGTCCAACAAGATATTGCTTGATTTAATATCCCGATGAATAATCAGCAGTGGAGAATCCTGGTGCAGATACAGAAGCCCACGAGCTACTCCCATTATAATGTTATAGCGCTTCTGCCAATCAATCTGTTGGGGTTTGTTTGGATCTGTATCAATTGATGCAGGACCCAACTAAATTTGTTGAAACATTAATGCCTTAAAATAAAACGGAAATGGAAGTAACTCACCAAATAAGATTTTATCAAGGCTCTTATTGGATAAGTACTCATAAACAAGCAATCTTTCTGATCCCTCTGTGCAACAGCCAAGTAAGTTCACAAGATTTTGATGTTGAATTTTGGCCACAAGTTCAACTTCATTCAGAAATTCTTTCTTTCCTTGCACAGATTTTAAGGACAGTTTCTTTACAGCTATTTTTTTCCCATCTTCCGTAGTTCCCTGAGACACAGACGAAAATATCAAGGATCCAGACAGACAGAGTAGCCTCCCAACTATTGGAATATAAGATGTAAGATGTAGAAACTTTCATAGCCTATGTTACCTTGTATACGGCGCCAAATCCACCTTCGCCAAGCTTGTTATTATCATGAAAGTTTTCAGTAAAAGCTATCAATGCTTCCATGGTAAACACAATTTGCCGATCCTGACTGATGAGTGTGGATTCCTCGACTTCCCCATGATCTATAAAATAAGAACACACGGATTGGTTCTTGCTATTCATAGTTATCTACTATAAGCCACACAGTAATGAATGATTATTCAGCAAATTCATTGCTGATTATAGGATCTTAGCATTTTGAAATCTAACTATTAAGCCACACAGTAATGAATGATTATTCAGCAAACTCATTGCTGATTATTGGATCTTAGCATTTTGAAACCTAACTATTAACAATAATTTTACAGCCGCAATCATTACCTCAAGTTAATTAATTTTTAAGGATTCATATCTATATCTAAACCCGGTCTAATCATATGCGCTTTAGGTGCATATGATCCTATGATCTAATCGTAAGCACCGGTAGCTTTTCCTTTGAGCTGCATATGATCAGAACCCAGCCCGTTCGACCCGACAGCAAAAATAATCATATGCAATACCTTCGTTTGACCTTCCGAATATGACAGGCTTCATTCTTCTCCCCGTTGCAAACAGTACGAATACCACCAGAAGCGAACCGCCAGCGATACCTAAAATTAAGCCTAAGTTGTTTGAAGAATTGTTGATCTGCGTACTATTACTCGACGGTGGAATAGCGACCGGCATATTAACTGGCGCTGGCGCCTCAGTAGACGTGGCTGGAGTAGAATTAAAGAAAGCTTTTATATCATAACGAGCTATGCAGCTTCCAGTCTGACCCTGGGCTCCTTGTATCCCAGCATAATTTGTTAAAATAGAATTAATTGTATTTGACAGACATGTTTCGCACTCGCCACTGGATATATCTCTCCAGCACTGGACCAGACCGTAAATCTTTCGACCCAACGAGTCTGGAGTTGTTCCTGAAGCATATAAGTTAGATTTAGATACTGCCACAGCTGACAAATTGGTTAATAGGTCCCCAAGAGCCACGTTAAATACATCAGGGCTGGAGACACTATATAGATTGAATATATAAGATTCATCGACAGTATCCAGTTTTCCAAAGAAACTATAGTTTTCATAACGTAAGAAGCAGTCATCCAACCAAATTAAACCACCGCTGGCATTCCCACAGCTTTGTCGAAGGTTAGTATTTGCTTGTTGTGAACAACTGTAGCATTCTTCGACTGTTGTGTCTCCCCTGCATTGGAGGAGGCCATATATTTGGTCGGGACTTTGGCCATACTCAGAAGTGTTAAATCCTGTTTGGGAAGTGTCTTGAACAAGATTATACAGGACTCTATTCAGATTGCTCTCAAACGTACTTCCTTTTGTATAGTTAAAGTTGTGGCGGCACTGCTGTGCGTTGCAAATCTGTCCATGAAAAATAATGATAATTGAGAAAACTGCACTTATCTTGAATAGCTTCATAGTTTCCCCTATCAAGAGAGACGTCCCGCATGAAACTCTTCCATGGGGGACTGTCATGGCCAGTAGACAATGCAGAACCTACAGTGCAAAGGAAGTGCCAATACTTGTGCTCCCCAAAATTCTAATCTATTCTGCACAGATATCATATATGCTTAACCAATAATCAATGAATTCCTAGACCATATTTTCAAGTTTAGGCCTGGATTTGAAGCATCTAGGCGCCTTGGCGAGACCACAATAGCCAGATAGCTAATACAGACTGCCCAGAATCAGTGAAACTATGTAAAAATCCCAAAATACAATGAATCGATGGAAACAATACCTCTGAACCGCTTATCAAAAAGTGTATTCCGTGCTATTCCAGATACCAAAAAGTCGTGTAGGACTGCAACTTTTATAAGTTCCTTGAACCATGCCCTTCTTTTCTTCAACACTTCATAATTTATGACTTTAGCCTCCTTCACAAACATGTACGTTTTAAGCCATCTAAGCCATTCAACGGACTAACTTTGTTACCCGTTGATTTTATTGTTGATCTGTTAATGTACATATTTTTTATGCTCTGATCTTAGGATGTGATTTATTGAATAATCGATGTTAAACGTTAATAAATATATTACTCCAATCTTCTTTATGGATTTAAAATACCATCTCATTATCTGTGCAACACATTCAATGGTTGACTATGCTCTGTTTTCCGATCGATCTTTCTTTTTCTTTTTTTTAAAGCGTTAGGGGTGTTTTCCTATCGAATCTTTCTTTTTCTATTTAGGGCTTCCAGAATTTACAACCAATAAAAATCGAATTTAGTGTGGCGCAAATGCCAAAATGCCAAAACGCAGGCGATTACGTGATTAAGTGCATGATTGAAAATATAGGGAGCTGCCAACTTTTGTCGACAATGTTTAGCCTTACAATTTTAAATACATATATGCATGGTTGGATACACCGCACTTACTCGAGACGTGTTGATTTTGTTGGGTCAACCTTTAGTGGGTGGGGTCCATACTATGTATCGCCCATGAGGAGTAGAGGGTGGGGTCTATCGTTGGTAAAAAGGTTAGGAGGAGTAAGCAAGAAATGCATCACTACTAAGAAGTCACAAATTTTAAAATGGCGGAGCCACAAGTCAAGTCCGTAAGCTCGCTGGTTCGTCTCTTTGTGCAATCGTACTCGATGCAATTATTAATTGCCAAGTTTGTAAAGGTTTGAGGATCAGTCGTACTCAATGCAATTATTAATTCCCAAGTTTGTCAAGGTTTGAGGATCAGTCGTACTCAATGCAATTATTAATTCCCAAGTTTGTCAAGGTTGGAGGATCAGTCTAGAGGAGAAGCCACCAAGAAACCACAAAAGAGACTAGCGGTTAGCACAAGTGGTACAAGAGACTGGCAATTAGTACCACTCGTACTTTTAGAAGGAGAGGTCATATTTGTTTAAATTTCTTAATTGGGATAGCAATGTTGATAAAAAGAAAGAAGTTTTTTTTATCGTCCGTGAGGCTAAAATAACCTTGTGGGACATAGTGTCTTGGCCGCTGATTTTTGCATTTCCACCCTTACCTTGTTCAGCTTGATGACAAGCTCCCCCAATTTCACTACGGTCCCTTCATTGAATAAATTAACCCAAGAACTAGTTGTCAAGATATTCACATAACTGTCCTTGTTGTCCTTGAAGGCTTCACACTCTAAAATGAAATGCTTTTCTATTTCCACTTTTTCGGAGGTGCAAAAAGTACACATTCTTTCTTCTCAAGCTTTCTTTGGTATTTTCCAGTGTCGAATTTCACAATGCAGTTGGTGAGAATTGGTTCCTAGTTGAGCAATAAGCATTTTGGCCCTCCATGATATATTAGCCCCTATGTAATCTTTTTGATGGTGGTTGTAGGTGGGATTAAACTCATCAATATAGTACTTTTTCTTTCTCCCTATCCCTTTGCCCCAAATTTGCTTGTGGAACTTGTCGATAACAAAGACCTTTATCTCTTTACTGTTTGTAGGACACGTGTTCATGTAAATATCCCTTTTACTAAGCCATTTGTTGTTTTGCCGCATCCAAGTCTTCTTTCTTTTGCATAATATGTCATTGAACACCACCTTAGGCCATTTGTCGCCTTCCATTTGCTCAATCTTTTTTAGCTATCATATGAGTCGCACCATAGCAATTGCTTCAATGGGGGCTGCCCCGCTTCACTAAGAATGATATCATAGGCGACTAAGCTTTTAATTTTGAACTTGTTGACAATCAAGCATTTTTTAATCTTCTCAATTTACTGCCACTGTAAGTTAGAGGTACTGCTGGACCACACTTCACACCAATAGAGAACAACCAATATCACTAACAGCCCAAAAAGAGTTTGTGTAGTCTTCTAATCCCATAGCTCTGCTTCTCTGCATCTATTTTGAAAGGCATATAATGCTTTCCAACCTCCCAACATTCTTTTCTTTCTGCAACCTTCCTAACTTAAATTTTTGTTGAAGTCAATCCCAAGATATTTGTAATCTAAATCTTCTTCAAGAGTGTTTCCTTCAAAGTAGAACTTATGCTCGTTATGTTTTCTCTTGCTAGATAAGACTACTACTTTTGTCTTGCTAGTATTAACTTGCATCCCCACTGCTCTACAAAAGTGCTCAAGGGAAAGTAAGTGCTTTTGCAAGCCAAGAGCAGATTTAACAATCAAAATAAGGTCATCTGCATACAAAATAATCCTTATCACAAACTCCCCCAGAAGAGCACCTTCCCCATCCTGTAGGTTTAACCACTCTTCAAGTTTGTCAATATATAAGCCAAACAGGGTAGGGGACAATGGGCACCCCTGCTTGACCCCAATATCGCTCCTGAAACTTTCAGAGATACCAGTCGACGTTCTAATTTTGACTTTAACCTCCTCGTATAATCTATGGACAGCTACTCTAAGGTGCATAGGAACCCCAAGTTCTTCCATTTTGTGCCAGAGCTTATCCCTAGGGACTGTGTCAAAGGCTTTTTTGAAATCGACAAAGCAACAAAAGGCTTCCTCTTTTTTTCTCCCACACATTCTCAATGATGCGTCTTAACGTTATACCGTGATCAACCATGGAGTGTTTGGGTCTGAAGCCTGCTTGTTCTTTAGCACGCTTACCTCTTTCTTTCACCCACTTGCTAATTCTGTTTTCTAGCATACTTCCAAATAGATTTGCAAACAAGGGATTTATAATTATGGTCCGGTAGTTGGAGGGATTATTGGCATCGCCACTCTTAAAAAGAGGTATTGCTAGGCTAGTTGTCCAATCTGTAGGGAATCCCTTCTGAATGATGTTGTTGAAAATTCTAGTGATGTGAGGCGCAAGAGTTTTCGAACCCCACTTTAGATACTCTGCTTGGAGTTCAACTAAATCCTTTGCTTTTCCAACACCCAACTTCTTAATACCCACCCCGCACCACCACCACATATGACTTACAATCCTCCAAAATATGGAGGAAGGCTCGTTATGTGCATTAACATTGAAGAGGGTAAATGATTTCCCATCCATGTTATATTATTTTGAAGGAAGGCTCATTCTGTGCATCGACACTGAAGAGGGTAAATCATTGCCCACCCATGTTATAAACATTAGGTGCAAGGATTAAGTTGTGCATTAGCATGGAAGAGGGTAAAGTGTTGCACACCTATGCTGTTTGTTTATGTTTAGTGTCATAAGCTAAAGGATGGCCACCTACTATATGGCATAATGTTTTTTAAATTATTGTGATATTCACCATATTAGTTAAAGGAAACACTCACAAAGCAACATCTTGCTTAATAATATTTACTTAAAAGATAAAAAAATCTTTCTAAAACTCCCTCACTATGAATAATATTACCTTGTAAATGGAGACTTGGATATTACACAGAATAAGGAGACAAATATCCAAGGGGAGTCTCTAAGGGGGATCTCTCATAATCATTGAAAGATGATCGTTGTTAGAAAGCAGCTAACAAATAGTCATGTCCTTTTATAGATAATAATATATAAAAGGAGTCTACCTTGCACTTGGTGTTTTATTTTTGTGGAAGTTTTTAGAACATAGGCATGGCCACCTCTTTTACATCACTAAAAATTTCTACATGAAAGGGGTTGGCAAATTTAATTCAACTTATTTGTGGTATTTTTGGTTTCTTAGTGAAAAAACAGAAAAAAACAGAAAAAAAAAACCAACAAGTTTAGAAGATACACAAAATGTTTGGGAGATTTTGGTATTGAATCACATTTACTCTAGCAAGGGAAGGCATATTCTTTTGGTGAGCTACCTTAAAACACCACATGTATCTTCCATTGTATATTGCTAGGAATGCTTATGCTTTCTTTAGAGAGCATGTAGTGTCCCCATCCATCGTTCTGACTACAAGAGGAGATAGTTACTAAGTTCATGTTTCGAATTTTTCCACCATGGGACCATTATTTGAATTCCAAACCAATCTAAGCATCCCATGTGAAACATAAACTAAGAAATGCATGTGCATGTGCATGAGTATAAACATGGCATAATTCCAACAATATGCACTCATACATCATACATAAACAAACATATTTATAACGAGAAGTAAATATAATCATTGCACATTCACACAACAAAAAATACTTATCTTGTAATTGAATAAGATCTAAGGAATTGGCTATGTAAGAGCAATTTTCCACCCAACCATAAGTATTAACATCATATATCATCCCCAATCCAGGCAGCAAGGTCACTGGGGTGAACAAAACATCTATATTCTTAACACTCTCATCCCAACCCATTTTATTTCATGCTTAGCCAATTTACTTAGCATTGATCATTATAGGAATCTCATTCAACCATGGAACTCTTTTCCATTGCCCCACATAACAAAAGGAAGGCCTAGCCTTACTATGCTAAACATTCCCTCAGAGTATCCAACCCTTTGTGTAGAAAGAGTTTAACTTGATGTATGCTTTCAAAGAACCTCCTATAAAATCAATTCATGGCTTCTCAAGCATCTGAGAGTAGCAAATATATAGTGGGTAAAGGTTCCTATTTTTTGTAACCTCTATGCTCACCTATAACCATCCTCTTCATTCTAATGTCTGCGATATGCTCATCACAATGTCGATTTTTGGTTAGTTTCATAGTTTGGTTATTGGCAATGGAGAAAACAACATGAACGCTATGTAGTGGTATGTATTCTACATGGAAAATGAGGGATATAATCTAATTGAGATGGGCGGATTGGTAAAAAATAAATCGACATTAATTCTAACCATGGAATGAAGGACTATTACAATTGTCATAAAATTATATTCATATCATGCTTCCATAACTACATGAGAAGACTTTCCCACCAGACACACACATGCATTCAATGCTTGGATTTAATAAGTCAAAATGAGGTAAATGGTTCATTTAAGGCACATGGAAGAAATGGATGAGTTCTAAGGATAACACTTGTCAAAACAAGATTTAATCTCCCATAGGCCATCTTTGTCATCAACTTTAGGTCAACACCATGACCCTTTTATCCAACACCTCCTCATGGTGTTTGGTGATGTTAACCTTCATACGCGATGTAAACAATACAACTTTGATAATAATACTCCTAGCACTGATAAAGGGAAAGACTCTCCACCAATGAAATAAATTTTACACCTCCCTCATCCTAATGCATACTTCATCCCCAAGATCCCCTAAGATCCCTTTGTGTCATGTACCCAATTACCCCAATGCCGTCGCTACCCCCAACTATAGAATTTTGGATGACTTGGCACAATATCCTGTCACCATGTCTATGTTAGAGGTTCTAATAAAATGCCCCACATAGCATAAATATTTATTTTACACTTTGGGTGTGATGAATCCTTTTGATGCATGCCTTATGATGTTTGAACTTGATCAAGCAAAGCCTCAGATGCCCTATTTGGAATCCTTTCAAATTTTGGTTTCTGTAAAGAACATGGTTATTCCCCATTGTATTATTGACGAATGTGCCTCCAATTTTGGCATGCACACTCATGTTTGGAAAAAGTAAGGATCTCATGAGATCACACCATCCCATATGATGTTGTGCATGTACAATGGATGTGTGTTGTTAACGAACCCAGTTCACAAGAGTTATCCATAAGAATAGGAAAAATCATGCACAATGGATAAAAATAAATCTTTAATGAGTAATATGAATAAGATGTTTTACAAATATAAAAAGGCCCATGTATACTATCATTAAAGGGAATGTTAGTGATTCTTCATATAGAGTTGCAATCTTTAATAATAATTATTAATTACAAACTATTTTGTGGTTGTGTTTTATGTTCATAACATTACCTTCCTCTTTAGAAGTGATTTGTCCTCAAATCATAGTGATGACAAGGTTTGCATCTTGTTTTAGTTTGTAATGCCATCACATCATTCTTTGTTTTTTTGTAGTTGATGATACGAGGCGAAGTATCTTGTTGATTTTTAGCAGCATCGAGAGCTATTCGCTGGGACAATGGATGCACCTGATTAGTTACCCAAAATTTGATACTAGTCTTGGAATGAAGCTCAGCCTGGGGATGAGAGCCATTCTCTGGGAGAGTGGAGGAACCTGGTCAGTTACCAAGAATTTGATACCAGCCTGGGATTGAAGCTCAACCTGGGGCTGAGAGCCATTCTCTAGGAGAATGGAGGAACTTGGTTAGTTACCAAGAATTTGATACTAGTGTTTAGCTGAATCTCAACCTAGGGCTAAGATCCATCCCGTGGGAGAATGGGAGCACTTAATCAGTGGGATATGGGACCTTCTCAAGGGACTGACCACCCCTTGTTGGAGTACCTAATACATGATCTTGGAGAACAAGAATAATCTTCCCTATTTATGATGATGTACTTTGAGTTGGCATGTGTGGACCTGAGAGACCAAGAGAAGGGTCTAAGATGACATGTTTAAGGAGATATGGTTATGGAACCCCAGTGAAAGTCCAAGATCCCACCAGTGAAGGACCCATATCTCACTAAGGGAATACCTCAAAGATTAAAAAGATCAAAAGGTCAATGGACCACAAAAAGTCAAAGACCAAAATATTAAAATCCCCTAAGAGTGGTTTCCTTAACGTATGGATTTATCTCTCAATGATGGACTATAAATAAAGAAGAATTATCATTTGAGATACACACACTTCACATGATCTCCATAGTTGATCCAAGAAGAATTCTTTTGGGGTTTATGCTAGTATTTCTCTCTCTCCTCCACATTGAAGGACTGGTTTATATTTAAATATAGTCACAGGGGTATTTTTTCCTTGGGTGTGAGATATTTTCATCTTAAGGAGGTCATCTAAACCCTATCTACATCTTTTCTAGGGCCTTATTTTCTTAGTCGTAACCTTGTTAGGGCCGTCTCCACTTAGTTGAGCCCTGTTAGGGCTTGTTCTAGTCACCTGAGCCCTACTAGGGTTTGTGTCTAGCTCACGACAGTCCTATTAGGGAATACACAAGGCATCCAAGGCATATCTCAGGAACCCAGGGCCCTAAATCAAGTGAACAAGAGATTTTTTCGAGGCATCAAGGGTTTGGATAATCATCTAAACCCTTGGTTAATTAACAACAATCTTCTGTTTGGTCAACAACTTCCCATGAGTTCATTATTCAGTCAACGGTTTCAATTTTCAGTCAACGACAACCTTAGTCTTGAGTCTGGATTAGTGGTAGTAGTTCACTTGTTCAAGACATACATCTTCTATTGGTATTCTCTTAGTATGTGTTCCCTAGAGGCCATTAGATTTTGATGTAAAAGTATGCTCTATATCTTCTCATGTACAAACAAAGTCATCTCATATTAAGGATGATTATTCTTGCTATGGTTTTATTCCTTTTAAAGGTCCCCTCATGGTAAAATTCTTGTGTTCCCGTGGTTGATTGTTCCTTCTTTATTGTTGGAACATTTACTTTATCTACTGCTGGTACATTAAATTTATTTACCATTTGTCTACTACTAATATATCATGTTACAAGTATGCTAGAAATTGTAAAAAGTGATTGTTTCTGCTATGAAATTATACCTATGTTATAAATTTTAAAACCTGTAAGTGATGAAAAAAAAAAAAATGTAAAAGGATCGGTCCATCCTAATTCAATTCTTTGTGGAACATTGCACTTCCATGATGAACTATTATTATGAGATTTATTTGCATAGATGTCAATATTTTTGTTATTAGTTCCCAACCAAAGTAATATTGATGCTTTAATTGTTTAAGATATAGGGTTTTAGGATTTGGATGTTGATAAGGAGTTATTATAACGTTATTTTCCCTTATCATGCTTGTATCTTGGTTTAATTTCAATATATGATTTTCTTCATGCCTTGATGTTGATTGGTGACTAGATGAACTTTTATCAGTGTGAATGTTTGGAGTTCCCGTCATTTGTACTCCAACATCCATATATGTTTATTCTTCAACTGGATTGAGATCTTTTTTAGTTGTAATGTGGAGTGAAAATATATTTGTTCCTTTCCCATACCTTGGATTTTATTTCCTCGAGGATTTGATGCCTCCTTCTAGATTTGCTCTAACTTGTTTCCAATAACTTTCTATCATTCTTATTCTTCTTGAACGTTTCTTGTTACAAATTCTTGTCATCATTTAACTTCTGAATCCATTCCGTTGTATATTGATTATGATTTTCAAGGTGGAAAATATCTTCTTCTTTTTCTAATAATTTCCCCTCGATATTTTCATTAACTTGTTCTGACTTCAGAATATTCTTTAACTTCTTGGATTTTGTGACTATAATTTTTTTATGATTTCTCAACTAGAAGATATCATCATTATTGTTCGATATTCTCTTATTGATATTTGCAATATCTAATTTGTGATGATTTTTAATGTCGCCATTATGTTGTCATGGGTCTTTAATTTGTTGTTGATGCTGGTAGAACTCTGACTCTTGACATTCTAATTTCTTTTGGATTTGCACAATTTCCTTATCTTTGTTGATGAGGAGTTTGTTTAAATGCTTTACTTCCTCTTCTGAATCTTGATAACTTTCATATGGTGATTCTTCATCTATATTTTGTGATGAGGGGTCTCTCACTGATTACTCATGTATTATTATTTTCTTCTTCTCATGGAAGAATGCCATGAGTTTATTTTTTGCATTGAAGGTGAATGTACCCAATGTTTCTAGCTAGTTAGACTCCAACATTATGCCAATAATAGTGCCATATATAGATGCAACGGTTAATTGAGATGCAATATTATAATTACCAATCTGTAAGTCTAATTCATCTATTTTTATCTTCATTCCACTAATTATTTTCTATAGATGAATATGGAACTTGTAGTTGATTAGAAGCATAAACATTAATAAAATTTTCTTTTTTAGTTGGACAAGTAGCGATGATAATAGGACTTTCATAAAATGTGACATTAACTTTTAGCATCAGAATTGGAACTTTCGACAGAACCTTGGAATATTTTGTTTCTCATTAGTAAAATCCATATTTTCCATGTCAACCCCTTTTTTCTTTTTTCTTTTTCCAAAAAAAATTAACAACTATAATAATAATAGTTATTAGTACAATAATAATAAGTTTATTATTATATAGTTTTAATAGTATTTTTTTTTTGCCGGGGGTGGGAGGAATTTAAATAATTATTAATGATAATAATTAATAATAATAATAATATAATATTTTTTTTGAAATAGAAGGATTTAGTGTTTTCAACCCTAGGGAATGAGAATAGAGGAATAGCACGCACAAATTATGTGGTAGTAATGTGGAGTTCAATGGAGTTTAGCAGGGCATGTAGTTGGTAGGTGAGGGTATGATGCAGTGGTTAGGGTGGTCGATATTAGCCTGAACTCTAGCAACATTGGAATGGGATTATTGTGTTTGGGAAAAGGGAGGGAATGCCAAGAAGTAGTAGCACGATGGGAATACTATGCAAAGTGATTGTTGAGATGGATAGGAGCAGGTTCTATAGGAGTCGCGAAGGGAGTGGTGGATGTAGAAGGGAGAATAGGAGAAAGGGAGTGGAGGTGAAGTGGGAAGCAGTGTGTAGGAGTGCATAACTGAATTGGAAGGTGAGGACAATGGGATGTATCAAGGTCCAATTGGTAAGATCGTAGGGAAGTGTGAGTGGAAGGGAGACGCAGAGGGAGAGGGTGGTTACGTGGGTAAATAGTAGATAATGGAGATATTTGGGGAATACAATAGGGATGAGGAGAGGTGCAATATTGAAGGCATGAGTGCAACTGGGGAAAGAGTTGGAGTGGTGGAGTAATAGAACATGATGATGGTAAGGGCACGATGGAGAAGGGCGTAGTGACTCATAGGAGAGAGTGGGATGGACAAGGGCATGAGGGTTGTGATGGTCACATGGAGTGAGTGAGTAATGGATTGCATCAGATGGAAGGGAAATAAAGTGTAGTGCGCATCAATGAGTGTGGAAGGGAGAGTTGTGTACTGGGAAGAATATAATGGAGTAAATATGCATTGCATGAAAGGGTGGTATGGATATGGAGCAGTGTGTAGCTGGAGTGTGTGCAAGTGGGAAGATCATTCAAGATGTTGACACAACACTGGTGAGGTAGTGGTTGGAGATGCATATTGGTAAGGGTTTATGATGAGAACGTGGGTGAAAATTGAGCCATGTGGTGGTGGAATGGAGGGGTGAGGAAATGTTGAACCACAAGAAGGTGGAGTGGAGGGGAGTTATTTTTTTAATAATTATATGATAAATATCCAAAATAATAATGTGGTTAAAGACTTGATTTCAAATAAACTCTGGCCAAAATCTAAGGTTCAGAGAAACTCTAAGAGGGTAATGGCTAAAGGCTAGAATCAATGAGCTTTTGTGAAAAGGGCTCTGATACCAATGTTGTGAACTGACCCAGTTCACAATAGCTATATATAAGAATATGAAAAAATAATTCATAATGGATAAAAATAAATATTTAATGAATAATATGAATAGGATTACTTACAAACATAAAAAGGCCTGTATATATAATCATTAAAGGGAATCTTAGTGACTCTTCATAAAGAGTTGAAACCTTTAACAATAATTATTAATTTTATTTATTATTAATTATGAACTATTATTATTTATTTTGTGTTTTATGTTCATGACATTGTGCCACTCAATCACAAGGTCTCTTACAAAATTTCCTTTTCTAGTTGGACGGAAAATGGTCTTGATTGACATTGAGGTTGTTAATGCCCAATTAGATTATAGAATCCTCCTTGGTTGTATCTATATGTACGTTATTAAATAAGTCACTTACATTATGTTCCCCTATGATAAGAATATCATCATGCTTGATCAACTCACTTATTACGATCCCAAGGGGTGTTTTTCTGGGTCATGTCTTACCTATGATTAATAGTAACATTGATAGTCTCTATATACCTTCATTCTTGTGTGTAGGCCATGATGTATTCCAAGGTTCCTCCCTCATAGATTCCTTCCAAGCCCTACCTTTGGCCCCACCAAAGGTGGATATTTCATAAGTGTTCTCTATCACTTCTAAGAAATGTCCCCCCCAATCTCAATCTTTTCCTATATCCAACCCATCATTGTGGTACTCGTGGGTAATTGATGTTAGGTATCCCTATTTAGTACTTGACCCCACCAAACCCCCACCCACCCCACATGTAGCCTTGACTCATGTCCAACTGGTTGGTACTTCCAATGTTCCACCACTTCTAATTATGAAGAAATCCACCTCCAACTTTATTCCAAAAATAATGTTGGGGATAAGACTAATAAAATAGAATCATAGTCTACTATAGATACTATAAAAAACCCTCCCTCCTTTGCATCAGGATGAACTCCTATGCCTTGCACTCTATCCAATATCTTGGTTCACACCACTTATAAGTTTTTGGAGCTTCTCATCTGATGCACTGATATCCACGCACATGAGGAGAATATTGATGTGGACACCCATGCGGTCCATATCACTCTCATTGATGCTACCAAGCAACATAACATGACATTTCACACCAACCATCCATGTTCACTATGTGGCATTTATGGCCATTATTCACACCATTGCATTGATATCCAAATGTTTTGGTTCACATTAGCTTACCTTTCCCAAATATCCCTTGAAGCATAGGTCACCTCCATCGAGGAGATACCTCCCCACACTCCCTCATCCATAGAGATGATTTCAATCTATTACTTTTTGTCCTTTAGTTAGGCCTCTTAATATTCATCTTCTCCCTCTATGGTCACATTAATGGATGTGATTCCCTTTGACCTATCTGCTCAATCCTTTCAAAGAAATGAGGAAATTCTTGAAGCCCTTACGAGATCAAAATTCCCATGGAATGATATGCACTATCCTGCCTACTTCATTCCTAAGGAACCATCCCCTTCGGGCATGTCTTTAGACCAATTATCCATTGATTTGAAAGACTTTATTACCCATGGAAATTTTGATTGGTTCAAGAAACCCATCCCTTCTATGGATTCCTTTGAAGAAGGTAATATGGCCAATATGCCTCCCACCATTTAGGTGGACATTTCAATCAAACTTGGTGTCACCAAGATTATACTTTTAGGTGAAACTTGTAACTTTGAAGAGGTTTCCCCCTACATGGATATTTTTTAGGAGTTCCATGACGATTTTGCTTGGTCTTATGCAAAAATTAGGGGATCCAACCCTACCATCATTGAAAACCATATTGATACATGGCCTGATGTCGAACTTATGCACCAAGAACAAAGAGCCGTACACCCTTCCAAACATTCACCTATTAAAGTTGAGATCAATAAGTTGCATAAATCTGAATTCATTTATCCGATTGCACACACCACATGGGTATTCAACCCTATTCCATTCAATAAGAAGCAATGAACCCTTTGTGATTGTATTGATTTCCACAATCTTAACAAAGTGTGTCCAAAAGACAACTACCACACCCCCTTCATCGATCAAACTATCAATGCATGTGGCATATATGAGATCATTTTTCATGGAAGGATTCTCTAGGTATAACCAAATCCAAATCCATCAATAAGACTAGTACACAACTACCTTTCACACTCCATAAGGAACATTCACTTAGTGAGCCATGCCATTTGGACTAAAAAATGTTGGAGCCACATTTTAGCATGCCGTGTCATATCCATTTCATGATATGGTACACATCATCATAACATACTTATATGAACTTAGTGCACATTCCAAGAAATGTCCACAACATCTCGAGGATATTCATTAGTCTTTCCTTAGATGTCACAAATACAACATTCTCTTGAATCCATTTAAGTGTCTGTTGTGCGTTCCGACTAGATGATTATTGGGATTCACCATATCTAGAAATGGGATCACCATTGATCCTTTAAAGGCTCATTGATCCTTTAAAGGCTCAATACATCGTTGACTTACCCCCACCTCAGTCTTGAATACCTTGCTCCAGTTGCAAAGTGTTCAAAGCAAGGGGAACTTGTTACATCATTTCATCCTATATTGCATTGAATTTTGCGCTTGCTTTGTTCCAACATTCCTTTCTCTTGGGATGAATACGCACAAGTTTATTTTGAACCTTGAAGCAAGCTCTTACTTCAACTCCATTGATTAGTCCTATGGAATTTACAAAGAATTTCACCCTTTACATTTCAACATCCCATTATGTTGTTGTTGGAGTGCTTATCTAAGATAATGTTGACTGTTAGGAATGTTTCATGTATTGTGTTAGTAAGAGTTGATCCAGACCCTCTCTCTCATACCCTCAAAAGGAAAATCTAACCTTATTCATTGTGTTTTCCATCCAAAAATTTTGTTATTACATTATGGTGAGAATAACCAAAGTCATTACAAACTTGAACCCTATGCTTTGTCTTGAATTGATGCCTCATTCGGGGCTGAGTTGCTAAGTATGATCTTAATTTTGTGACCCCTAGGAGTACAAAGGGCTTGGTTGTGGAAAATATAATTATGGATCTTCCCTCGGATACTCACATCCCCTATCCAAGACCATCTTCTAGATGATCCTTGGTATACGGACATCCTTATTTATATGTGCACTCAAAAGTTATATTATCATCTCAACCATGACAATCGTCATCAAATTCATCACTAGGCCCCTTAATACCTCCTTATTTGTGATGTCCTATATCAACATGGTGTATACAATCTTATGATGATGTTTCACACACGATGAGTCTTGCTAAATTTTAAATGATTATGATAGCGTAGCATGTGATGGTCATCTCTTGAGCATGGCTACTGTCAAAAAGATCATTTGCAAAGGTTATTTCTAGCCCACCTTGTTTTCTTATTGCATTACGATATTCAAACACTATCACAATTTTCAACTCTTTCAGAAAGGACCCCTACCTTACCATTACAATCAGTCGCCATGATTGGTCCATTCTCCAAATGGGTGATCAACTTCATGGAGTGAAACCCTACTCCAGTTGGTGTCCATAAGTACATCATAGTAGCTGTCAACTATTTCAATAAATGGGTCGAACCCATTCTAACATATAGTAGAACCACTTCAACAACAAAGCATATCTTTTTTAATCACATTATCACTCAATTTTCTCTCCCTCTCCAATTGGTGTCTGATCATAGTTCACATTCTTAATAGATATTTTGAAATATCTAGCACACATTTTGATATTCAAATACCGGTCCTCCTCCTCCTCCTACCCTTAGGGAAATGGACAAGTTTACGTGGTTAATAAGGTCCTCAAAACCATGCTCAAACGGAAAGTGGATAAGCACAAGTCCAATTGGAATGATATAGCAAAACAAACATCATGTTTACTCCATTTCATCATGTCCATGGAGTGGATTCTGTATTACTCCCTTCTTTGTACCTTTCTATTGAACTTTTGTGAAGGACATCCTCTCTAGAACAACACTTGATCACTTTGGAATAAGTAGAAGAGGATTGCCATGTGTCCCTTCAAAACATTGAGGCTTCCAAAAAATATTCAAAATCCCATTACAATGGTCATGTCAATCCATGCCTACTCCACATATATGATATTCATGTCCTTGTTTAAGATCAAGCCCATCAAAAACTTTGTCAAGGAAAGTTCGATTCCATGTGGCATGGACCCTATGTCATCAAACACCATCTTAACAAGGGGGCATATCTCCTCACTGATCTAGATGTCTATCTCTTGAAGAAACCTCGGGAGGGGTTGTACCTCAATAAATACTATGCATGAGACCAACCCATGAATTTTTATTGTATCATAGTTTTTTTATTTCCCTTCATAGTGACCCTTATTATTTGTTGTTTTGTTTCTATTATATGGATTTCCAGATGTCTTGTTATGTTACTTATGTTAATGACACAAGTTGATACTCTTTGAATCTCCTCTCAACTGCATGGCTTCGTTATTCCCCATCGATGTCTGATCCATTTTAGTGGTGTTTGTATTGGCATGAACACCAATAACCATGTGGAATATGATGTTGTGATTGGTCTCTTAATCAATGTTGTTCATATGTGCATTTGTCACCTTCGTGTTTATCTTTTTTCTCACTTGTTTGTTGCTTATATGAATAAATGTTATTGGGTACATGATCTTTACCTCTTTAGAATGTACCTACATGTTAAACAATTGGTTAGGAAGTTTGAACCCACTACATTCATTTATATACCTAGGAGTCTCAATAGCGTTGTGGATCATACAACAAATGAAATATTTGATTGGCATGCTTATCATCAATATAAAGAAATAAACCATGCATGTGCATTTCATTTATCAATTCATAAGTACACTCACATGTACATAATCAAGCATAGTAACATTGCATATCATAGCATCATAACCATCATCATAAAAGGTTTATGTAGATTAAAATTTGCATCCATGTGCATCTATATATATAATCATCATACTTTCTTCAAAATGACCAAGTATCGTTCACCATTAAGGAACAGTGTTCTTCATTCATAGTTGTGTCCCAATCTGTATGGCCTAAATATTATGGAAATTTATTTGGATAACGAGTCTCTGAAAATCGATCCAACAGAAAAGAGGCTTGCTAGAACTGTGATCGTGTTCAACATTGATATCTAGGTGTTATCACTTAGAATTGTACCCTAGGTTGCAGAGGGTAAATATCAAGGTAACAACAAAACCGCTTTAAGAAAGGGAGCTGGCCTCTTCCTTTCTAGAAAGGGATCTCTCACAGATTTTTATCAGGGCCAGATACACAAACATAATAACATTTAAATGTGTTGGTGGTTGAAACAAAGCAAGCATACATTGGGATATGGAGTCACAAATATTAATGAATTGCATAATAGTTTGTAGGTGAAATTATACAAAGGCAAGGTAGCACTTGGTTACTGTCATAATGCTTTTGGTCTGGTGATAAAGAAGAAAGGATGACAGTCCATTAAAACAGAGCACCGATAAGATATATTCTGCATTAAGTTTGGTTGGAAGGAATGGTGGATATCTGGGACAATAGTCATAGCATAAACATATATGAATTCTGAGCTATTACACACTCATTCCAGATATGAGAGAAAACATAATGGAAAGTTAAACAGGAAGACATGCATGCAAGAAGGGAAAATACAGACTGTAACTATGGTATACAAAGGAATCTTTGCAGTAACAAGCCAGCATTCAACTCTGTAAATTCATTATTAAGGGCATATCTAAAAATACATAACCTTGAACCTCACGAGTTCCAACCCCGTATTCCTCTATTGAGGGTATATTTATAGTATCATAGGCTCCCAAGACCAACCTCGAAACAAAGCCAAATTCAGTCACACATATGAATCAAAATCCTAACAAATTCCATGATCTGGTAGATTTGCTATGATTATAAAGAAAAAAGGAAATCATGTCGAGACACGCATGATGGATCAATTAGGGAAATTTGATAGAAGGGAATCAGGCTCGCTTGATGAAAACGATTGGTTCAGAGCACCTCCAACAGCCTGCAACAACTTCAATTTTCCTTGCATCTTCCACTTGCAAAATAAACCTCATCCCTAGATTTGCACCTACTTGGATCCTGATCGTTCATTCTTATCCTATCGCGCTCCATGCAGTGACTTTTGTGGCTCTGCTTTTCAAGTGCGATATCCAATAGGGATAGGACACGCCATTCAAGCACGTTTCTTTTCGCACAGGCGCTCCCCAACTTTGAGTGTGCAAGTTCACCTAGCAAAATCATTTTGGATCACGGATCTGACCTATTTCCAATCTGAACCGTTCAATGGTGTGGCTCTTTACCTGATTTCGCAATCCACCTACTTGCTACACTCTTTGCTTGTTCCCATTGCGAAATCAATTTGGACCATAGATCAAAACTCCGCTAAGATCTACGTCGTTCAAAGATGCGGGATCTACCAGATTTCACCTATCGAGAAGTCATCTTATCGTGTGTGCATGTTCCTCTTTTCTGTATCGTCGATCTGAGACAGAAACCTTCCCTTCCGTTGGTCCAAGGTCTGCAGAAAGCGGAAAGCGGGATTCTACTTTTCCTCAACCAAAATCCAGTGTCTTTCGCTTTCCGATGTTTTCCTTTCTGCATTGTTGATCTGCGTGAGATCTCTATGAATAGTAGATCTTGCAGATTGTAGAAAGAGTGAATTTAACTTTTCACGACAAAATCCTTAAGTTTTTTGCCTTTCGATCTCTGCCTCTCTTCTCTCTTCTAGACCATTGATCTTTGGCAGAAGCTCTCCGGACCGTCGATCTGGAGGATCACGAAACGTGGAACTTCACCTTTTCACGATAAAATCCTTTGGTATTTCTGCTTTTCGATCTCCGACCTTTATTCTTTTCCAAGCCGTTGTTCTTTGGCGGAAGCGCTTTGAGCCGTCGGATCTGGATCGCGGAAGTAGGAAATCAGGATTCTAACTTTCGAAATCAAACTTCTTGCTTTTTCCACTTTTTCCTTTTTGTTGTACCATTGATCGTGGGAAGAAACGTTCTAGGCCACCGGATCTTGGACTGCAGAGGGCAGAAATCGGGTTTGATCACTTTTTACACTGAAACTTGTCTTTTTCTGCCTTTCCACTCCCGACTTTGCTTTGGCAAAAATGATTTACAACCTTTGATCTTCTGCGCTACGCATTCAAGCCGTCCATTCCTTGTTATCAATCAACTAAGGGCAGATTTCTTCATTTACATGCATTTCGAAGGTCAAGAATCAGAATTTCTTAAGTATTTGGCATTTCAAATCTAGAAATGTCCCTTCAAACATCTGTGGACCCTCATCAACATTCTTTAAGGTCCTATGATATGAACATTTACAAACCTTATTACTCCTTCTATTGACAGAATCCCTTATCAATTACTTATCCCAGAAATGGTGCTAACACTAGGATCATCGACAAGATCACAAACTACTTGACATGTTGTATAGACCCATTGAGGAAGTGGTTGTGTCGATGGAACTTGAGGAAAATGACCAATAATATGCATCTATATATATGCAGATAAAAATTTACATCCATGTGCATCTATATATATAATCGATTGCACTGAATTGATTTGATTTGGGAGGACATGACTTGGCATCAACTTTGGTAATTTGTTGAACTCCCCCCTTAAGTCATAATTAAATATATTTTTTCATATGGCTTCAATCTGTGAGGAAAATTTTCATAATGTAAAGAAATCGATTTATTTGTGTTGATTGATTCATGGATTTTTGAAAAAGTTACTTTGATTTGTGATTATGCACTTGTATGGAATTTTATTTTTATTGATCAACTAACCAACTTTGATTTTAACAAGTGTATATATTTCATAATTATTTTGGAAATGAAATACGTGGTGACATGCATATTCAATTCTATAATATTTTTTTCCTTTTCAAATGATGTTTCCAAACGATGTGCTCCATGTTGTGTTACGTGTCTTCAAACCCAACACCATATGTGTTTTCCTTCTTGCGTAAACTTTAGATTCTAAGGACTTTGAGTGGAATTTACAATATAAAGTTGTTAATTAACATTATATGTTATATGCATTTTGTTTACTTTCACATAAATTTAATTTTTAATTAGACATTTAAAACACTAAAATTTACAAGCAACACCCTTCTCTATATAAAGTAGCTCCCTTCTTTGTTAGGTTTACTTTATTATATAATTGCATATATATATATATATACATATAATATATAAACATGACCAAGAAGCTAAACCTTACGAGAGCACCTCTCTTCTCTATATAGGCATAGAGCTACATTTTGTTATATATGTTTATGTTTACTCTAGTGTACAAATTTATATATAAATATAAAGACTACAAACACTGCCCGAAAGTTAAAAGTTAGGAAGAAACATAAAGTTAAGAAAAGAAGAAATAACATAGCCTTACCAAGTTTTCTACCATAAATATAGTTTAACGGGTTAGCATAGTTTGAGAATTAGAAGTCCCACGAATTAACATGTAGAAAATTACAAAGTTAAGGAACAACCTCCATCCATTGGATGGGCTAGATAGGATTTTTTTCAAGTACATATAGAGTTTAACGAGTTAGCATTGTTTGAGAATTAGAAGTCCCACAAAATAGCATGTAGAAAATTACAAAATTAAGGAACAACCTCCATCAATTGGATGGGCTAGATAGGATTTTTTTCAAGTACAAATAGAGGCATAATTAATAGAGAAAGGAGTTATTATTGTAATTTCATTTTTCTTGTTGTTATTCAAGTTTAATTTTATTTCCCTGTAGTTGGAACAATGTAAATTCAAATTTGTAAATTATAAAGATATTTAGTTCAAACTAACTAACAATATTGGTGAATGAACCTCAAGAATTTCATTGTCGATAGAATTTTGAGTTATCTGTCACAAAGCATTTCTATTAGTTGATGCTCCTAAAGTGGGGAATTATAGGCTAGTTCAAGAAGCATACAAGTGGGGAGGATGCTCCTAAAGAGGGGAATCATAGAGTTGATAATACACTCATTGGGATCTTTAGGGAGGATGCTCCTAAAGTGGGAAACATAGAGTTGATAATACACCCATTGGAATGCCAAGCAACATTGAATGATCACAGGTAGAGGACACAACAACAAGGTGATAGGGAGGATGCACTTCAAAGGTAAGATGCTAAGAGTTGAACCTGTCAAGAGTAGGAAGACCACATATGAGGGAAAATCTAGATAAGTAATTATATATGTCCAATTCTAAGATTTTCCCTTGCATTTTTTTTCTTACTTGTTTCTACTGTGTGCTACTTCAACTATGTGAATTGCACATCACAACACACAATAGAAATAAACTTATATATAAAAGGAATTTCTATGTCTCGAAAGCTTTTGGTTGTTTCTCTACTTTGATTCTTCGGGTGTGAAGCTGCGTTTCTTTTCAAAGTATTGTTTGTTAGCTAGGAAGAAAGAATTTGCTACATAGCTAGTAACTTGGATGAGAAAGACAACATTATTAATGATTTCCTTTCTAAAGTATTTTTTGTTAGCTATGCAGAAAGAAATTGCTACATCTCTATAAGTTGTATGAAAAAGACAACAATATCAATGCATTTGGAGTTTGTCTAATAGACAATTGACATGTGAACTTTAGGAACTTTATTTTAAGTTATATAATATTCCAAACCTGCATTATCATTTCTGGTGTTTGAATTTTTTTCTTCCTCTTCCAAGAAAATGCTTATGTGAAGTATGCACAAATAAAGGATTGTTTTTTTAGTCGAAGATATTTTATTCATAAATTTGACAAAAAAATAGTAGTTTGTGTACATATTTTAATTTCTTTGGCTCTAGAGCACTTAGCCACAAGGACATTCAGAATTAGTTACTGTTTATTTCTATCATCAATATTTTTTCTTGATTTCAAGCTTAGAAGGTTCCTAACAAAATAAAAGGATGGCTTGATATATTCATAATGTAGCTTTAAGGTATCCAATTCGGGAATTCATTGGAATTTACATGTTTGCAGTTACAAATATAAGTGATGTAGTTCTCTCAGATAACCATATCAATAGACCATGGAATGAATTTTTAGATAGGACTCTCCATTGAGAGCTTGCCTGCACTTTGTTATGGTTAAAGCACACCCACTTTATTACTCAATCACAACATTGATCAATAATATATATCATGTACATTTTTAGGTTCATGTGTGATGTGTGGACTCAAAATAATTTGATCGACACATCCGGCTTGTGTCCAAAGTAAGCTTCGAAAGGAGTCTTTCCATTCACAGATGAGTGTGGCACCCTGTTTTGAATGTATTCTGCAGCATGAATAGCTTCAGCCCACAAATTTGTAGCAAGCTTCTTTGACTCCAACATATAGGTGGTCATCTCCTTGAGAGACCTGTTCTTCCTTTCCGCTACTCCGTTCTGCTGGGGAGTGTAGGGAATTGAATGCTAGAACTGAATACCACTTTGGGAGCATATGTACAGCAACTCATTACTGACATACTCCCCTCCATTATCAGATCTTAAGATCTTGATCTTAAGCCCAGAGGCATTTTCAATCAAGGCCTTCAATTCAGAAAATTTTCCACATACTTCTGATTTTTTTTTGAGAAAGAAAACCCATGTATACCTTGAAAAATCATCAATAAAAGTAAGGAGGTACCTTGATCCATTCATGGATGTGACAGGCATCGGACCGCTGATATCAGAATGTATCAGCCCCAATATGCTTGTGTCTTGGTTTGCCTTCCCCCGATCGAACTTGTTCTCAGGGTGTTTTCCAATCACACAACCCTTGCATATTCCCGTGATTGCCTTGATGACCAGGAGGCCTTAAACCATGGAGTTTTTCTGTAATTGCTGCAAATATTTGAAATTAAGATGGCCAAACCTCTCATGCCATATCCTACTTACCTCATTTCCATGAGTTAGCAAAGCAGTGGGATTTGCATCTGCAACAAAGTGAGAGAACTCATAGGATTTTGCATGATGATTTGCAAGGCCTTTTGCAATGAGTTTCCCGGATGCAATTTCTGTTATCTCAACATCATTTGGGATGAAAGAGACTCTCTTAGGCATTACTGTATGTGTCATCTGATAGACACTAAGGATATTTGCTGCTAGAGACGGTACATACAAAACATTAGAGAAAAAACCATTTTCAAGATCTACAGTACCTTGTCCTTCAGAAATGATGGTGGAGTCATCTCCCATGTGGATGGGGATGGATTTGCCGGTCTCCAAGGATGAAAAGGAGTCTTTTTCAGCCATCATGTGATTCGAAGCTCTAGATTCAATCAACAATTCTTTGGATTTCAAAGTGCTTGCCAGGAGGGCATGACCTTTCTCATGCTGTGGTTCCTGATCTTGGTGATCTCTCCTCCGAAAGCTTTTCGGAAGATTGATGTGATTCCTCTTAAGGAGAGAGGTTGCTTCATCAATATTTTTCTTCATGCAAGCATGTTCAGGGTGAAAACCATTCCCGCAGTAAGAACACTTGACTTTTTCTTTCCTATTGTGCCCTTTTCCTTTGTTCTTCCTTGAGCCGAAAGATTCATCATGCTGCTGGTTTTCAATTCTAGGCTTGGGAGCATCAAATTTAGTTTTCTGATTTTTTTGCTGCTTTCCTTTACCCTTTAGATATTTGGGCCCCGAGACATGGAGGGCTTGATCACGGGAAGATCGGATGATCCCCATCTGGACAAGCTTGTCATGTTCATTAGTTAGGGACTCAATGAAGGCATTGAGTGTAGGCATCTTCCATCCAGGGGTAGTGAGCTTCTCCGCACGGAATGTAGAAACAAAAATTGAATAATCAGCCCCGAGTTTGGAGAGAATGGCAAGGATGATCTGATCATCCTCCTTCTCCACGTTGCATTGCTTCAAGAGTAAAACAGTATGCTTGAACTTTGTAAAGAAATCATTCAGAGTCTCGAAATTGGAAGGTTGGAGAGACATGAGTTCATTTTCGAGCTGGTAAACCCTCAAGTCATCATGCTTTCCGTATAGAGATTCCAATTTGTCCCATATTTATTTTGGTGTCTTCAAATCCGTAAGATGGAAGAGAAGGTCTCGGGAAATAGAGAGGCACAAGAAACTGAAGGCTTCATCCTTCTTGTTCAAGAATCTTGATTTTTCTACAGCGGATCCAAGCTCAAATTCAGTGTCCATGGTGACTCTAAAAAGTCCTTTGGAGCGCAACTGAATCTCCATATAACTTTTCCATGAGTGGAAATTGTATGGTCAAGAGATCTGCTGAGGAGGCCATCTGGATGTGCTGTAGAGAATGCTTCACCTGTCGAAACCTGAAAATCAAAACAGAAAGGGCAAAATAAGGTCGGACAGCCTGCACATTCTAGGATTTCATCACACCCAGCATAGTCAATCAAGCAAGCTTGATCAACAAGTTCTTTACTTGGGATATTGAGTGGTAAGCCTTGGCTTCTGGTGCAGTGCTAGAATTTTGAGCTATTGCTCACTTTTCATGGAGAAATCTGTCAAAAAGCTAGTTTTTGAGAGATAGATCTTCGTCTTGCCATATGCTCTGATACCATATTTTTTTGCACATTGATCTAGGAACAAATAATCAATCTCATCAAGAAATAATCAACAAATAACTCAGAAATGGTGTTAATCAGAACCAGAATTGGTTTCCTCTTTATATATTTAATAAACAATGAATGGTTACAATAACAATGTCAAGCAATAGCTTGAATCAATGAGGAATTCGAATACCTAAGGAGGCAATTCGAAATCAATGAGTGATTCTAGCTTAACTGACTGTAAGCCATTGGTTCACACTTAGTTAACCACTTGACCAAAACCCTAATTGACTCACCAGACCCTAATTGAAGTCGAAGTGCAATAAATGACTGAATCTCAATTGAAAAAGATCAAACACATGTCATAGCAAGCCAACCATCAAGTGCTAGTGCTCCATGAATTCAATGAACCCCGATGAGGTTATCTGAAGCTGAACTGATCATCAGAAGTTGGTGGAGGCGCCCCTGTTGACTCCAGATCATTAAATAATAATAAATAATCATTGAATAATATATTTAATGAGAGGAGGCATCTTAACTGACTGGTTGAACTAATTGTAACCACCAGTTAGCAATTAGGTGCATTAATATCACTCAGATCACCCTCAAAGTGCTCTAGTTAGCCTCCTTGACTGTAGGAGAAGGCTAAGTTAGCCTCCTTGACTGTAGGTAGGCGTGGGTGTGACTGGATGATGGCAATTAATGCTCCACTGATGTCAATTAATGTCAATTATACTTAGGATAGTGGTTTAACTAGGCCAATTTGACCAAAAAGAGTGTGTATGGTGGTAAATGTCTCCAACAAGTATTTGGGAGTGCAATAGATATGGTCATCTTGTGGGTTCTATTACCCATCATCCCTAGTCTTTGGAAGTGGAAGTGCAATAGATGTTGTAAGTAATATCATGGAAGCCCTTTTTTTTCTTCATATTCATCCAAATAATTCTATAAAGAGATTAGTCTTTGGGAGTGCAATAGATGTTGTATGCAATATGATGGAAGCCCTTGCTTATCTTCGTATTCACCCAAACAAAGCTACAAAGAGATTTGTTGAGATGTTGATAAACACAAGTACACCAATTATAAACCAACTTGGTTTTATTTATCCTTTTCATCCTTCTTTACCTTCCAACCCTTCAACTTATCGACATATTATTGCACCTTCTTGGGGCAATTGATAGTTATATGAACCAATTTTTATTGATAAACTATTTAGTGTCATAAAATCTAGTCATTGAAGAAGATTTTACCTAATTAAAAAACATTAAATCTGATTTGGCTTAACAAAAATATTACTGAATTGAAAATACAAAAACACGTTATATGGAAAAATAAAATTTAAATAAGAATAATTGATTGGAATGTGTTATTATCCTTTTTTACTAAAACATATAACATCATTTGAAATAAATTTAAATCTATCTTGGTATAATATTAATATGAACCAAATATTGATGACCAACTATTTAGTTTCATCAAATCAAGTCATGAAGAAGTTTTTACATAATTACTAGCCTAGATCCAAATCCTAGGATCTATCAAGCGCCGAGAGGGATCAAATATCCCGAGGTGCAAACCTCTGCTCGAATATCTCCTTGCCTACAATACCTGAGAAGAGGTTTGCACCTCGGGAGAATTGATCCCTCTCAGTGCTTGATAGAGCCTAGGATTTGAATCTAAGCTAGTTCCAGTCGTGGGCAGTGACACAAAACTGGAGTTTGATCAACATTAAAAGGAACATGTTAAGTTGAAAACATAGATACAATTCTCAATGAAATAAAATAAATGAAAATATGGTTCATCGTGATCATTATCAAGCAAACCAAGCCATATTCCCATAAACTCAAATTTGAATACAAATGTCAGCACAATTGCAACATGCATGCCAATGAAATAGAATGCACCATTCCAAGAATATAGATGTGCAACTTGGAATTGTCATATTTAGAAGAGATATCCACCCTTCGAGGCATTCTTTTGATGGAATTTTCCAGGATTTCTTATACACCTGAAAAATAAAGGTTGCATAACAATGACAATACCATATTGAAATTATCTAGAGCAACCCTCGAGATCTGCATGTGGAGATACCTCACTAATAGAAAATTGGGAGGAACACGAACAAAAAAAACAATTACTGCACAGAAAGCCATCAATAGTGTAATGTTCTGATTTCTTAGATAAATCTTGAGTGGATGCAGGAAGGCTTGTGTAACCAAATCGGGTAGGCATGTGATTTCTAGGTTAATAGCGGCTTTCATCCTGACCAAATAGTAGAAGAATTGGTTTCATATCTCACCAGAATAGTTCAATGGACACTGTAGCATAGAGAATAATGAGAACTGTAGGTTTGGAGTGTGAGACCCATAACATACCACCATTTTTCTCGGAATGCCTGGCTGCATATGGGATTCATTCCCATGTCCATCCCAGATATACCCTGTGGTATAGTGGCAAGTGTAAACGAGTCTTTATAGTGAAGGTAAGACTAGAGTTTAAACCTCACCAAGTTGTAATCAAGGATTTCAAAGATTCTAAGCATGTCCTAGCAATTGGAATCATTGATGATATTAACATGTTGTAAAACTTCAACAACTTTGGGTGATCACATTTTTCCTCATTTTTTATTGCTCAGTGATGACATGAACAAACTTTGGGATAAGAGATTTGGTCACTTAAACTATTTCTCATTACAACAACTATGTAATCAGAATATGGTGAATGGTCTTCCTCTCCTTTCTTGTAGAGATCATGTTTTATGAGGTTTTTTTCTTGACAAACATCATTGGGATAGTTGAAAAATGTCCCTCTTGGCACGCCTTGGCCCCCTTGTAGCCTATTCACAGTTATTTTTGTGGTTCACTTCCGTTTTTTCTTTTGGATTCTAGTATTTTTTAAATTTCATTGATGACTTCTCTAGACGCACATGAGTTTAGTTATTAAAACTTAAGAGTGGATTTTCGATAATTTCTTAGCCTACAAGGGCCTTGTAGTAAAGGAATTCAGACATCAAATACAAAGGTTAAGAATAGATAATGAAGGCATATATGTTAACAATAAATTTACAAATTACTACACTTCACAGGGAATTCAAATGCAACATACTATTCCATACACACCACAACAAAATAATGTTCTTGAGAGAAAGAATCACACATTAAAAAAAAGATTAACTATATGATTCAAGATAAGAGATTAAGCCTTCAATTTTGGGTTGAAGCCATTAATTGTTCCAATTGCATATCCAAATACACACCAACCAAGGCTCTAAAATATATAACACTAGAAAAAGCATGGAGTAATATTAAACCAGATGTCAACCAATTTCATGTGTTTGGTAGTGAAGCATGGGCTCACATTAACATTGAGAAATGGAAATCATTACAACCTAAGAGTGAAAATTTCTCATTTGCTGGATAATCTAAAGATGTAAGAGGTTAGAGACTTCTTCAACCACATTCCAATGACATAATTATTAGGAGAGATGTTAAATTTGATGAAAATATATTGGCATGCATGCCATATTCGATAATTATCCCACCTTCTATTCCCAACGTTTTTGATAATGTTCCTACATCGACTTCTTCTTGTGATAATGATAGTGAAGATGAAAATCCACCCAAGGCTTGGTCATTTTCCTCAAGTTCCATTGACACAACCACTTCCTCAATGGGTCTATACAACATGTGAAGTAGTTTGTGATCTTGCTGATGATCCTAGATATCAATGTTGAACACGTTCATAGTTCTAGCAAGCCTCTTTTCCGTTGGATCAATTTTCAGAGACTCATGGTCCAAATAAATTTCCATAATCTTTAGACCATCCAAATTGGGACACAACTATGAATGAAGAACATTGTTCCTTAATTGTGAACGATACTTGGGATCTTATACCTCTTCCAAAAGGAAGAAAACTCATGAGATGTAAATGGGTCTATCGAACTAAGTATGCAACCAATGAAAGTGTTGAAATACTTAAGGAAATGTTATTTTCCAAAGGATTTTTCCAAGTTGAAGGAATTGATTTCAATGAAACCTTTTTCCCTATTGAAAAAATGAACTCCATTTTCCTTGTTCTTTCCCTTGCTGCTTCACATAAATAGGAGGTCCATCAAATGGTTATCAAGTCCTTCTTGCATGGGGATTCGCAAGAACAAATTTACATGGAACCTCCTGGTTATGTTTATAACGACTCCATATTGTTTGTCTCCTTAAGAAATTACTTTGTTTCCTTATGCAAGCTCCTCAAACTTGGTATGTGGAAATGGATAGGTTTGTCCTTGACAATAGTTTTTTTAGATGTAATTCTGACCCCAATGTCTATAACAAGAAAGTAGGAGACCATATTCATTCGTCTTATTTATGTTGACCACCTTAGTATTTCCAGTAGTGACCATCATCTTTTAACCCATGTGAAATCTAGCCTTAAGAAGAAATTTGAAATGACACTGTAACGTCCCCGACCCTCTGACCGGCAAAGAGGACGCTACCATGGCGTTAACCATCTGGGCTAAGAGCCCCATGAACATGTACATTCATAAAATGCTGAAGTGCTGAAACAAAATGCTTTGAACTAGAACATTCCTACATGATTATTTATCATACACCGGAAGCAAACATACGTTCGTACAAGCATTCAACATGTTCATCATAATCATTAACAGTAAATAGGATTGCAGAAGTAAAATATACAATATTACTTATCTTATAAAGAACTCGTTTTGCAACCAACTACGTTGCTGCAACGTTCCACGCAACCATAGGCTAGCGTGCTCCTTAATCTCTCAGCAACGCTGCCACCCCTGAGCTGGGCATGATTCTCCAAGGAATAAGGAACAAGCAAGCTTACACATAGCCAAGGATACACAAAACACAGCCAAGCCAACACAGTTGGTTTATCAGGCCATCAAGGAGTTGGGAAAGGCTAAATGCTAAGCTCGTGAGCCCAATACAGAGCTAGAAACTCCTACACCAGAACTAGCCTGACTTCTAAGACGCCCCCACACACCCAACACAAGGAATCAGTCCCTTCTCTGCTACACAGTCCCTCAGGCCCTGACTTCCCTTCCAGTGCTATTCAGGGGTTGTGGAGAAGAAAGCCAGTGCTCTAGCTCTGTCTGTGTGGTTTCCAAACACACCAGGTTTATCAAGCAAACCAAGCCCCCATCCTTGCTCCCAACACAGTCCGAAGACCAACCATTGCATACACGCAGTCACACAAGCAATTCACAGCTTGGTTAAGGAAAACAACTCCTGAGTCATTCTTGGCCCTATCGTGGCCAAAACGACTCCAAAACAACCTACAGCAGTCTGAAAAAGTATCAACAAACACAATTCACAATGTGGGGAAAACAACAGTCCGTCCTGGATAATGAAGCCACCGGGCAAAACTTACACATACCACACCGGGGAAGAAAAATACAGACTCCCAACCTGTGTGTGAGGGAATTTTACATCAGACCTCTGGAATTTGGATGGAAAACATGCTAGATGCCACTCTATGGAAACGTGAGTGACATCCGAAATGGCTCCCTCCTCCTGGCTGCATGAGACCACACCCCAAAAAGAAGCTTGTGCGTGGAATATCATCAGACTACCGTCCCTGCGTGAGGATGAATAGACAACGGAGAGAATGGCGTAGTAGTGAGAATGGGGAGTCTGTTGGAGTGATGTGGTGGTTGTTTTTTCATGCCAACATGAGGTCAACCCACTGGTGGAGTGTGCGTGTGGGAAAGGACTGACAATCCTGCCACACTACAATCCTAGCCATAACTACCCCAACTAACAGCAACATTTTTTTTTTAATGGTGGAAGTTGGGTAAGACAAGGGAAGGCGACACATGGCTTTTTCCCCATTGGTTCATGGTTTAACAATTCCCCCCCCCCTTATCCTTGGGAGAACCATGCCCTTTTCATTATGGTTGCAGTGAGCATAGCTGGTTGGGTTCATTTAATTAAAGACGTATATTTACATGATGACAAAACTTGATATGTATGCCGCATGCCTTGATATACCATCGGTGACAATTTCAACCCGAAACATAGAATAACCAATCAATGGTGGGGCCTTGGCCTTTAGCTTCGCACCATGATTATTTGCAATATATACATCATATACATCTAATGCAACGGGGTCAAAACCGGGGTGTTACATTCCACTCCCCCTTCAATAACACTGTCCTCAGTGCTTTACAAAATTGAACAAAATGCTACACTGGTATCGCCTCAGTGTTCCGCAGAATTGAACAAAAATGGATGTGCCAATCGCATGGCATCCTCCAGCTCCCATGTAGCCTCTTTAGGTCCGTAGTGCTCCCATTGCACCTTTACCTGACCTATGGCCCAGTTCCAGAGCATTGTGACCTTCCTGTCGAGGATGTGCATTGGCTCGATTTGGAACTCTCCCTCGGGTTCCACCTGAATCACATCCCAATTTATCACATGGTTAGGATCATGTACATATCTCTTAAGCAAAGAAACATGAAAAACATTATGAGCCCTAGTGCTAGTAGGCAATGCAATTCTATATGAAACTGGCCCTATTCTTTCAAGCACTTCAAATGGCCCACAATATCTTGGCGACAAATTGGCACAACTTCCAAGCTTCAATGAACTCTTCTTTGCCCTCACTCTGAGGTAAACATGATCCCCAACACCGAAATCCCTATTCACCCTATGCTTATCTACATAGCTTTTCTGTTTGTCCTGTGTTGCTTTCAGATTCTGCCTGATCTTTACAACCTCTTGCTCCATTTCCTTGAGCAATTCTGGCCCAAGCACAACCCTGTTCACTGGGTTATCCCAAGTCACTGGTGTCCTACACCTTCTTCCATACAAAGCTTCATACAGACTCATCCCCAAGGATGCATGCTGTCCATTGTTGTAAGAAAACTCTACCAAGTGTAAGTAATCTTCTCACTTGGTTGGTTTATCCATCACGTACATGCGAAGCATGTCCTCGAGCACCTGATTAACTCTCTTTGTCTGCCCATCTGTCTGAGGATGGTATGCAGTGCTAAAGTTTAGCTTTGTACCCAAATCTGCAAACAACCCCTTCCAAAAATTGGAAGTGAACTTGACATCTCTGTTAGAGACTATTGCCTTTGGCAATCCCTGCAATCTAAAAATCTCCTTCATGAAGATGTTTGCAATATCATCAGTCTTATGCGTAGACTTAACCAGTATAAAATGCACTGCCTTAGTCAACTTGTCTACCACAACCATGATGGAATCATGTTGTCTCCAAGTCATCGGAAATCTTGTAATGAAATCCATGGAAATAACTTCCCATTTCCATTCTAGATCTGGCATAGGCTGCAACAAACCTACTGGATGTTGATGCTCAACCTTTACCTATTGACATTTCATACACCTCGAAATGTACTCAGCCATATCCCTTTTCATTCCTGGCCAAAAGTACTGCTTCCTGGCTGTAGCAATGGTCTTCTGATATCCCGGGTGACTAGAATACGGAGCTTGATGGATTTCATCCATAACAACTCTCCTCAAATATGCTACATCTGGAATATAAATTCTACCTTTATAAGTGAGAAGTCCATCTTCTTCAAATTTATATCCCTCATACCTCTTCTCAAGACTTTGTTGTTGCAATTTGTCTTTTACCTGCTCATACAACTCATCTCCAGCAACATGACTAACAATCTGCTGTTTCAAATCCGATTGGCAAATACTAAGAGATGCCACATGCATTTCTTGCATCTTCCTGCTGAGTGCATCAACTACCTTATTCTCTTTCCCTTTTATGTGCTTGATTTCGAAATCAAACCCACATAAAAATTCCAGCCATCTCGCTTGTCTAGCATTTAGAGTAGGCTGATCAAACAAATACTTCAGACCACAATGATCTGTCCTGAGCTCAAATCTTCTACCCATCAAGTAATGTCTCCACATCTTGAGGGCATGTACTATGGCTGCAAGCTCTAGATCATGAGTGGCATAATTCTTCTCATGTTCCTTCAGTTTTCTCAACTCATAACATACCACGTGGTTGTCCTGCATAAGGACTCCTCCAAGCCCCTGTCCGCATGCATCAGTACACACCACAAAGTCTTTCTCCGGATCTACAACTTTCAATACTGGTGCATTGGTGAGAAGATTCTTCAACCTATCGAAACTTTCTTCACACCTCGATGTCCATTCAAACTTCATCTTCTTCTTTTGCAAAGAAGTTATGGCATGTGCAACTTTGGAGAATCCCTCAATGAATCTCCTATAGTATCCTGCAAGTCCCATAAAAGATCTTACATCTGTCACATTTTTTGGAGTAGGCCAATTCATAATGGCTTCAATCTTTTCAGGGTCCACAAATATACCTTCCTCTGAGATAATGTGACCCAAATACTAAATTATATCTCTATATAAGTCACACTTGCTTAGTTTTGCATACAATTGGTGCTCCCTAAGCAATTTCAATGTCAATCTCAAATGCTCTTCATGCTCCACCTCATTCTTAGAATAAACAAGAATGTCATCAAGGAAAACAAGAACAAACTTGTCCAAATACCTGTTGAAGACACTATTCATAAGGCACATAAATGTAGCTGGTGCATTTGTGAGACCAAATGGTACCACTACAAACTCATAATGTCCATACCTTGTCCTGAAGGCTGTCTTATGAATGTCTTCATCCTTGATTCTCACCTGATGGTAACCAGACCTCAAGTCAATCTTGGAAAATAGCCTTGCTCCTCTCATTTGATTAAAGAGGTCATCAATCCTAGGTAAGGGATATTTATTCTTCACAGTAACCTTGTTCAACTGTCTGTAATCAAAACATAACCTGAGTGTACCATCTTTCTTCTTTACAAACAGAAACGGTGCTCCCCAAAAAGACACACTCAGTTAGATATACTTCTTTTCCAACAACTCCTGCAGTTGCATATTCAACTCCAGCATCTCTGGTGTACTCATCCTGTAGGGGGTCTTGGACACTAGCGCTGCTCCTGGCACAAGTTCAATAGTGAAGTCAATGTCCCTTTTTGGAGGAATCCCAGGAATCTCATCAGGAAACACATCCCTGAATTCCTGTAACACCTGATAGTCCTCCAACCTCAGAGTTTCATCATCTGATGCCTCCAAAATATGGGCTACATACAATTGGCAACCCTTCCTACAGAACTTCTTTAACTACATTGCTGAAACCTGCCATACTGAAATCACCTTTGGAATACCTTTCACAACTACTAGGTTCCCTTCTTCATTCATGCATTCAAAGGTCTTATCGTAACAGTCAAGCTTTACCCTATGAGCTTCTAACCAATCCATTCCAATGAGAACATCATAGGAACCAAGCGGTAGAACATTCAGATCTACACAAGTGACCAATCCATCCATGACCAGTGGACATTTCTCTACCACTTCACTGACTTTTCTCTTAGTTCTAGTGGCTAGTTGAACTAACCAAGAATTCTTATGCTTTACTTTCTCTAAAGCACAAATCTCCACTACTCTAGGAGTAATGTAACTGTGAGTAGAACCAGCGTCAATCAAAATAGAAACAGATTGCTCAACAATCTTACCTGGTACTTCAACCACAGTTGACTGGTGATCTTCCTGGCAATCCTCCAGTGCTGCATAAATCCTAGGGACTGCCCTTGCTACCTGACCCACTGTTTCTGCTTCTTGAATGTTATAAGCTGGCCTTGCACTCTCATCCTCGAGTGGACAATTCTTGTGCATGTGGGGTCCTCCACATTTCCAACATTGAAGTGGTCCTCTATTATGTTGTGGATCCTTAGGATTTTCTCCTGTCATTCCGACTGGCTTACTTGCAGCTTGGGATGGCTGCTTTTGTTGATTCCTGAAGTTAGAAGGTTTGAAACCTTTCTTTCTTTGGTCAAAATTCTCATTCTTCTTGTCCTTCCATGCCTTATGGTAATCCGACTTACCTTTGCTTTGCTCATAGCAATACTTAGCCTTCCTTATTGCTTCCTCAAGAGTTGTAGGTTCATAAAACTCGATTCTATCTTTGTAAGACTGAGGTAATCCACTCAAAAAACGCTGGACCTTCACTTTTTCATCTCTGATGTATCGGACATACCTCAACAGATCCAAAAACTTATTTGCATATTCTTCCATGGTTCGCTGTCCCAATCTCAGCTCATGGAACTCTTTAATCTTGTCATCATAATACCTGTCAGAGAAGTATTTCTGCTTGAAATACTTCTTGAACTGTTTCCACTAAAGTCTCCTTTCACTGATCCTCTTTGCTTGCTTGAAGTGTTCCCACCAAATGGAGGCTCTTCCATTCAGATTGAATATGGCAACTCTTGCCTTCATGTTTCCCGAATAGTCATGCACTTGAAAGTACTTCTTTATTCCAAGAAGCCAAGCTTCAGCCTCTTGTCTAGTCTTTACCTCACCATCAAATGTAGGAGGTTTAGCTTTCTTAAATTCATCTCGAGAGTGATCCCTATGTTGTCTCTTTCTTTTTCTTTTATGAGAAGAAGAACTGGAATTCCCGCTGGATTCTTCAGAGTCAGATGATCCACTAGAAGTCCTTCTCCTTCTCCTAGTGCTTCTCTTACTGCCTTATGGTCTTGCTGTACCTCGTTCAGAGTCTATCTTTCTTTACAAGTCTGTCAAACCCTGCAACATTGCAGCATTCAACTGATGCTGCTCTTTCTGGGATTTGATCAAGCTTCTCATGGTGGCTGCAACCTCGGACGGTGTCTCTTGGAATCTCCTTCCATTAGACTCTATGTCATCATTTCCATTACGAACATTTTCTCCCATGGCATCTTCTACTTGCTCGTAAGAATCTCGAGCATCATACCCATCATGGGTTCTCATGACTGAACCACCTCTGGCTTTACCACACTGTTCTTTCTGGAATACTGCTCTGGGAAGTTATCTAAAGTTCTGCAAATGTGTTTGTAGCAAACTGTTAGATGCATAATATTAATGTAAATCAAAATTACTTACCTTTTCTTTTGGAAATTCATAAAACAACAATTATGCTAAAACACCGAATTTTCTCTATTTCATATCCAGCTCTGTGACCATGGGCAGTCTGCTGAAATCTGCTGAAAACCGACTGAAAACAGTCGAAAAGTGCTCGAAAAACTGCTGGGAAAATTCTTCTGAAAACCCAAATTTCCTTCTCTTCATCGGGTCTCTTCTGCAGAAATTTTCCGGCGTTTCGGCGGGCAAATCACCAAACTTCTGATCTGCATCGACGATCAAGTTGACTGTGCATCAGGTGCATAGTCCTTTGCGTAGCCGTAATGGCAGAAAGTGTTCTTACTTCGGCTTCTGCGGGAAAACGTCCAGACTTCTGATTGGCGATGTCAATGACTATTCTCCTTAAGTCTTCCGCAGCCGTAAGTCTATCGGCGGTCAAAAGCACTAGTTGCTACGGTGTCGGAGGGCTAGTTGACTAAGCAGCCGCAATGGCGGGTCACCTTCATTGAAATTTTTCCTATCGGCGATCCGATCCACTAACATTTCCCGATGGACGATGATCTCATGCCTTAGAGAAAATTTGAATTTTTCTCTTGCCTTGTCTTCTACGGCATCGACTCTTCCATATTCTATTCATCGGCGATCCAAGTCACTATACTTCATGTCATTGCAGCAATCTGAATGGCAACTTACCTCCTCTGTGTCGGCAATCGACTATGTTATTGTGTCAGATGATTAGTCTTCTAGGCAGTCGCAATGGTGGAAAGTGATCTCACTACGGGTTCCACGGACATTATCGACTACCGAACCTACTAACCATCGGGTGGATAGTGTCCTAGACCGCCGCAACGATGGATTCTCAAGCCTTTAACGTACCCGATCCTCAATAACTTTTCGACGATCTTATACTTAAACAAAATTTTCAAATTTTCTTCTCATCGGTTGTCGAAAGTACTAATCACTGCGGCATCGGTGGTTGAAGCCTCTATCTGTTGGAAGGATAGTTCACTAGCTAGCCGCAACGCCGGATGTTCAATCCATTAACTTCCGCCGATCCAAACATCTAACAGTCGCTGATCACCGATGGCCTCAACACTTAGACAATTTTTTTGAAAAATTTCTTCTTTTGTCGGCGAAAACTTTCTCTATCTTCTGTTGACTCTGTCGACACCGTAATCCACTAACACCTCGGCATCGACGAGTGGAAGACTAAAGCATCGACAGTTTAGTTCCTTCAACAGCCACAACGACGGCTCATCATCTTCGATCCTTTCCCGATCGGTGATCCAATCTGCTAATTCTTTCCGATCGGCGAACTTATTTTGACCGGCATTGGCAGTCGGAGCTTCTCCCCGTCGAAATACTAGTGCTATAGGCTTTCGCAACGGTGGACGCACGAAACACTATCTTCTTCTGATAGCCGACGATTTTGGGCCTTAGAAAATTTTTTAAACTTTCATTACGGCGTCGGCGGACGGAGGCCTTACTCGTCGGACGCGTAGTTGTCTAGCCATCCACAACAGCGGGCACTTGATCAACTATTTTCTGTCGACGTCCTTCGACGGTATGAACAACAAACTTTCATTGGCGCCGAAAGTAAATATCGGGCGTTTCTTCCACTACATCGAGCCGATGTTTCGGCGGTCTTCGATTGATCTTCGCTGAAACTGCGGCTTCCACATCCACCAAGTTTCGCCGACAGCCGACGAAAACTTAGAAAATTTTCTGCAATTTTCTTCCAACAGTCCTCCATCGGGTGTGCTTCTTCCTATCTCTCCGCTGCATCGGAAGTCTGTCCCACTAAGTGTTCTGATGGACTGACAGTTCAAACACTTAGACAAATTGTTGAATTTTCCAGTCATTCACTGATTTCTTCTGGGTAGAAGGAAACATGCCTCTGCGAACTGGTAGTCATGGCCCATAGAGGCCCATGCTACAACCTGCAAGCTCTGATACCACGTTGTAACGTCCTCAACCCTCTGATCGACGAAGAGGACGCTACCACGGCGTTAACCATCTCGGATAAGAGCCCCATGAACATGTACATTCATAAAATGCTGAAGTGCTGAAACAAAATGATTTGAACTAGAACATGCCTACATGATTATGTATCATACAACGGAAGTAAACATACGTTCGTACAAGCATTCAACATGTTCATCATAATCATTAACAGTAAATAGGATTGCAGAAGTAAAATAGACAAGATTACTTATCTTATAAAGAACTCATTTCGCAACCAGCTACGTCGTTGCAACGTTCCACCCAACCATAGGCCAGCGTACTCCTTAATCTCTCAGAAACGCTACCACCCCCGAGCTGGGCATGATGCTCCAAGGAATAAGGAACAAGCAGGCTTACACATAGCCAAGGATACACAAAACACAGCCAAGCCAACACAGTTGGTTTATCAAGCCATCAAGGAGCTGGGAAAGGCTAAATGCTAAGTTGGTGAGCCCATTACAGAGCTAGGAACTCTTACACCAGAACTAGCCTGACCTCTAAGACACCCACACACACCCAACACAAGGAATCAGTCCCTTCTCTGCTACACAGTCCCTCAGGCCCTGAATTCCCTTCCATTGCTATTTAGGGGTTGTGGAGAAGAAATCCAGCCCTCTAGCTCTGTCTGTGTGGTTTCCAAACACACCAGGTTTATCAAGCAAACCAATCCCCCATCCCTGCTCCCAACACAGTCCAAAGACCAACCACTGCATACACGTAGTCACACAAGCAATTCACAGCTTGGTTAAGGAAAACAACTCCTGAGTTGTTCTTGGCCCTATCATGGCCAAAACGACTCCAAAACAACCTACAACAGTCCCAAAACGTATCAACAAACACAATTCACAATGTGGGGAAAAAAACAGTCCATCCTGGACAACGAAGTCACCAGGGAATACTTACACAGACCACATCGGGGAAGAAAAATATAGACTCCTAGCCTGTGCGTGAGGGAATTTTACATCAGACCTCTGGAATTCGGATGGAAAACATGCTAGATACCACTCTGTGGAAACGTGAGTGACATCCAAAACGACTCCCTCCTCCTGGCTGCGTGAGACCACACCCCAAAAAGAAGATTGTGCGTGGAAAATCATTAGACTACCTTCCCTGCGTGAGGATGAATAGACAATGGAGAGAATGGCGTAGTAGTGAGAATGGGGAGTCTGCTGGAGTGATGGCGGTGGTTGTTTTTCCATGCCAATGTGAGGTCAACCCACCGGTGGAGTGTGCGTGTGGGCAAGGACTGACAGTCTTACCACACTCCACTCCTAGCCATAACTGCCCCAACTAACAGCAATAGTTTTTTTTTAATGGTGGAAGTTGGGTAAGACAAGGGAAGGTGACACATGGCCTTTTCCCCATTGGTTCATGGTTTAACAACCCCCCCCCCCTTATCCTTGGGAAAACCATGCCCTTTTCATTATGGTTGCAGTGAGCATAGCTGGTTGGGTTCATTTAATTAAAGACATATATTTACATGATGAGAAAACTTGATATGTATGCCGCATGCCCCGATATACCATCGGTGACAATTTCAACCCGAAACATAGCATAACCAATCAATGGTGGGGCCTTGGCCTTTAGCTCTGCACCATGATTATTTGCAATATATACATCATATACATCTAATGCAACGGGGTCAAAATCGGGGTGTTACAGACACACTTAGGACATTTGAATAATATTTTTGGCATCCAAGTGCTACAACCAAAGAGGGAATTTTTCATTTTCAGTCTAAGTATGCTTATGACCTTCTCTGTTGCTTTCACATGGATGATTATAAACCAACCCCATCTCCCTTATATTATAGAGTCAAATTTTCTTCCACTTGCCACTACACCCAAAGTAGATTCTACCTTGTACCTTTAGTTAGTTGACACTCTTTTGTACTTGACTCATACTCATCTTGATATTTCCTTTGTTGTTTGTGTTGTTTCCTAGTATATGCAAACACCCATCAAAGCCATTGGAAAGAAACAAAAATGATACTTTGATATATCCACGGTATAGTTCAGTTTGGGGTTCATTACTGTTCATGGGGTACTCCTTTGTTGGTTGGTTTCATTGATTTAGATTGGGTCAATGACCTCGATAATCGAAATTCTAATGTAGGTTATGTTTGTAGTCTTTTTTTTGGACCTATCACTTGGAAATGTAAGAAACAACAAGCTCTTGCTATTTCTTGAACAAAAGTAGAATATCAAGCCAAAATTAATGCAAGTCAAGAAGCCTAGTGTCTTCAATAGATCCTTTAAGACTTTGGATTCAAGAAAAAACATCTGACTACCCTTTGGTGTGGCAATCAAAGTTCCATCAAGATCGCCAAAATTTCATTTCAACATAAGTGCAACAAAAACCGTGAGCTATAGATGCACTTCATACAAAACCTTGTTTAGGATCACGTACTTGAAGTGCACTTTTGTCCTACAAATGATTAAGTTGTAGACATCTTGACAAAGTCTCTTACATAAGCTAATAAGTTGTCTAAACTTCAATCTATGTTAGGAATTCATGAATTTGTCATTAGGGGGGGATGTTATCCAATGTCTCCTTCCTTTTCCTATTGTATCACTTTTGTAAATCCTTCAATCCAATCCTAAGTTAGTCTTAAGGATGTATGTTAGGATATTTAGAAACTTAAGATTTAGTTAAGGCCCAATTTGGTTAATGTGTCTTTAGGTAAAGTACATTTTTTTGGTAAACATTTGTATGTATGTAATCTAATGGTCATGATATGTTCTAGACATAGATTGATCCAATAATTTGTCTTCACCCCTATCTTAATGGTTATTGATTTGCAGCTTAGCACCCGATTTTTCCATGATCTCTATTTAAATAGCATGGAGGGTCATTTTAGTAATGATCAATTGTGAGAAACTCATATGTAAAATAATTTTTCTTTTGCATTAATATATTGCCTCAAGTAGCTATTTAGATATGGTCATGGACTATTCCCCCCTCTAAGGATTATAACAACAAAAAAATTCGGTGTGTTAATCTGTAATCTATTTGTGTGAGTGATTGCTTAATGTGTTTTGACTTTGGAAATCACTTGTGTTAGTCTAACACTTCCCACCATTGGAGCATTCCACATAGGTGCAATCTTGTGATTGATGTCACTAATTCTCCTTCTATCTTTCTCATCTAATGTATTGGATGTGTAATCCACCAAGTTTAGATCCATCCTACCCTAACCCCTAATGATCCATATAGAGATCGGTGTCCACCCACCTATTCCATTGGCTAAAATCAATTGTCCATTTTGGCAGTTTCCTAGTTATTTTTTTACGGTTTTTCGGGTCCTTAACTTTTGGGGCTATTTTTAGGCCCTAAATGACATTTTATGGGGATTCAGGGGGCTAAGTGGTTTCCAGTGGCATGCATTTGGTTCCATTTGAAAGATTTAAAGCTCATATAGACCTTTCCAACGGGCTATCAAGCTCCCAAATCGGAGATCGCATGTAAAAGTCATGACCCTAGGAAGTTGATTGTTCAACTAACCACCTCCAGGATACAAACGTTATGACGATTCATCTTCTAGGGTTATGTTTTGGACCTTTAAGTTAGATTTTTATCATTTAAGCAATATGATCTTAGGATCTTATCGGAGAGAATAACATGCACAACAATCAATCACAAGAGACAATAGACACAAAGATTTATCCTCGGGGAAACCATAAAGGAAAAACCCCGCAACTTCCTCAGAGATAGAATGAGCACCAATGGCAGCAGTAAAAACCAAAGACAAAAAGATGATCTCCAACAGATGTTCTCTCTCTCACTTGTGTGAGCTCCTCTTCTCTCACCTATGCGCTATAGCTTGGTGAGTGTGTGTCTCAAATAGAGAGTCTCACTCTCTATTTATACTAGTTTCCGACTTGACAATTACTTACTAGGGTTGACTTCTCTAGGAGAGTCTAATAACCCTAGTGCCCCACAACTGTGGGGACTTTGCCCCTCGATCAACAAGGTGGGTTAACCTCTATGACTTTACATGAATTTATTACATTAATGATTCTCCTGATAGGAACATTAGGGACCAATGAAATACAATATATGAAATATACAAGTGAATACATTCCGAAGTTACAAATACATCAACACTCCCTCTTAACTATGAAGGTATTCTCTTGACACAATTCATCAACACAAGTCTTCTTCTCTGGATCATAATCAAAGCTGGATCATCACTGGATCATCATTGGATCATCATCAAAGATGGATCTTCACTGGATCATCATCATCATCACTGCTTTCGCTATCTCGATCAAATGGTGCTATCTCTTAATTCTTCTCGTCACAGGAAATTCTACAGAGCCAACCCTTTTTCATGTTGGTTGTAGGCCTAGTCTCCATCTAGGTCTTCATCAACAGAGCCAACCCTTTTTTATGCTGGATGTACCTCTACAGAGCCAGTCCTTTTTCATACTGGATGTAGGCCTCTACAGAGCCAGTGCTTTTTCATACTAAATGTACCTCTATAGAGCCAGTCCTTTTTTATATTTGATGTCTGTCTCTACAGATCCAGTCCTTTTTCATATTGGATGTAGGCCATTATAGAGCCAGCCCTTTTTCATGCTGGATGTACTTCTACAGAGCTAGCCCTTTTTCATGCTGGATGTAGGTCTCTACAGAGCTATTCCTTTTTATATTGGATGTAGGACATTACAGAGCCAACCCTTTTTCATGCTGGATGTACTTCTACAAAGCCAACCCTTTTTCATGCTGGATGTAGGTCTCTACAGAGCCAGTCCTTTTTCATACTGGATGTAGGCCATTACAGAGCCAACCCTTTTTCATGCTGGATGTACATCTACAGAGCCAGCCCTTTTGCATGCTGGATGTAGGTCTCTATAGAGCCAGTCCTTTTTCATAATGGATGTAGGCCATGCCCTCTGCAGGTTCTTTCACTACAGAGCCATTCCTTTTTCATACTAGATGTAGATATCAACGCTTATATCTGACCATGGGAGGAACCAATCATACCACCATGTCATAAGGGAACAACACTTATATCTGACCATGGGAGGCCCTGCCTACCACCATGTCAGAAATGTTCAGGGATTCATCACTTCCCCTTGGAAGGAATCTATATCTAAAGAACACCAAGCTTCTCCCAAAAGTACTCAAACTTCACTCTAGCTAATGGCTTGGTCAACACATCATCTATCTGTTCGTCTGTCGCAACATACTGGAGATTCACTGCTCCCCTCTGCACCATATCCTTGATATAGATATATTTGATCTTGATATGCTTCGACTTGTCATGGAACAATGGGTTCTCTGACAACTTCATAGAACTCTGGTTGTCGCAATATATACAAGTAGCATCCAACTGGAGATCAAATAAATTAGACAATAGCTTCCTCAGCCATACTGCCTCACAACTAGTCGAACAAGTTGCGACATATTCTGCTTCGATTGTACTCAGTGCCACGCAGGACTACTTCCTACTAAACCAAGATATTACACCTGATCCCAAACTGAAGCAACACCCATAAGTGCTCTTCCTATCAATGGCACTGCCTGCCCAATCTGAATCCACATAACCCTCTAGGTTAATCTTCTGATTCTCCTCATACTTGAGCCCATAACCAACTGTACCCTTCAGGTACCTAAGAATGTGCTTTGCAGCAATCAGGTGAACATGTCTCAATGTGTTCACAACAAAGCAAATATCTGGTCTCGTATTTGTTAGGTACATCAAGGAACAAATCATCTGAGGATATATCGTGGCCTCAACAGTCTCTGATGAAGCATCACTCAATAACTTCAGGTTCGATGCAGCCATAGGTGTGGCCATTTCCTTGTAGTCCATCATCCTGAACCTCTTCAGGATCTCCACTGCATACTTCCCTTGTCTAAGGGAGATTCCATTCGCACTCTACCCTACCTCCATGCCTAGAAAGTAGTGCTTCATATCCAAGTCCTTCATCTCGAACTCGGCAGCAAATTTCCTTCTTGCAACTTTAATGAGTTCCTCTTTTCTTTTAGGAACAAGTCATCGACATATAACATGAGCATCACTGGTATTCCAACTTCAACCTTGAAGTAAGGGTTGGAATCTGCTTTACTCTGAGTAAAGCCTAGACTCATCAGTAATCTGTCCATCCCGTCGTATGATGTTGAACCTCAGGATCTTCTGCAGTAACTCCCTCTGAAGCGGAGTATCATTCTTCCTCTGCCTTTCATACTCTATGTATTGAAACATTTTGTATGGGAGTGACAAGTAGCTTCCTCTGCTACTAATATTCTATGTATCGATCTAGGGTCACTGGATACCAAGATCCTCTATCTTGAACATTTTCAAAAGTTCTTCTTGCACCCATCTGTGAGCTTCTCATCCTCTATAGGATTTCATCTTCAACCTTGTAGAAAAGGTTAAGATCTTCATCACTCTAGGTGATCTTCAAGATCCTCATGTATGTGTTATCCCATGGGTGTATTCTAAGCTTGTACAAGGCCTTCTTTAATTTACATACATGAGTATGCATGTCATGTGCCTTAACTCCCAGTAGCAACAAATGTCTCTTCGTAGTCTATACCTTCTTTCTGTGAGAAGCCTTGTGCTACGAATATTTCCTTGTATTCCATGATGTTGCCATCTGCTGCATGTTGGATCTTGTAGATCCATATGGAAGAAACTATGGACTTCCCTTTAGGTCTTGATACCGCATCCTAAACATCATTCTTCTTGAACTGGTACTCTTCTTCCCTTTCTTCTTGGCTACTTCTTCATAGCTTGGAAGGCTCGGCATCAATGATGTCGCTCAACAGTGTCACATAGCTGCACTGTGTCTGAGACCTCTTTCTTTCTTCCTTTGAAAGTATCATCATATTATTCTTCATATTGGATTATTTCTCGAACTGTCATCACTTGTTCTTCGAAACAAGTCTCATCCTTCTTTTCTTGTAGGTGATTGTACGCGATCTTTCCTACAATTCAAATGCATTAGTTGTATGGTTAGAAACATTTCATAAGGCATATTCATAATGGAAAATTCTTATGCATAAAGATATAGTCATGCAACTATTTTATCCAATACAACATTCATCCATATCTCACGGAAACTTTCTAGATGCCTTCCATCTCTACCATGACATCATTGAGTTTGTGCACTGATCCAATATGTCAGCAAAGAGGTTTCATTCTAGATAAGTAGCAATGGAGAGTTGTATAGCACCATGGGCTACTTACCCATCACTTGCATATTAGTAGTATACTATCATTAATGCAAACATTCTATCATGCATAACACATCAACTGAACATACACAAATGCATAACCAATTAATATCATGAAATTACAATTGAACACTTATCTTTATTTGTTTCGTGGGCAGACTCCTTCTTGAGCCTGCAACTTCATCATCTTCTTCATTTATGACAACATCATTTCTTATCCAATTGCTAGGATGGATAAGAGGTTCTTCAAGAGTTGAGTCCTTTATATTCCTCATTGCTTGAGGGATATTCTTTGGATTGTGAGAGCTTGATCTTCAGTTGCTCCCATTTTCTCTTTTCTTATTATGAGTCGAACTTCTTCTTATGTGCGCTCTTCCCAGATTCTTCTGGAGGTAATCATTTCCTTCTGGAAAGCCACTCAAGGTAATAAATCCCATGATCCTGGGAGGCCATTCAAGGTGGTTATAACCATATATTATTCTTCTTCGATTGCTTCGTCATAGCATCGAACACTTCCTTTTGGTGTCTTCGAGGATGACACATGAGGGATGAGATGATGTTTAATAGAATCTGCAATGATTCTCTTGGCTCTAGCCTTGGCCTCATCTTCCTCTGGCTCCTAGACCTTTCTTACTGAAATATTGATCCAAGTCAGTTTCTTCAAGGATCACGGAGTTCCTATACTTCTTCCGATTTATATTCTTCTCTTCAAAATAGCTTGGTCAAGAAATCAAACATCTCTTTGGGTGTCTTTAGGGAAGACACATGTGGTATAAGGTGATCTTGTTGACCTTGACCAAGTTCTTCTTGTGTAAGGCTTTAGCCTCATCTCCCTCTGGAACTGGAACCTCTTCTCTTATGTGGGTGTCCAACTCATTTCCTTCAAGAACCAGTGAGATCCTATACTTCCATGCTTGGAATTTTTCAGCTTCACCAAGCTTGTCATCAAGCTAGTGTGATAGGACATTTTGAAATGAGAACCTCAAATGTAAATAACAAAAGATTAGATCTTACCGATTTGAGGTGTCCATCCTGGTTCTGGATCTGGCTGATCTAGGGTTTGTCAGAGAAACCCTAATTTTCAAAACTTGGAATATTTTAGATATGATTGGATAGAAATATGGGCCTCTTCAAGGCGAGCTATCCAATGTACTCCTTTTCTGAAATCAGTGGAGGGAAGATCCCGAAACAGGAAGCCCTAGTTTTCCAATTTCTTTTGTAGAAATTCCTGATATTGTTTATGCGGTATCTCTGAAAGTACTGCTCTTATTTGTCTGAAATTTTGTACTAAGGTAGCCTCTTCTAACCTATTTGCAACACCGTAGGTTTGCTTAGAATTGGTTTCACCAATTGGGACTTATGAGAGCTTCCCAACGTGACTTATTTTAGGACTATTCAACATAGCAAACTTGTATAGACTGCCACGTGTTCCTGTTTCACCTTCGGGGTCTAAAACTTTTACCACCAAAATTAAAGTCCATGCCCTATTTGGAACATCTTGCAAAATTTCATTTGGACCTTTGTAGCCCGAGATATAGCAATTCTACCTAGGCGGCATGTTTAGGGATGAATCTTGGAAGGGGTTGGATCCCTGATTTGGAGGAATCATATCTTTGAGAATATAGCGGATCTGAGGATGAAATTTTTATACAAGGTAAATTAGGATTTTATCTTCATCCTGTGAAAATTTCGGCTCCTTACCCTTCTTAAATCTTGAGATATAGCAAATGTACCAAAACTACTAGTTTTAGTATTTTAGGGGTTTTCAGGCCAGGGGTCAAACTAGGGTTTGACTTTCCCAGAGTTTTACTCAACCAAAAAATTCGACCTTGGTCTATAAACTTTGATTTTGATGAGGAGAGAAATTCTATGATAGGCTCACTCAAAAAATCCTCTTCTGTGAAAAGCCCTAATTTGCTGCAGCAGTAACTGAAAATGCCCGAAATCAACTTCTTCTTCGACAAAAAGATGCGCCCTTCAATGGAGAGTTAGCCTAGTCTCCTATTGTTGATGGATTGTGGAGAGAGATCCAACAGGTAAGAATCCCTAGCTTCTGTAGCTGCACAGTGTCTTCTTCTCATGTTAGCTCTGATACTATGTTAGATTTTTATCATTTAAGCAATATGATCTCGGGATCTTATTTGAGAGAATAACATGCACATCAATCAATCACAAGAGACAACAGACATAAGATTTGTCTTCGGGGAAACCATAAAGGAAAAAATCCGCAACTTCCTCAAAGATAGAATGAGCACCAATGGCAGCAGTAAAACCCAAAGACAGAAAGATGATCTCCAACAACTGTTCTCTCTCACTTGTGTGAGCTCCTCTTCTCTCACCTATGCACTATAGCTGGGTGAGTGTGTGTGTCAAATAGAGAGTCTCACTCTTGATTAATACTAGTTTCCGACTTGACAATTACGTACTAGGGTTTACTTCTTTAGGAGAGTCTAATAACCCTAGTGCCCCACAACTGTGGGGACTTTCCCCCCCGATCAACAAGGAGGGTCAACCTCTATGACTTTACATGACTTGATTACATTAGTGATTCTCCCGATAGGAACATCGGGGACCAATGAAATACAATATATGAAATATACAAGTGAATACATTCCAAAATTACAAATACATCAACACTTTAGGGTTATCTCCCTCATGCTTATTATAAATAGGCCCTTTTGGCCTCATTTTGGATTTCAACTTGGCACATATGAGCGTAGCAACCACATCTCTTCTCAGAGATAGCTACCACCATTCTAGTTGTTGTATTTATAGTTTGTTCCATTTCCGCCATTTAATTGAATATGTGTTTATTGTATCTATGTTTTCATTGCAAATTGTCCTTGTTTATGATTCTATGTATGTTCTTTCATTTCATTCTCACATAAATATGGATCACCTAACCCCTAGTCGAAGTCTGGTTAACCTCCTACCATCCTCTGTTGAGACTCGAACCATTTCTCTCTCTCTCTCTCTCTCTCTCTCTCACACATATTACATTCGGTTTCTATTTCTACTTTGTTATATTTAATCAATTTTTTTCCTTAGAAAAAAATGTATTTATATTTCAATAATGAAATAAGGATAGAATCCTCAAAATGTCTTCTTGATAGATTCAACAGTTCAATATCTTTAAGATAGGTCAGGAACATAATTGTAAGGCTCAGAGTCCTTCACTAAAAGCTACCATAACTCTTTTTCCTTTTACATAGTCATCATTGAAAAATATCTATTCCAAGTCTATAATCTAGCTTGTTAAGGCCTTAATCCTACAATATTTTATTAAAAAAATCTCACCAAAGACAATATGAGTATATTAAAACCCATTATTGGGAAAGGATTTGATAGAGACCATTGTCCCATTTATGCTTTCTTCTCATGCCTGCAACAAATCACCATTCAAGCTCTCCTTGGAAAAGGCATCGACTTGAGAATTGTACTACCTATAAATATGAGTGTGAGAAATTTGAACAAGATTAGTTACACATTCTCTAAGAATGATCACCACATTATAGAGAGCCAATTTTTCTATTTGGTTTTCCTCCATCCAACGAATGACCAATTCAGAGTCACCAAAAATCTAGCTAGTGTTGCATCCTTTCTTTCTCACCACCTTCATTAACAGAAATAAGGATTCCAATTCTCCATAATCATTGGACCTTGGACCCAAGAAAGACCTAATTTGAAATAGTGATCATCATTGAGGAAGAGAACGATTCCCACAAGACATTTTGAACCCTCATACCGATTGGCTCCATCGAAAAATCCCCAACAATGGGATTTATCTATTTGATGTGGGACTTTGTGTTTTATTGATGGAGCTTTTGGAGATTCTTAAAAAAGGGATAAAGGAGATAGTGCTTGAGAGGCCGCTTGAAAGTTGAATACACATCTATCCTCAAATGTGTTTTCATTCATTGATATCCAAATTTGTCAAAGTAATAAGAAAGGGATAACTTGAAACAAATTTAATTCTCTTTCGAGAAACCATTCTTTGAAATTTTCCAACACATTTCTAGTACCCTACAAATTTGATAAAGTGGTCGAGGACTCGACATCTTTCCACAAATTTGATAAAGTGACCAAAGACTCAACATCTTTCCACACATTTGATAAATTGATGAAGAACTTGAGTCAAGAATGACCCATCACCAAAAATATGAGCATTAGATTCCAAACTATTTTTACACAATCACCAAAAAGATGAGCATTGGATTCCAAAATATTTTTACATAAGAGCACCATCTTGGACGGTACAAGATCTTTCTTTGAAGTCAATCCCATCTTGGCCAACTTGGAATGCAAAAGACGTGCCATATATCATATGATTAATCAATTATCAATAAACTCCTAGACCATGTTAGGCCACTATAGCTAGATAGATTCTACAAACTCGGAATCAATGAAGCCATGTAAAAAAAAAAACCAATGAATCCATGGAAGCTATACCTCTCAAAGGGTTGGAATTTAGATGACGGACACCCGTCAAAATTGCCGGTAACAAACAAAATCTGAAACGTTTTCTGTATTCTAAGCCAGATTTTGACGTTCTCGGCAAAATCTTAGATGTATTTGACGGGTAAATTGACCCATGACAGGCATTTACCCGTCAAATTCCATCCCTCCCGACTCCGAGTCAAGGTTCGCGAGATTTAGGCATAGCTCACCAAAAATTACGGTTTTTATTAACGCGAATTACGTGCAATTCTAAATTTGAAAAGTACGAGTCCAACTTTTGTAAGTTCCTCCCCCTTCCTTTAGTCAACACGTCAAAATGTATGACATTATGCTTATCATGTGACTCACTCGACGACTTTAAATAATCAATATTAAAGGTTAATAAATAGATTCCTCCAACATTATTTAAAAGGTTAATAAATAATCAATATTAAAGGTTAATAAATATATGATCCAATCATCTGACTATGCTCTATTTCCCGATTTCGGAATCTTCTATTACATGTTAGGGCTTTGTTTGGGGAGTTGACAACCAATAATAAAAAGGGTAACAAGTTGTGTGACGTTGTCTATCTACACTTATTAAGAAGAATTCATTAAATTGTATATTAAAAACAATAGAGAGACTTTTATTCAAACACAAGTTGGTCAACTTCATTTTGAAATATGCGAGAGTGCATAATTGAAAATACAGGGAGCTGCTAACCTATGTTGACAAAGATTAATGTGACATTAAAATAAATCTATGTATGGTTGGATACCCCTCACATACTCGAGACCTGTTGATATTGATGCGTCAATATTTTGTGGGTAGGGTCCATGCTATGTATCAACCACGAAGAAACACTCGCAAGGCCGGTTCGAAAAGTATGGACCTCAAAGATCAATCTTGCATTTTATTCTTCACCTAAAATGAGGTTAAAAAATCTTTGTGATAATCATTCACTACGGATACTATTACCTTTGTAAATAAAAAGCTTGGACACTATTGAGAACAAGAAGACAACAAAACTAAGATAAGATGGGGATCCGAAGAGCTTGGGCACTATTGAGAACAAGAAGATAAAAATATAAGACAAAATGGGACTATTTCATGATAATTGAATGATCTTTGTTGGAAAGCAACAAACAAATGGTTATATACTTTTTTACATCATTATATATATATATAT
>LPNX010265434.1:51475-70019 GCA_001517045.1 Pseudotsuga menziesii | reverse complement strand
ATTTCTCAAAATTCAAATTTTAAAGTAGATTTAGATACCCATTTCAAATATAGGCATTGACACCTATTTTTATGAGATTTGGAGCTATTTTGGCTCTTAATAAGGGATGGTCAAACCAATGTTGAAAATATGCACTTTTGTCGACTTTTTCAGAATTGAAATCTCAAAATGGATTTAGGTACGCATTTCAATAAAGACGCATACACGCGAAACTTCGTAATGTTTCGAGCTCTTTTAACTCCCTTTAAGTGCAACCTTAGCGAAAGCGCCGATATGCCCATTCGGTAGATAAGCGTGCACACATATTTTTGTGATATTTCTAGTTAGATAAGAGTGCATGAAAAATTTTGTGATGTTTAGAGCTATTTTCCCCTCCTTTAAGCCAAACCTTAGCTAAATCGAATGATGGAGTTTCACTTTTGACCAAATTCTCGTAGTTGAAATTTGATCATAGATTTGGATGCCCTTTTGATATTAAAATGTGCATGCAAACTTTTGCAATTTTTCGAGCTATTTGGACCCCTTTGAGCCCAACTCTAGCGAAAATGCATGACGGAGATTCACTTCTGACAAAATTATCAGAATTGAAATTTGATCATCGATTTGGATGCCCATTTGATAGAGAAGCGTACACTTCAACTTTCACGACCCTTTCAGCTATTTTCACTCCCTTTAACACCAACTTTGATGAAACTGTACAACGGAGTTTGACTTTTAACCAATTCCTTTGAATTAAAATTTAATCATAGATTTAAATGCGCATTTGGAAGATGAGAGTGCATGTCAACTTTCACGATGTTGAGAGCTATTTTCGGCATCTTTAACCCAAACCCTAACAAAACTGCACGATGGAGTCTCAGCTTTGTCCAAATTCTCAGAATTGAAACTTGATCATAGGTTTTGATGCATATTGGATAGACAAGCATGCATGCCAACTTTCGCAATGTTTTGAGCTATTTTGACCCCCTTTAGGCCCAAACCTATCGAAACCGCATGATAGAGTTTCACTTTTGAGCAGTTTCTTAGAATTTAAATTTGATCATAAATTTGGATGCCCATTTGATGAACACGCATACATGCAAACTTTTGAGACATTCCAAAATATTTTCACCTCCTTTAAGCCCAACCTTAGCAAAACTGCACAACGGAGTTTCACATTTGACTAATTTCTCAAAATTAAAATTTGATCATGGATTTATCGGCACGTTTGGTAGATAAGAGTGCATGCTAACTTTCATGATGTTCGGAGCTATTTTGGTTGTTATTCAAGGTTAGTCAAGTAAAGGTCTAAGTGATGTTATTTTTTCGGCTTTCTTGTAATTGAAATTTGAAAGAGAATTTAAGTACCCAATAAGAGAGATAACCATGCATACAAACTTTCAGGGGATTTCGAGCTGTTTTGGACCTTAGGAAAACTTGGTGAAACAAAGGCCTAAAAGGTTACATTTGTTTACAATTTCTCAGAGCTATTTTCCCCTCCTTCAAGCCAAACCTTAGTGAAATCGAATGATGGAGTTTTGCTTTTGACCAAATTCTTGGAACCCTTTGAGCCCAACTCCAACAAAAATGCACGATGGAGTTTCACTTCTGACCAGTTTTTGAGAATTGAAATTTGATCATAAATTTGGATGCCCGTTTGATAGATAAGCGTGCATTCCAATTTTCATGACATTTTGACCTATTTTCACCCCCTTTAACCCCAATCTTAGCGAAACCACATGACGGAGTTTCACTCTTGACCAATTTCTTGAAATCAAAATTTAATCATAGATTTAGATATATGCATTTGGATGATAAGAGTGCACACCAACTTTCATGATGTTCAGAATTATTGTCAACTCCTTTAATCCAAACCCTAACAAAACGACATGATGGAGTTTCACTTTTGAACAACTTCTAAGAATTGAAACTTGATCATAGATTTGGATGCCCATTAGATAAACAAGCATGCACCCCAACTTTCACAATGTTCCAAGCTATTTTTACCACCTTAACACCCAACCGTAGTGAAAACGCATGACGAAGTTTCTCTTTTGAACAGTTTCTTATAATTGAAATTTGATCATAGATTTGAATGCCCATTTGATAGACAAGCGTGCACACGAAATTTCGAGACGTTCCAAAATATTTCACCCCCTTTAATCCCAACCTCTGCAAAACCATACAACAGAGTTACACTTTTGACTAATTTCTCAGAATTAAAATTCGATCGTAGATTTATCTTAGCATTTGGTAGATAACAGTGCACACCAACTTTCACAATATTCAAAGTTATTTTGGTCATTATTCAAGGTTGGTTAAGCAAAGTTCTAAGAGATGCTATTTTTCTAACTTTCTTGTAATTGAAGTTTGAAAGAGAATTTAGGTACCCATTTGAGAGATAAGCATGCATACAAACATTCAGGGAATTTTGAGCTATTTTGGCCCTTAGTCAAACTTGGTCAAACCAAGGCCCAAAAGGTTGCACATTTTTCCAATATCTTAGAAATAAAATTTAAAAGTATATTTAGATACCCATTTAAGAGGCACACATATTTTTGTGAATTTCGAGTTATTTGGCACTTACTTAAGGTTGGTCAAACCAAGTTCTAAGAAATGCACTTTTATTTACTTGCTCGAAATTGAAATTTGAAACCTTATTTAGGTACCCATTTGAGAGATAATCCCTACATGTAGATTTTTTGGGGATTAAGAGCCATTTTGGACCTTAGTCAAACTTCGTCAAACCAAGGCTTGAAATGTTGCATTTTTTCCATTTTCTGAAAATTCAAATTTTAAAGTAGATTTAGATACCCATTTCAAAGATAGGCATGGACACCTATTTTTATGACATTTGGAGCTATTTTGGCCCTCATTCAAGGATGGTCAAACAAAAGTTGAAAAGATGCACTTTTGTTGACTTTTTCAGAAATGAAATTTGAAAGTGGATTTAGGTACCCGTTTCAGTAAACAAGCGTACATGCTAACTTTCGCGACGTTCTGAGTTATTTCACTCCCTTTAAGTGCAACCTTAACAAAAACGCACGATAAAGTTTCTCTTTTGACCAATTTCTTAGAATTGAAATATGATCATAGATTTAGATGCCCATTTGGTAGATAAGAGTGCATGCCAAATTTAGTGATGTTCATAGCTCTGTTTCCCTCCTTTAAGCCAAACCTTAGCGAAACCGCATGATGGAGTTTCACTTTTGACCAAATTCCTAGAATTGAAATTTGATCATATATTTGGATGCCTGTTTGATATACAAGCGTGCACGCCATGTTTCGAGCTATTTAGGCCCATTGTAAGCTGAACTCTAGCAAAAATGCACAACGAAGTTTCACTTTTAACAATTTTCTCGCTGTTGAAATTTGATCATAGATTTTGATGCCCATTTGATAGACAAGCGTGCACTCCATCTTTCGGGACGTTCCAAGCTATTTTCACCCCCTTTAACCCCAACCTTTGCGAAACCGCACGACAGAGTTTAAATTTTTACAATTTTCTCGGAATTAAAATTTGATCATAGCTTTTCATGCGCATTTGGATGATAAGTTTGCACACCAACTTTCATGGCGTTCAGAGTTATTTTCAGCTCCTTTAAGCCAAACCCTATCAAAACTGTACGATGGAGTTTCACTTTTGACGTACTTCTTAGAATGAAAACTTGAAATAGATTTGGATGCCCATTGGATAAACAATCTTGAACACCAAATTTTGCAACATTCCGAGCTATTATTTTGACCCCTTTTAAGCCCAACCCCAGTGAAACCGGACAACAGAGTTTCACTTTTGAGCAGTTTCTTAGAATTGAAATTTGCTCATAAATTTAAATGTCCATTTGATAGACAAGCTTGCACATGAACTTTCACGACGTTGCGAAATATTTTCACCCGCTTTTAGCCCAACCTTAGCAAAACAAAACAAGGGAGTTTTACTTTTGACCAATTTCTTAGAATTAAAATTTGATCATAGATTTATTTGTGCATTTGGTAGATAAGAGTGCATGGAAACTTTCACGCTGTTCGTAGTGATTTTGGTCGTTATTCAAGGCTGGTCAAGCAAAGGTCTAAGAGATCATATTTCTCTAACTTTCTCATAATTGAAATTTGAAAAAGAATTTAGATACCCATTTGAGAGATAACCATGCATACAAACTCTGAGGGGATTTTGAGCTATTTTGGACCTTAGTCAAACTTGGTCAAACCAAGACCTAAAAGCTTGCACTTTTTTCCAATTTCTTAGAAATCAAATGTAAAAGTATATTTAGATACCCATTTAAGAGATAAGCGTGCACACATGTTTTTGTGAGATTTGGGGTTATTTCAGTCCTTAGTTAAGGTTGGTCAAACGAAGTTCTAAGAAATGAACTTTTTTTGACTTTCTCAGAATTGAAATTTGGAACTGTATTTAGGTATCCATTTGGTAGATAAAAATTACATGTATATTTTTGGGGATTGCGAGCCATTTTGGACATCGGTCAAACTTCGTCAAACCAAGGCATAAAATGTTGCATTATTTCCAATTTCTCAAAATTCAAATTTTAAAGTAGATTTTGATACCCATTTAAAATATAGGCACTGACACCTATTTTAATGAGATTTGGAGCTATTTGGGCCCTTAACCAAGGATGGTCGAACCAAGGTTGAAAATATGCACTTTTGTCGACTTTTTCATCATTGAAATTTGAAAGTGGATTTAGGTACCCATTTCAATAAACAACCGTACACGCCAACTTTCGTAACGTTTTGAGCTATTTTCACTCCCTTTAAGGGAAACCTTAGTGAAAGCACCGATATGCCCATTTGGTAGATAAGAATGCACACATAATTTTGTGATATTTCTAGTTGTATAATAGTGCATGAAAATTTTCATGATGTTCAAAGCTATTTTCCCCTCCTTTAAGCCAAACCTTAGTGAAATTGAATGATGGAGTTTCAATTTTTGACCAAATTCTTGGAGTTGAAATTTGATCATAGATTTGGATGCCCGTTTGATATAAAAACCCGCACACCAACCGTTTGCGATGTTTCGAGCTATTTGGACACTTTTGAGCCCAACTCTAACGAAAATGCACGACAGAGTATCACTTCTGACCAATTTCGTAGAATTGAAATTTGATCATAGATTTGGATGCCCATTTGATAGAGAAGCATGCACTCCAACTTTCATGACACTCCCTCCCTTTAACCCCAACCTTGGCAAAACCGCACAACGGAGTTTGACTTTTAACCAATTTCTTTGAATTAAAATTTAATCATAGATTTAAATGCGCATTTGGAAGATAACAGTGCATGTCAACTTTCATGATGTTGAGAGCTATTTTTGGCATCTTTAAGCCAAACCCTAACAAAACTGGACGATGGAGTCTTAGCTTTGACTAAATTCTCAGAATTGAAACTTGATCATATATTTGGATGCATATTGGATAGACAAGCATGCACGCCAACTTTCACAATGTTCCAATCTATTTTGACACCCTTTAAGCCCAACCCTATCGAAACCACAAGACAGAGTTTCACTTTTGAGCAATTTCTTAGAATTTAAATTTGATCATAAATTTGGATGCCCATTTGATGAACAACCGTGCATGCAAAGTTTTGAGACATTCCAAAATATTTTCACCCCCTTTAAGCCCAACTTTAGCAAAATGGCACAATGGAGTTTCACGTTTGACGAATTTCTCAAAACTAAAATTTAATCGTAGATTTATCGGCGCGTTTGGTAGATAAGAGTGCATGCTAACTTTCATGATGTTCGGAGCTATTTTGGTCAATATTCAAGGTTGGTCAAGTAACGGTCTAAGAGATGTTATTTTTTCAGCTTTCTTGTAAATGAAATTTGAAAGAGAATTTAGGTACCCATTAAGGGAGATAAGCATGCTTACAAACTTTCAGGGGATTTCAAGCTATTTTGGACCTTAGGAAAACTTGGTGAAACCAAGGCCTAAAAGGTTGCATTTGTTTCCAATTTCTCATAGCTATTTTCCCCTCCTTTAAGCCAAACCTTAGCGAAATTGAATGATGGAGTTTCACTTTTGACCAAACTCGAAGTTGAAATTTGATCATAGATTTGGATGCCCATTTGATATAAAAATGTGCATGCCAACTTTTGCAATGTTTCGAGCTATTTGGACCCCTTTGAGCCGAACTCCAGCGAAAATGCACGACGGAGTTTCACTTCTGACCAATTTCTCAGAATTGAAATTTGATCATAGATTTGGATTCCTGTTTGATAGATAAGCATGCATTCCAACTTTCGCGATGTTTTGAGCTATTTTGACCCCCTTTAACCCCAATCTTAGCGAAACTACATGACGGAGTTTCACTCTTGACCAATTTCTTGGAATTAAAATTTGATCATAGATTTAGATGTGCATTTGGAAGATAAGAGTGCATGCCAACTTACATGATGTTCAGAGTTATTGTCGACTCCTTTAATCCAAACCCTAACAAAACCGCACGATGGAGTTTCACTTTTGACCAACTTCTAAGAATTGAAACTTGATCATAGATTTGGATTCCCATTAGACAAACAAGCATGCACGCCAACTTTCGCAATGTTCCAAGCTATTTTGACCACCTTTAAGCCTGACCCTTGCGAAAACGCACGACGAAGTTTCACTTTTGAGCAGTTTCTTATAATTGAAATTTGATCATAGATTTGAATGCCCATTTGATAGACAAGCATGCATGTGAAATTTTGATATGTTCCAAAATATTTCACCCCCTTTTGACTAATTTCTCAGAATTAAAATTCGACGACAGATTTATCTTAGCATTTGGTAGATAACAGTGCACACCAACTTTCACCATGTTTGAAGTTATTTTGGTCATTATTCAATGTTGGTCAAGCAAAGGTCTAAGAGATGTGATTTTTCTGACTTTCTTGTAATTGAAATTTGAAAGAGAATTTAGGTACTAATTTGAGAGTAAGCATGCATACAAACTTTCAGGGTATTTCGAGCTATTTTGGACCTTAGTCAAACTTGCTCAAACCAAGGCCTAAAAGGTTGCACTTTTTTCCAATTTCTTACAAATCAAATTTAAAATTAGATTTAGATACCCATTTAAGAGGCACACATATTTTTGTGAATTTTGAGTTATTTCGGCTCTTAGTTACGGTTGGTCAAACCAAGTTTTAAGAAATGCACTTTTTTTTACTTTCTCGAAATTGAAATTTGAAACTGTATTTAGGTACCCATTTGAGAGATAATCCCTACATTTATATTTTTTGGGGATTGCGAGCCATTTTTGACCTCGGTCAAACTTCGTCAAACGAAGGCCTAAAACATTTCATTTTTTTCCATTTTTTGAAAATTCAAACTTTAAAGTAGATTTAGATACCCATTTCAAAGATAGGGATGGACACCTACTTTTATGAGATTTGGAGCTATTTTTTCCCTCATTCAAGGATGGTCAAACAAAAGTTGAAAAGATGTACTTTTGTTGAATTTTTCAGAAATGAAATTTGAAAGTGGATTTAGGTGCCTGTTTAAATAAACAGGCGTACACGCTAACTTTCGCGACGTTCCGAGATATTTCACTCCCTTTGAGTGCAACCTTAGCAAAAGCACACGATAACGTTTCTCTTTTGAACAATTTCTTAGAATTTAAATATGATCATAGATTTAGATACCCATTTGGTAGATAAGAGTGGATGCCAAATTTAGTGATGTTCAAAGCTCTTTTTCCCTCCTTTAAGCCAAACCTTAGTGAAACCGCATGATGGAGTTTCGCTTTTAACCAAATTCCCAGAATTGAAATTTGATCATAGATTTGGATGCCCATTTGGTATACAAGCATGCACGCCAAATTTTCCAATGTTTCGAGCTATTTTGACCCGCTTTAAGTCGAACTCTCGCGAAAATGCACGATGAAGTTTCACTTTTTACAATTTTATCCCAATTGAAATTTGATCATAGATTTGGATGCCCATTTGATAGAGAAGCATGCACTCCAACTTTCACGTTGTTTCAAGCTATTTTCACCCCCTTTAACCCCAACCTTTGAGAAACCGCACGACAAAGTTTCACTTTTTACAAATTTCTTGGAATTAAAATTTGATGATATATTTTTATGTGCATTTGGATGATAAGTGTGCACAACAACTTTCACGGTGTTCAGATTTATTTTCAGCTCCTTTAAGCCAAACCCTAACAAAAATGTACGATGTAGTTTCAATTTTGACATACTTCTTAGAATGGAAACTTGATCATAAATTTGGATGCCCATTGGATAAACAATCATGCACGCCAAATTTTGCAACGTTTCGAGCTATTATTTTGACCCCTTTTAAGCCCAACCCCAATGAAACCGCACGACAGAGTTTCACATTTGAGCAGTTTCTTAGAAATTAAATTTGCTCACAGATTTGGATGTCCATTTGATAGACAAGCTTGCACATGAACTTTCATGACGTTGCGAAATATTTTCACCCACTTTAAGCCCAACCTTAGTAAAACAAGACAAGGGAGTTTCACTTTTGACCAATTTCTTAGAATTAAAATTTGATTGTAGATTTATTCGCGCATTTGGTAGATAAGAGTGCATGCCAACTTTCACGATGTTTGGAGCCATTTTTGTGGTTATTCAAGGCTGGTCAAGCAAAGATCTAAGAGATCATATTTTTTTGACTTTCTCATAATTGAAATTTGAAAGAGAAATTAGATACCCATTTGAGAGATAACCATGCATACAAACTCTGAGGGGATTTTGAGCTATTTTGGAACTTAATCAAACTTGGTGAAACCAAGGCCTAAAAGCTTGCACTTTTTTCCAATTTCTTAGAAATCAAATGTAAAAGTATATTTAGATACCCACTTAAGAGTTAAGCGTGCCCACATCTTTTTGTGAGATTTGGGGTGATTTCAGCCCTTAGTTAAGGTTAGTCAAACAAAGTTCTAAGAAATGCACTTTTCTTGACTTTCTCAAAATTGAAATTCGAAACTTTATTTAGGTATCCATATTTTAGATAAATTATACATGTATATTTTTGGGGATTGCGAACCATTTTAGACATCGGTCAAACTTCGTTAAATGAAGGCCTAAAATGTTGCATTATTTCCAATTTCTCAAAATTCAAATTTTACAGTAGATTTAGATACCCATTTCAAATATAGGCATTGACACCTATTTTTATGAGATTTGGAGCTATTTTGGCCCTTAATCAAGTATGGTCAAACCAAGGTTGAAAATATGCACTTTTGTCGACTCTTTTAGAATTGAAATTTGAAAGTGGATTTAGGTATCCATTTCAATAAACAAGTGTACAAGCAAACTTTCATAACGTTCTGAGCTATTTTCACTCCCTTTAAGTGCAACCTTAGTGAAAGCGCCGATATGCCCATTTGGTAGATAAGTGTGCACACATATTTTTGTGATATTTCTAGTTAGATAAGAGTACATGAAAAATATTGTGATGTTCAGAGCTATTTTCCCCTCCTTTAAGCCAAACCTTATCGAAATCAAATGATGGAGCTTCACTTTTGACCAAATTCTTGGAGTTGAAATTTGAACATAGATTTGGATGCCCGTTTGATATAAAAACGTGCACGCCAACTTTTGCAATGTTTCGAGCCGTTTGGACCCCTTTGAGCCCAACTCTAGCGAAAATGCACAACGGAGTTTCACTTCTGACCAATTTCTCGGAATTGAAATTTGATCATAGATTTTGATGCCCATTTGATAGAGAAGAGTGCACTCCAAATTTCGCGACACTACGAGCTATTTTCATCTGCTTTAACCCCAACCTTGGAAAAATCGCATGACGGAGTTTCACTTTTAACCAATTTCTTGGAATTAAAATTTAATCATAGATTTAAATGCGCATTTGGAAGATAAGAGTGCATGCCAACTTTCACGATGTTGAGAGCTATTTTCGTCATCTTTAAGACAAACCCTAAGAAACCTGCACGATGGAGTCTCAGAATTGAAGCTTGATCATAGGTTTGGATGCATATTGGATAGACAAGCATGCATGCCAATTTTCATGATGTTCCAAGCTATTTTGACCCCCTTTAATCCCAACCATATCGAAATCGCACGACGAAGTTTCACTTTTGAGCAATTTCTTAGAATTTAAATTTGATCATAAATTTGGATGCCCATTTGATGAACAAGAATGCATGTAAACTTTTGAGACATTCCAAAATATTTCCACCCCCTTTAAGCCCAACCTTAGCAAAACCACGCAACGGCGTTTCACGTTTGACTAATTTCTCAAAATTAAAATTTAATCGTAGATTTATCGGCACATTTGGTAGATAAGAGTGCATGCTAACTTTCATGATGTTTGGGCTATTTTGGTTGTTATTCAAGGTTATTCAAGTAAAGGTCTAAGATATGTTATTTTTTCAGCTTTCTTGTAATTGAAATTTGAAAGAGAATTTAGGTACCCATTTGAGAGATAACCATGCATACAAACTTTCAGGGGATTTCGAGCTATTTTGGACCTTAGAAAAACTTGGTGAAACCAAGGCTTAAAAGGTTGCATTTGTTTTGCAATTTCTCAAAGCCATTTTCCCCTACTTTAAGCCAAACCTTAGCGAAATCAAATGATGGAGTTTCACTTTTGACCAAATTGTCGGAGTTGAAATTTGATCATAGATTTAGATGCCCATTTGATATAAAAATGTGCACGCCATCTTTTGCAATGGTATGAGCTATTTGGACCCCTTCGAGCCCAACTCTAGCGAAAATGCACGACAGAGTTTCACTTCTGACCTATTTTTCAGAATTGAAATTTGATCATAGATTTGGATGCACGTTTGATAGATAAGCGTGCACTCCAACTTTCACGGTGTTTTGAGCTATTTTCACCCCCTTTAACCGCAATCTTAGTGAAACCACATGACGGAGTTTCACTCTTGACCAATTTCTTGGAATTAAAATTTGATCATAGATTTAAACGTGCATTTGGAAGATAAGAGTGCATGCCAAATTTCATGATGTTCAGAGTTATTTTCGACTCCTTTAAGCCAAATCCCTAACAAAACTGCACGATGGAGTTTCACTTTTGACCAACTTCTAAGAATTGAAACTTGATCATATATTTGAATTCACATTAGATAAACAAGCATGACGCCAACTTTCACAACGTTCCAAGCTAGTTTTACCACCTTTAATCCCAACCCTAGCGAAAACGCATGACGAAGTTTCACTTTTGAGCAATTTCTTATAATTTAAATTTGATCATAGATTTGAATGCTCATTTGATAGACAAGCGTGCATGCGAAATTTCGAGACGTTCCAAAATATTTGACCCCCTTTAATCCAACCTCAGCAAAACTATACAACAGAGTTTCACTTTTGACTAATTTCTCAGAATTAAAATTTGGTCGTAAATTTATCTTAGCATTTGGTAGATAACAGTGCACACCAACTTTCACGATGTTTGAAGTTATTTTGGTCGTTATTCAAGGCTGGTCAAGCAAAGGTCTAAGAGATGTTATTTTTTTGACTTTCTTGTAATTGAAATTTGAAAGAGAATTTAGGTACCCATTTGAGAGTTAACCATGCATACAAACTTTCAAGGGATTTGGAGCTATTTTGGACCTTAGTCAAACTTGGTCAAACCAAGTCCTAAAAGGTTGCACTTTTTTTCCAATTTCTTAGAAATCAAATTTGAAAGTAGATTTAGATACCCATTTAAGAGGCATGCATATTTTTGTGAATTTTGACTTATTTCAGCACTTAGTTAAGGTTGGTCAAACCAGGTTCTAAGAAATGCACTTTTCTTGAGTTTCTCGAAATTAAAAAATGAAACTGTATTTAGGTAGCCATTTGCGAGATAATCCCTACATGTAGATTTTTCTAGGATTGCAAGCCATTTTGGACCTCGGTCAAACTTCGTCAAACCAAGGCCTAAAACATTGCATTTTTTTCCATTTTTTGAAAATTCAAATTTTAAAGTAGATTTAGATTCCCATTTCAAAGATAGGCATCGACACCTACTTTTATGAGCTTTGGAGCTATTTTGGCCGTCCTTCAAGGATGGTCAAACAAAAGTTGAAAAGTTGCACTTTGGTTTACTTTTTGAAAATGAAATTTGAAAGTGTATTTAGGTACCCATTTCATTAAACAAGCGTACACAGTAACGTTCGCGACATTTCGAGCTATTTCACTCCCTTTAAGTGCAACCTTAGCGAAAGCGCACGATAAAGTTTCTCTTTTGACCAATTTCTTATAATTGAAATATGATCATATATTTAGACGCCCATTTGGTAGATAAGAGTGCATGCCAAATTTAGTTATGTTCAGAGCTCTTTTTCCCTCCTTTAAGCCAAACCTTAGCAAAACCACATGATGGAGTTTCACTTTTGACCAAATTCCTAGAATTGAAATTTGATCATAGATTTGGATGCTTGTTTGATATACAAGAGTGGACACCAAATTTTGCAATGTTTGAGCTATTTGGACCCGCTTTAAGCCGCACTCTAGAAAAAATGCACAACGAAGTTTCATTTTTGACAATTTTCTCGCAATTGAAATTTGATCATAGATTTGGATGCAATTAAAGTTTCACTTCACGACATTTCAAACTATTTTCACCCTCTTTAACCCCAACCTTTGTGAAACCCGCACGACAAAGTTTCACTTTTTACAAATTTCTCATAATTAAAATTCGATCATATCTTTTGATGCACATTTGGATGATAAGTGTGCATGCCAACTTTCACGATGTTCAGAGTTATTTTCTTCTCCTTTAAGCCAAACCCTAACAAAATTGTACGATGGAGTTTCACTTTTGACGTACTTCTTAGAATGGAAACTTGATCATAGATTTGGATGCCCATTGGATAAACAATCACGCACGCCAAATTTTCCAACATTCCAAGTTATTATTTTTTTCCCTTTTAATCCCAACCCTAGTGAAACTGCACGATAGAGTTTCAATTTTGAGCAGTTTCTTAGAATTGAAATTTGCTCATAGATTTGGATGTCCATTTGATAGACAAGCTTGCACATGAAATTTCACGATGTTGCAAAATATTTTAACCTGCTTTAAGCCCAACCTTAGAAAAACAACAAGGGAGATTCACATTTGACCAATTTCTCATAATTAAAATTTGATCGTAGATTTATGTGCGCATTTGGTAGATAAGAGTGCATGCCAACTTTCACAATGTTCGGAGCTATTTTGGTAGTAGGCTGGTCAAGCAAAGTTCTAAGAGATCATATTTTTTCAACTTTCTCATAATTGAAATTTGAAAGAGAATTTAGATACCCATTTGAGAGATAACCATGCATACAAACTCTGAGGGGATTTCGAGCTAGTTTGAACCTTAGTCAAACTTGGTCAAACCAAGGCCTAAAAGCTTGCATTTTTTTCCAATTTCTTAGAAATCAAATGTAAAAGTATATTTAGATACCCATTTAAGAGATAAGCACACATATTTTTGTGAGATTTTAGGTTATTTCAGCCCTTAGTTAAGGTTGGTCAAACGAAGTTCTAAGAAATGCACTTTTCTTGACTTTATCAAAATTGAAATTTGAAACAGTATTTTGGTATCCATTTGGTAGATAAAGCATACATGTATATTTTTTGGGGATTGCGAGCCATTTTTGACATCAATCAAATTTCGTCAAACCAAGGCCTAAATCGTTCCATTATTTCCAATTTCTCAAAATTCAAATTTTAAAGTAGATTTAGATACCCATTTCAAATATAGGCATTGACACCTATTTTTATGAGATTCGGAGCTATTTTGGTCCTTAATCAAGGATGGTCAAACCAAGGTTGAAAATATGCACTTCTGTCAACTTTTTTAGAATTGAAATTTGAAAGTGGACTTAGGTACCCATCTCAATAAACAAACATACACGCCAACTTTCATAACGTTCTGAGCCATTTTCACTCCCTTTAAGTGCAAACTTAGCGGAAGTGCCGATATTCCCATTTGGTAAATAATGTGTACACATATATTTGTGAGATTTCAACTTAGATAAGAGTGCATGAAAAATTTTGTGATGTTCAGAGCTCTTTTTCCCTCCTTTACGCCAAACCTTAGTGAAATCAAATGATGGAGTTTCACTTTTGACCACATTCTCGAAGTTTAAATTTGATCATATATTTGGATGCTCGTTTGATATAAAAATGTGCACGCCAAAGTTTGCAATGTTTTGAGCTATTTGGACTCCTTTGAGCCCAACTTTAGCGAAAGTGCACGATGGAGTTTCACTTCTGACCAATTTCTTGAAATTGATATTTGATCATAGATTTGGATGGCCATTTGATAGAGAAGCGTGCACTCCAACTTTCACGACACTCCAAGCTATTTTCACCCCCTTTAACCCTAACCTTGGTGAAACCACACAACAGAGTTTCACATTTAACCAATTTCTTGGAATTAAGATTTAATCTAGATTTAAATGCGCATTTGGAAGATAAGAGTGCATGCCAACTTCCATGATGTTGAGAGCTATTTTCGGCATCTTTAATCCAAACCCGAACAAAACTGCATGATAGAGTCTCATCTTTGACCAAATTTTCAGAATTGAAACCTGATGATATATTTGGATGCATGTTGGATAGACAAGCATGCACGCCAACTTTTGCAACATTCTAAAAGCTATGTTGACCCCCTTTAAGCCCAACCTTGTCGAAATTGCACGACAGAGTTTCATTTTTGAGCAGTTTTTTAGAATTTAAATTTGATTATAAATTTGGATGCCCATTTGATGAACAAGCGTGCATGCAAAATTTTGAGATATTCCAAAATATTTTCACCCCCTTTACGCCCAACCTTGGAAAGACTGCACAATGGAGTTTCACGTTTGACTAATTTCACAAAATTAAAATTTAATCATAGATTTATCGGCACATTTGGTAGATAAGAGTGCATGCTAACTTTCATGATGTTCAGAGCTATTTTGGTCATTATTCAAGGTTGGTCAAGTAAAGGTTTAAGAGATGTTTTTTTTTGGCTTTCTTGTAATTGAGATTTGAAAGAGAATTTAGGTACCCATTTGAGAGATAGCCATGCATACAAACTTTCAAGGGATTTCGAGCTATTTTGGACCTTAGGCAAACTTGGTGAAACCAAGGCCTAAAACGTTGCATTTGTTTTCAATTTCTCAGAGCCATTTTCCCCTCCTTTAAGCCAAACCTTAGCGAAATCAAATAATGGAGTTTCACTTTGGACCAAGTTGTTGGAGTTGAAATTTGATCATAGATTTGGATGATCGTTTGATATAAAAACATGCAAGCCAACTTTTGCAATGGTCCAAGCTATTTGGACCCCTTTGATCCCAACTCTAGTTAAAATGCATGACGGAGTTTCACTTTTGACCAATTTCTCATAATTAAAATTTGATCATAGATTTGGATGCCCGTTTGATAGATAAGGGTGCACTCCAACTTTCACAATGTTTTGAGCTACTTTCACCCCCTTTAACCCCAATCTTAGTGAAACCGAATGATGGAGTTTCACTCTTGACCAATTTCTCGGAATTAAAATTTGATCATAGATTCAGATATGCATTTATTTGGAAGATAAGAGTGCACACCAACTTTCATGATGTTCAGAGTTATTTTCGACTCCTTTAAGCCAAACCCTAACAAAATCGCACGATGGAGTTTCACTTTTGACCAACTTCTAAGAATTGAAACTTGATCATAGATTTGGATGCCCATTAAATAAACAAGCATTCACGCCAACTTTTGCAATGTTCCAAGCTTTTTTGACCACCTTTAAGCGCAATCCTAGCAAAAATGCGTGATGAAGTTTCACTTTTGAGCAGTTTCTTATAATTGAAATTTGATCATTGATTCGAATGCCCATTTGATAGACAAGCGTGAATGCGAAATTTCGAGACGTTCCAAAATATTTCACCCCCTTTAATCCGAACCTTAGCAAAACCATACAACCGAGTTTCACTTTTGACTAATTTCTCAGAACTAAAATTTGATCGTAGATTTATCTTAGCATTTGGTAGATAACAGTGCACACCAACTTTCACGATGTTCGAAGTTATTTGGGTTGTTATTCAAGGTTAGTCAAGCAAAGGTCTAAGAGATGCTATTTTTCTAACTTTCTTGCAATTGAAATTTGAAAGAGAATTTAGGTACCCATTTGAGAGATAACCATGCATACACACACCTTCAGGGGATTTCGAGCTATTTTGGACCTTACTCAAACTTGGTCAAACCAAGGCCTAAAAGGTTGCACTTTTTTCCAATTTCTTAGAAATCAAATTTAAAAGTAGATTTACATACCCATTTAAGCCTGGAACACATATTTTTGTGAATTTCGAGTTATTTCGGCACTTAGTTAACGTTGGTCAAACCAAGTTATAAGAAATGCACTTTTCTTGACTTTCTCGAAATTGAAATTTGAAACTGTATTTAGGTACCCATTTGAGAGATAATCCCTACATGTATATTTTTTTAGGATTGCGAGCCATTTTGGACCTCGGTCAAACTTCATCAAACCAAGGCCTAAAATGTTGCATTTTTTCCATTTTCTGAAAATTCAAATTTTAAAGTAGATTTAGATACCCATTTCAAAGGTAGGTATGGACACTTATTTTTATGAGATTTGGAGCTTTTTTGGCCCTCATTCAAGGATGGTCAAATAAAAGTTGAAAAGATGCACTTTTGTTGACTTTTTCAGAAGTGAAATTTGAAAGTGGACTTATGTACCCATTTCAATAAATAAGCGTACACGCTAACTTTTGTGACGTTCCAAGCTATTTCATTCCCTTTAAGTGCAACCTTAGCAAAAGCACATGATAAATTTTCTCTTTTGACCAATTTCTTAGAATTGAAATATGATCATAGATTTAGATGCCCATTTGGTAGATACAAGTGCATGCCAAATTTACTGATGTTCAGAGCTTTTTTTCCCTACTTTAAGGCAAACCTTAGCGAAATCGCATGACGGAGTTTCACTTTTGACCAAATGAACAAAGTTGAAATTTGATCATAGATTTGGATGCCCATTTGATATACAAGCATCCACGCCAAATTTTGCAATGTTTTGAGCTATTTGGACCCGCTTTAAGCCAAACTGTAGTGAAAATGCACAACGAAGTTTCACTTTTGACAATTTTCTCGCAATTGAAATTTGATCATAGATTTGGATGCCCATTTGATAGACAAGCCTGCACTCCAACTTTTGCGACGTTATGAGCTATTTTCACCCCATTTAACCCCAATCTTTTTGAAACCACACGACGGAGTTTCACTTTTTAAAAATTTCTCGGAATTAAAATTTGATCATATATTTTGATGCGCATTTGGATGATAAGCATGCACGCCAACTTTCACGATGTTCAGAGTTATTTTCAGCTCCTTTAATCCAAACCGTAACAAAACTATATGATGGAGTTTCAGTTTTGATGTACTTCTTAGAATGGAAACTTGATTATAGATTTGGATTCCTATTGGATAAACAATCATGGATGCCAAATTTTGCAACGTTCCAAGCTATTATTTTGACCCTTTTTAAGCGCAACTCTTGTGAAACCGCACGATAGAATTTCACTTTTGAGCAGTTTATTAGAATTGAAATTTGCTCACAGATTTGGATATCCATTTGATAGACAAGCATACACGCCAACTTTCGTAACTTTCCGAGCTATTTTCACTCCCTTTAAGTGCAACCTTAGCAAAAGGGACGATATGCCCGTCTGGCAGATAAGCGTGCACACATATTTTTGTGAGATTTCTAGTTAGATAAGAGTGCATGAAAAATTTCATGATGTTCAAAGCTATTTTCCCCTCCTTTAGGCCAAACCTTAGCGAAATCGAATGATGGAGTTTCACTTTTGACCAAATTCTTAGAGTTGAAATTTGATCATATATTTGGATGCCCGTTTGATATAAAAACGTGCACGCCAAGTTTTGCAATGTTCCGATCTATTTGGACCCCTTCGAGCCCAACTCTAGCAAAAATGCACGATGGAGTTTCACTTCTCACCAATTTCTCGGAATTGAAATTTGATCATAGATTTGGATGCCCATTTGATAGAGAAGCGTGCACTCCAACTTTCACGACACTCCAAGCTATTTTCACCCCCTTTAATCCCAACCTTGGAATTCAAATTTCATCATAGATTTAAATGAAAATTTGGAAGATAAGAGTGCATGCCAACTTTCACGATGTTGAGAGCTATTTTCGGCATCTTTAAGCCAAACCCTAACAAAATTGCACGATGGAGTCCTAACTTTGACCAAATTCATAGAATTGAAACTTGATGATAGGTTTAGATGCATATTGGACAGACAAGCATGCACGCCAAATTTCGCAACGTTTTGAGCTATTTTTTCCCCCCTTTAAGCCAACCCTATCGAAACCGCATGACGAAGTTTCACTTTTGTGCAGTTTCTTAGAATTTAAATTTGATCATAAATTTGGATGCCCATTTGATGAACAAGCGTGCATGCAAACTTTTGAGACATTCCAAAATATTTCCACCCCCTTTAATACCAACCTTAGCAAAACCGCACAACAGAGATTCACATTTGACTAATTTCTCAAAAGTAAAATTTAATCATACATTTATCGGCGTATTTGGTAGATAAGAGTGCATGCTTACTTTCATGATGTTGGGAGCCATT
>LPNX010265434.1:30696-51431 GCA_001517045.1 Pseudotsuga menziesii | reverse complement strand
AGAGATGTTATTTTTTCGGCTTTCTTGTAATTGAAATTTGAAAGAGAATTTAGGTACCCATTTGAGAGATAACCATGCATACAAACTTTCAGGGGATTTACAGCTATTTTGGACCTTAGACAAACTTGGTGAAACCAAGGCCTAAAAGGTTGCATTTGTTTCCAATTTTTCATAGCCATTTTCCCCTCCTTTAACCCAAATCTTAGCGAAATCGAATGATGGAGTTTCACTTTTAACCAAATTCTTGTAATTGAAATTTGATCATAGATTTGGATGCCTGTTTGATATAAAAATGTGCATGCCAACTTTTGTAATGTTCTGAGCTATTTGGACCCTTTTGAGCCCAACTCTAGTGAAAATGCACGACGGAGTTTCACTTCTGACCAATTTCTCAGAATTTAAACTTGATCATAGATTTGGATTCCCGTTTGATAGATAAGCGTGCACTCCAACTTTCGTGACGTTTTGAGCTATTTTCACCCCCTTTAACACCAATCTTAGCGAAACTACATGACGGAGTTTCACTCTTGACCAATTTCTCAGAATTAAAATTTGATCATATATTTAGATGTGCATTTGGAAGATAAGAGTGCATGCCAATTTTCATGATGTTCAGAGTTAGTTTCAACTCCTTTAAGCCAAACCCTAACAAAACTACACGATGGAGTTTCACTTTTGACCAACTTCTAAGAATTGAAACTTGATCTTAGATTTGGATTCCCATTAGATAATGAAGCATGCATGCCAACTTTCACAACATTCCAAGCTATTTTGACCACCTTTAAGCCCAACCCTAGTGAAAACGCATGACAAAGTTTCACTTTTGAGTAGTTACTTATAATTCAAATTTGATCATAGATTCGAATGCCCATTTGATAGACAAGTGTGCACGCAAAATTTTGAGACGTTCCAAAATATTTCACCCCCTTTAATCCCAACCTCAGCAAAACCATACAACCGAGTTTCACTTTTGACTAATTTCTAAGAATTAAAATTTGATCGTAGATTTATCTTAGCATTTGGTAGATAACAGTGCACACCAACTCTCACGATGTTCGAAGTTATTTTGGTTGTTATTCAAGGTTGGCCAAGCAAAGGTTTAAGAGATGCTATTTTTTTGACTTTCTTGTAATTGAAATTTGAAAGAGAATTTAGGTACCCATTTGAGAGATAACCATGAATACACACCTTCAGGGGATTTCGAGCTATTTTGGACATTAGTCAAACTTGGTCAAACCAAGGCCTAAAAGGTTGCACCTTTTTCCGATTTCTTAGAAATCAAATTTAAAAGTAGATTTAGATACCCATTTAAGAGGCATATATATTTTTGCATATTTCGAGTTATTTCGGCACTTAGTTAAGGTTGGTCAAACCAAGTTCTAAGAAATGCACTTTTCTTGACTTTCTCGAAATTGAAATTTGAAACTATATTTAAGTACCCATTTGAGAGATAATCCCTACATGTAGATTTTTTTGGGATTGCGAGCCATTTTGGACCTCGATCAAGCTTCGTCAAACCAAGGCCTAAAACGTTGCATTGTTTACATTTTCTGAAAATTCAAATTTTAAAGTAGATTTAGATACCCATTTCAAAGATAGGCATGGACACCTAATTTTATGAGATTTGGAGATATTTTGGACCGCATTCAAGGATGGTCAAACAAAAGTTGAAAATATGCACTTTTGTTGACTTTTTCAGAAGTGAAATTTGAAAGTGGATTTAGGTAGCAATTTCAATAAACAAGCGTATACGCTAACTTTCGTGACGTTCAGAGCTATTTCACTCCCTTTAAGTGCAACCTTAGTGAAAGCGCACGATAAAGTTTCTCTTTTGACCAAATTCTTAGAATTGAAATATGAACATAGATTTAGATGCCCATTTGGTAGATAAGAGTGCATGATAAATTTAGTGATGTTCAGAGCTCTTTTTTCCTCCTTTAAGCCAAACCTTAGCGAAACCGCGTGACGGATTTTCACTTCTGACCAAATTCCCAGAATTGAAATTTGATCATAGATTTGGATGTCCATTTGATATACACGTGTGCACGCCAATCTTTGCAATGTTTCGAGCTATTTGGACCCACTTTAGGCCGAACTCTAGCGAAAATGCACGATGAAGTTTCACTTTTGACAATTTTGTTGCAATTGAAATTTGATCATAGATTTGGATGCCCATTTGATAAACAAGTGTGCACTCCAACTTTCACGACGTTTCGAGCTATTTTCACCCCCTTTAACACCAACCTTTGCAAAACCACACGACGAAGTCAGAATTCAAATTTGATTATATCTTTTAATTTGCATTTGGATTATAAGCATGCACACCAACTTTCATGATGTTTAGAGTTATTTTCAGCCCCTTTAAGCCAAACCGTAACAAAAATGTATGATGGAGTTTCAAGTTTGATGAACTTCTTAGAATGGAAATTTGATCATAGATTTGGATGCCCATTAGATAAACAATTGTGCATGACAAATTTTGCAACGTTCTGAGCTATTATTTTGACCCCTTTTAAGCCCAACCCTAGTGAAACCGCACAACAGAGTTTCACTTTTGAGCAGTTTCTTAGAATTGAAATTTTCTCATAGATTTGGATGTCCATTTGATAGACAAGCTTGCACATGAACTTTCACGACATTGTGAAATATTTTCAACCGTTTTAAGCCCAATCTTACCAACACAACACAAGGGAGTTTCACTTTTGACCAATTTCTCAGAATTAAAATTTGATCGTCGATTTATCTGCGCATTTGGTAGATAATTGTGCATGCCAACTTTTACGATGTTCGAAGCTATTTTGGTCATTATTCAAGGCTGGTCAAGAAAAGGTATAAGAGATCATATTTTTTCGACCTTCTGATAATTGAAATTTGAAAGAGAATTTAGATACCCATTTGAGAGATAACCATGCATACAAAATCTGAGGGGATTTCCAGCTATTTTGGACCTCAGTCAAACTTAGTCAAACCAAGGCCTAAAATATTGCACTTTTGCACACATATTTTTGTGATATTTCAGGTTATTTCTTCCCTTAGTTAAGGTTGGTCAAACGAAGTTCTAAGAAATGCACTTTTCTTGACTTGCTCGAAATTGAAATTTGAAACTGTATTTAGGTATCCATTTGGTAGATAAAGCATACATGTATATTTTTTGGGGATTGCGAGCCATTTTGGACATCGGTCAAACTTCATCAAACCAAGGCCTAAACTGTTGCATTATTTCCAATTTCTCAAAATTCAAATTTTAAAGTAGATTTAGATACCCATTTCAAATATAGGCATTGACACCTATTTTTATGAGATTTGTAGCTATTTTGGCCATTAATCAAGGATGGTCAAACCAAGGTTGAAAATATGCACTTTTGTTGACTTTTTCAGAATTGAAATTTAAAAGTGGATTTAGGTACCCATTTCAATAAACAAGTGTACACGCCAACTTTCGTAACGTTTCGAGCTATTTTCACTCCCTTTAAGTGCAACCTTAGCGAAAGCGCCGATATGCCCATTTAGTAGATAGGCGGGCACATATATTTTTGTGAGATTTCTAGTTAGATAAGAGTGCATGAAAAATTTCATGATGTTCAGAGCTATTTTCCCCTCCTTTAAGCCAAACCTTAGTGAAATCAAATGATGGAGTTTCACTTTTGACCAAACTCTCGGAGTTGAAATTTGATCATATATTTTGGATGCCCGTTTGATATAAAAACATGCATTCCAACTTTTGCAATGGTCTGAGCTATTTGGACCCCTTCGATCCCAACTCTAGCGAAAATGCACGATGGAGTTTCACTTCTGACCAATTTCTTAGAATTGAAATTTGATCATAGATTTGGATGCCTGTTTGATAGATAAGTGTTCACTCCAACTTTCGCGACATTTTGAGCTATTTTCACCCCCTTTAACCCAAATCTTAGGGAAACCGCATGATGGATTTTCACTCTTGACCAATTTCTCGGAATTAAAATTTGATCATAGATTTAGATGTGCATTTGGAAGATAAGAGTGCACACCGACTTTCATGATGTGTAGAGTTATTTTTGACTCCTTTAAGCCAAACCCTAACAGAACCACACGATGGAGTTTCTCTTTTGACCAAATTCTAAGAATTGAAACTTGATCATATATTTGGATGCCCGTTAGATAAAAAAAGCATGCACGACAACTTTCGCAACATTCCAAGCTATTTTGGCCACCTTTAAGACCAACCCTAGCGAAAACGCATGATGCAGTTTCACTTTTGAGCAGTTTCTTATAATTGAAATTTGATCATAGATTAGAATACCCATTTGATAGACAAGCGTACACGCGAAATTTCAAGACGATCTAAGATATTTCACCCCCTTTAATCCCAACCTCAACAAAACCATACAACTGAGTTTCACATTTGACTAATTTCTCAGAATTAAAATTTGATCGTAGATTTATCTTAGCATTTGGTAGATAACAGTGCACACCAACTTTCATGATGTTCGAAGTTATTTTGGTCGTTATTCAAGGTTGGTTAAGGAAAGGTGTAAGAGATGCTATTTTTTTGAGTTTCTTGCAATTGAAATTTGAAAGAGAATTTAGGTACCCATTTGAGAGATAACCATGCATACACACCTTCAGGGGATTTCGAGATATTTTGGACATTAGTCAAACTTGGTCAAACCAAGGCCTTAAAGGTTGTACTTTTTTCCAATTCCTTAGAAATCAAATTTAAAAGTAGATTTAGATACCAATTTAACAAGCACACATATTTTTGCGAATTTCGAGTTATTTCGGCACTTAGTTAAGGTTCGTCAAACCAAGTTCAAAGAAATGCATGTTTCTTGACTTTCTTGAAATTGAAATTTGAAACTGTATTTAGGCACCCATTTGAGAGATAATCCCTACATATAGATTTTTTTGGGATTGCGAGCCACTTTTGGAGCTCGATCAAACTTCGTTAAACTAAGGCCTAAAACGTTAAATTTTTTCCATTTTCTGAAAATTCAAATTTTAAAGTAGATCTAGATACCCATTTCAAAGCTAGGCACGGACACCTATTTTTATGAGATTTGGAGCTAATTTGGCCCACATTCAAGGATGGTTAAACAAAATTTGAAAAGATGCACTTTTGTTGACTTTTTCAGAAGTGAAATTTGAAAGTGGATTTAGGTACCCATTTAAATAAACAAGCGTGCATGCTAACTTTCGCGACGTTCCGAGCTATTTCAATCCCTTTAAGTGCAACCTTAGTGAAGCTCACGATAAATTTTCTCTTTTGACCAACTTCTTAGAATTGAAATATGATCATAGATTTAGATGCACATTTGGTAGATAAGAGTGCATGCCAAATTTAGTGATGTTTAGAGCTCTTTTTCCCTCCTTTAAGCTAAACCTTAGCAAAACCATGTGACGGAGTTTCACTTTTGACCAAATTTGATCATAGATTTGGATGCCCGTTTGATATACAAGCGTGCATGCCAAATTTTGCAATGTTTCAAGCTATTTGGACCCACTTTAAGTCGAACTCTAGCAAAAATGCACGACAAAGTTTCACTGTTGACAATTTTCTCGCAATTGAAATTTGATCATAGATTTCGATGCCCATTTGATAGATAAGTGTGCAATCCAACTTTTTCCACGTTCCGAGCTATTTTCACCCCCTTTAACCCCAACCTTTGCAAAACTGTACGATGAAGTTTCACTTTTTACAAATTTCTTGGAATTAAAATTTGATCATATCTTTTGATGCCATTTGGATGATAAGCATGCATGCCAACTTTCACGATGTTCATAGTTATTATCATCTCCTTTAAGCCAAACCGTAACAAAACCGTATGATGGAGTTTCAATTTTGACGTACTTCTTAGAATGGAAACTTGATCATAGATTTGGATGCCCATTGGATAAAAAATCGTGCACGCCAAATTTTGCAACATTCCGAGCTATTATTTTGACCCCTTTTAAGCCCAACCCTAGTGAAACCGCGCGACAGAGTTTCACTTTTGAGCAGTTTCTTAGAATTGAAATTTGCTCATAGATTTGGATGTCCATTTGACAGACAATCTTGCACATGAGCTTTCATGACGTTGCAAAATATTTTCACCCGCTTTAAGCCCAACTTAGCAAAACAACACAAGGGAGTTTCACTTTTGACGAATATCTCAGAATTAAAATTTGATCATAGATTTATCTGTGCAATTGGTAGATAACAGTGCATGCCAACTTTCACGATGTTCGGAGCTATTTTGGTCGTTATTCAAGGCTGGTCAAGAAAAGCTCTAAGAGATCATATTTTTCCGACTTTATGATAATTGAAATTTGAAAGAGACTCTACATACCCATTTGAGAGACAACCATGCATACAAAATTTGAGGGGATTTTGAGCTATTTTCGACCTTAGTCAAACTTGGTCAAACCAAGGCCTGAAAGGTTGCACTTTTTTCCAATTTCTTAGAAATAAAATGTAAAAGTATATTTAGATACCCATTTAAGAGATAAGCGTGCACACATATTTTTGTGAGATTTCGGGCTATTTCAACTCTTAATTAAGGTTGGTCAAACGAAATTTTAAGAAATGCACTTTTCTTGACTTTCTAAAAATTGAAATTTGAAACTATATTTAGATATCCATTTGGTAGATAAAGCATACATGTAAAAACGTGCACGCCAACTTTTTCAATGTTTCGAGCTATTTGGACCCCTTTGAGCCCAACTCTAGCGAAAATGCATGACGGAGTTTCACTTATGACCAATTTCTTACAATTGAAATTTGATCATAGATTAGGACGCTGGTTTTATATATAAGCGTGCACTCCAACTTTCACAACACTCCGAGCTATTTTCACTCCCTTTAACCCCAACCTTGGCGAAACCGCACAATGAAGTTTCACTTTTAACCAATTTCTTGGAATTAAAATTTAATCATAGATTTAAATTCGCATTTGGAAGATAAGGGTGGATGCCAACTTTCATGATGTTGAGAGATATTTTTGGCATCTTTAAGCCAAACCCTAAGAAATACTGCATGATGGAGTCTTAGCTTTGACCAAATTCTCAGAATTGAAACTTGATGATAGGTTTGGATGCATATTGGATAGACAAGCATACACGCAAACTTTTGCAATGTTTCAAGCTGTGTTGACCCCCTTTAATCCCAACCCTATCGAAACCGCACGATGGAGTTTCACTTTTGAGTAGTTTCTTAGAATTTAAATTTGATCATAAATTTGGATGCCCATTTAATGAACAAGCATGCATGCAAACTTTTGAGACATTCCATAATATTTTCCCCTCCTTTAAGCCAAACCTTAGCAAAATCAAATGATGGAGTTTCACTTTTGACCAAATTCTCGGAGTTGAAATTTTATCATAGATTTGGATGCCCACTTAATGTTCGAAGTTATTTTGGTCATTATTCAAGGTTGGTCAAGCAAAGGTCTAAGAGATGCTATTTTTCTAACTTTCTTGTAATTAAAATTTGAAAGAGAATTTAGGTACCCATTTGATAGCTAACCATGCATACGGTCTTCAGGGGATTTCGCGCTATTTTGGACCTTAGTCAAACTTGGTCAAACCAAGGCCTAAAAGGTTGCACTTTTTTCCAATTTCTTAGAAATCAAATTTAAAAGTAGATTTAGACACCCATTTAACAGGCACACATATTTTTACAAATTTCGAGTTATTTCAGCACTTAGTTAAGGTTGGTCAAACAAAGTTCTAAGAAATGTACTTTTCTTGACTTTCTTGAAATTGAAATTTGAAACTATATTTAGGTACCCATTTGAGAGATAATCCCTACATGTAGATTTTTTTGGGATTGCGAGCCATTTTGGACCTCGGTCAAACTTCGTCAAACCAAGGCTAAAACGTTGCATTTTTTCCATTTTCTGAAAATTCAAATTTTAAAGTAGATTTAGATACCCATTTCAAAGATAGGCATGGACACCTATTTTTATGAGGTTTGAAGCTATTTTGGACCTCATTCAAGGATGGTCAAACAAAAGTTGAAAAGATGCACTTTGTTTTACTTTTTTCAGAAGTGAAATTTGAAAGTGGATTTATGTACCCATTTCAATAAACAAGCGTACACGCTAACTTTCACGACGTTTCGAGCTATTTCATTCCCTTTAAGTGCAACCTTAGCGAAAGTGCACGATAAAGTTTCTCTTTTGACCAATTTCTTAGAATTGAAATATGATCATAGATTTAGATGCCCATTTGGTAGATAAGAGTGCATGCCAAATTTAGTGATGTTCAGAGCTCTTTTTCCCTCGTTTAAGAGAAACCTTAGCGAAACCGCTTGATGGAGTTTCACTTTTGACCAAATTCCCAGAATTGCAATTTGAGGATAGATTTGGATGCCTGTTTGATATACAAGCGTGCACGCAAAATTTTCCAATATTTCGAGCTATTTGGACCCGCTTTAAGCCGAACTGTAGCAAAAACGCACGATGATGTTTCACTTTTGACCATTTTTTCGCAATTGAAATTTGATCATAGATTTGGATGCCCATTTGATAGACAAGCATGCACTCCAACTTTCACGACATTCCGAGCTATTTTCACCCCCTTTAAGCACAATTTTTGCGAAACCACACAACAAAGTTTCACTTTTTACAAATTTCTCGAAATTAAGATTTGATCATATCTTTTGATGTGCATTTGGATGATAAACATGCATGCCAACTTTCACGATGTTCAGATTTATTTTCAGCTCCTTTAAGCCAAACCATAACAAAACTGTACGATGGAGTTTCACTTTTGACGTACTTCATAGAATGGAAACTTGATCATAGATTTGGATGGCCACTAGATAAACAATCATGCAGGCCAAATTTTGCAACGTTTAGAGCTATTATTTTGACCTCTTTTAAGCCGAACCCTAGTGAAACCGCACAACAGAGTTTCACTTTTGAGCAGTTTCTCATAATTGAAATTTGCTCATAGATTTGGATGTCCATTTGATAGACAAGCTTGCACATGAACTTTCACGACGTTGCAAAATATTTTCACCCTCTTTAAGCCCAACCTTGGAAAAACAACACAAGGGAGTTTCACTTTCGACCAATTTCTCAAAATTAAAATTTGATCGTAGGTTTATCTGTGCATTTGGTAGATAATATTGGATGCCAACTTTCACGATGTTCAAAGCTATTTTGGTTGTTATTCAAGGCTAGTCAAGCAAAGGTCTAATAGATCATATTTTTCCGACTTTCTGATAATTGAAATTTGAAAGAGAATTTAGATACCCATTTAAGAGATAACCATGCATACAAAAACTCTGAGGGGATTTCGAGCTATTTTGGACCTTAGTCAAACTTGGTCAAAATTTAATCATATATTTATCGGCACATTTGTAAGATATGAGTGCATGCTAACTTTCATGATGTTCGGAGCTATTTTGGTCGTTATTCAAGGTTGCTCAAGTAAAGGTCTAAGAGATGTCATTTTTTCAGCTTTCTTGTAATTGAAATTTGAAAGAGAATTTAGCTACCCATTTGAGAGATAACCATGCATACAAACTTTCAAGGCCTAAAAGGTTGCATTTGTTTCCAATTTCTCAGAGCTATTTTCCTCTCCTTTAAGCCAAACCTTAGCGAAAGCGAATGATGGAGTTTCACTTTTGACCAAATTCTTGGAGTTGAAATGTTATCATATATTTGGATGCACGTTTGATATAAAAACGTGCATCCCAACTTTTGCACGCCAACTTGGTCAAAATTTAATCATAGATTTATCGGTGCAATTGTAAGATATGAGTGCATGCTAACTTTCATGATGTTGGGAGCTATTTTGGTTGTTATTCAAGGTTGTTCAAGTAAAGGTCTAAGAGATGTTATATTTTCAGCTTTCTTGTAATTGAAATTTGAAAGATAATTTAGCTACGCATTTGAGAGATAACCATGCATACAAACTTTCAGGGGATTTTGAGCTATTTTGGACCTAGGGAAAACTTGGTGAAACCAAGACTTAAAAGGTTGCATTTGTTTCCAATTTCTCAGAGCTATTTTCCCCTCCTTTAAGCCAAACCCTTGTGAAAGCAAATGATGGAGTTTCACTTTTGAAAAAATTCTCGGAGTTGAAATTTGATTATAGATTTGGATGCATGTTTGATATAAATACGTGCATCCCAACTTTTGCACGCAAACTTGGTCAAAATTTAATCGTAGATTTATCGACGCATTTGTAAGATATGAGTGCATGCTAACTTTCATGATGTTGGGAGCTATTTTGGTCATTATTCAAGGTTGGTCAAGTAAAGGTCTAAGAGAGGTTATTTTTTCAGCTTTCTTGTAATTGAAATTTGAAAGAGAATTTAGCTACCAATTTGAGAGATAACCATGCATACAAAATTTCAGGGGATTTTGAGCTATTTTGGACCTAAGGCAAACTTTGTCAAACTAAGGCCTAAAAGGTTGCATTTGTTTCCAATTTCTCAGAGTTATTTTCCCCTCCTTTAGGCCAAACCTTAGCGAAAGCGAATGATGGAGTTTCACTTTTGACGAAATTCTCGGAGTTGAAATTTGATCATAGATTTGGATGCACGTTTGATATAAAAATGTGCATCCCAACTTTTGCAATGTTTTGAGCTATTTGGACCCCTTAGATCCCAACTCTAGCAAAAATGCACGACGGAGTTTCACTTATGACCAATTTCTCAGAGTTGAAATTTGATCATAGATTTGGATGCCCGTTTGATAGATAAGCGTGCACTCCAACTTTCGTGATGTTTTGAGCTATTTTCACCCCCTTTAACCCCAATCTTAGGGAAACCACATGACGGAGTTCCACTCTTGACCAATTTCTCGGAATTAAAATTTGATCATAGATTTAGATGTCCATTTGGAAGATAAGAGTGCATGCCAACTTTCATAATATTTAGAGTTATTTTCGACTCCTTTAAGCCAAACCCTAACAAAACCGCACAATGGAGTTTTACTTTTGACCAACTTCTGAGAATTGAAACTTGATCATATATTTGAATTCCCATTAGATAAACAAGCATGATGCCAAATTTAGTAATGTTCCAAGCTATTTTGACCACCTTTAAGCCTAAGGCCTAAAATGTTGCATTTTTTCCATTTTTTTAATTTTCTGAAAATTCAAGTTTTAAAGTAGATTTAGATACCCATTTCAAAGATAGGCATGGACACCTATTTTGGCCCTCATTCAAGGATGGTCAAACAAAAGTTGAAAAGATGCACTTTTGTTGACTTTTTCGGAAGATAAATTGGAAATTGGATTTAGGTACCCATTTGAATAAACAAGCGTACACGCTAACTTTCACGACGTTCCGAGCTATTTCACTCCCTTTAAGTGCAACCTTAGCGAAAGTGCAGGATAAAGTTTCTCTTTTGACCAATTTCTTAGAATTGAAATATGATCATAGATTTAGATGCTCATTTGGTAGATAAGAGTGCATGCCAAATTTAGTAATGTTCGGAGCTCTTTTTCCCTCCTTTAAGCCAAACCTTAGCAAAACTGCATGACGAAGTTTCACTTTTGACTAGATTCCCAGAATTGAAAATTGATCATAGATTTGGATGCCCATTTGATATACAAGCATGCACACCAAATTTTGCAATGTTTCTAGCTATTTGGACCTGCTTTAAACTGAACTCTAGTGAAAATGCACGACAAAGTTTCACCTTTGACAATTTTCTCGCAATTGAAATTTGATCATAGATTTGGATGGCCATTTGATAGACACCCGTGCACTCGAACTTTCACAATGTTCTAAGCTATTTTCACCCCCTTTAACCCCAACCTTTGTGAAACTGCTCGATGAAGTTTCACTTTTTACATATTTCTCGTAATTAAAATTTGATCATGTCTTTTGATGCCCATTTGGATGATAAGCATGAACGCCAAGTTTCACGATGTTTAGAGTTATTTTCAACTCCTTTAAGCCAAACTGTAACAAAACTGTACGATGGAGGTTAACTTTTGACGTAGTTCTTAGAATGGAAAGTTGATCATAGATTTGGATGCCCATTGGATAAACAGTGATGCAGGACAAATTTTGGAACGTTCCGAGCTATTATTTTGACCCCTTTTAAGCCCAACCCTAGTGAAACCGCACGATAGAGTTTCACTTTTGAGTAGTTTCTCAAAATTGAAATTAGCTCATAGATTTGGATGTAGATTTGATAGAAAAGCTTGGACATGAACTTTCAAGACGTTGCAAATTATTTTCACCCGCTTTAAGGTCAACCTTAGCAAAACAACACAAGGGAGTTTCACTTTTGACCAATTTCTCAAAATTAAAATTTGATCGTAGATTTATCTTAGCATTTGGTAGATAACAGTGCATGCCAACTTTCATGATGTTCAAAGTTATTTTGGTCATTTTTCAAGTTTGGTGAAGCAAAGGTCTAAGAGATGCTATTTTTCCAACTTTCTTGTAATTGAAATTTGAAAGAGAATTTAGGTACCCATTTAAGAGATAACCATGCACACCTTCAGGGGATTTCGAGCTATTTTGGACCTTAGTCAAACTTGGTCAAACTAAGTCCTAAAAGGTTGCACTTTTTTCTAATTTCTTAGAAATCAAATTTAAAAGTAGATTTAGATACCCATTTAAGAGGCACACATATTTTTGCGAATTTCGAGTTATTTCAGGACTTAGTTAAGTTTGGTCAAACCAAGTTCTAAGAAATGCACTTTTCTTGACTTGCTCTAAATTGAAATTTGAAACTGTATTTAGGTACCCATTTGAGAGATAAACCCTACATGTAGTTTTTTTTGGGATTGCGAGCCATTTTGGAACTCGGTCAAACTTCGTCAAACAAGGCCTAAAACGTTGCATTTTTTCCGTTTTCTGAAAATTCAAATTTTAAAGTAGATTTAGATACCGATTTCAAAGATAGGAGTGGACACGTATTTTTATGAGATTTGGAGCTATTTTGGCCCTCATTCAAGGATGGTCAAACAAAAGTGGAAAAGATGCACTTTTTTGGACTTTTTCAGAAGTGAAATTTGAAAGTGGATTAAGGTACCCATTTCAATAAACAACCGTACACGCTAAATTTAATGACGTTCCAAGCTATTTCACTCCCTTTAAGTGCAACCTTAGCGAAAGCGCACGATAAAGTTACTCTTTTGACCAATTTCTTAGAATTGAAATATGATCATAGATTTAGATGCCCATTTGGTAGATAAGAGTGGATGCCAAATTTAATGATGTTCAGAGTTCTTTTTCCCTCCTTTAAGCCAAACCTTAGCAAAACCACATGGCGGAGTTTCACTTTTGATCAAATTCCCAAAATTGATGATCATAGATTTGGATGCCTGTTTGATATACAACCATGCACGCCAAATTTTGCAATGTTTCGAGCTATTTGGACACGCTTTAAGCCGAAATCTAGAAAAAATGCACGATGAACTTTCGCTTTTGACAATTTTCTTGCAATTGAAATCTAATCATAGATTTGGATGCCCATTTGATACACGAGCATGCACTCCAACTTTCGTGAAGTTTTGATCTATTTTCACCCCCTTTAACCCCAACCTTTGCGAAACCGACGACGAAGTTTCAATTTTTACAAATTTCTTGGAATTAAAATTTGATGATATATTTTATGCGCATTTGGATGATAAGCATGCATGCCAACTTTCATGATGTTCAGAGTTATTTTCAACTCCTTTAAGCCAAACCGTAACAAAACTATACGATGGAGTTTCACTTTTGACGTACTTCTTAGAATGGAAACTTGATCATAGATTTGGATGCCCATTGGATAAACTATCATGCATGCCAAATTTTGCAACGTTCCGAGCTATTATTTTGACCCCTTTTAAGCCCAACCCTAGTGAAACTGCATGATAGAGTTTCACTTTTGAGCAGTTTCTCAGAATTGAAATTTGCTCATAGATTTGGATGTCCATTTGATAGACAAGCTTGCACATGAACTTTCACGACGTTGCAAAATATTTTCACCCACTTTAAGCCCCACCTTAGCAAAGCAACACAAGGGAGTTTCAATTTTCACAAATTTCTCAGAATTAAAATTTGATCATAGACATATCTGCGCATTTGGTAGATAAGAGCCCATGCCAACTTTCACAATGTTCGGATCTATTTTGGTCATTATTCACGGCCGGTCAAGCAAAGGTTTAAGAGATCATATTTTTCCAACTTTCTCATAATTGAAATTTGAAACAGAATTTAGATACCCACTTGAGAGATAACCATGCATACAAACTCTAAGGGGATTTCGATCTATTTTGGACCTGAGTCAAACTTAGTTAAACCAAGGCCTAAAAGCTTGCACTTTTTTCCAATTTCTTAGAAATCAAATGTAAAAGTATATTTAGATGCCCATTTAAGAGATAAGCATGCACGCATATTTTTGTGAGATTTCAGGTTATTTCAGCCCTTAGTTAAGGTTGGTCAAACAAAGCTATAAGAAATGCACTTTTCTTGACTTTCTTGAAGTTGAAATTTGAAACTGTATTTAGGTATCCATTTGGTAGATAAAGCATACATGTATATTTTTTTGGGGATTGTGAGCCATTTTGGACATCGGTCAAACTTCTTCAAGCCAAGGCCTAAAATGTTGCATTATTTCCAATTTCTCAAAATTGAAATTTTAAAGTAGATTTAGATACCCATTTCAAATATAGACATTGACACCTATTTTTATGAGATTTGGAGCTATTTGGGCCATTAATTAAGGATGGTCAAACAAAGGTTGAAAATATGCACTTTTGTTGACCTTTTCAGAATTGAAATTTGAAAGTGGATTCAGGTACCCATTTCAATAAACAAGCATACACGCCAACTTTCGTAAAGTTCTGAGCTATTTCACTCCCTTTAAGTCCAACCTTAGCAAAAGTGCACAATAAAGTTTCTCTTTTGACAAATTTCTTAGAATTGAAATATGATCATAGATTTAGATGCCCATTTGGTAGATAAGAGTGCATGCCAAATTTAGTAATGCTCAGAACTCTTTTTCCCTCCTTTAAGCCAAACCTTAGCGAAACCGCATGGTGGAGTTTCACTTTTGCCCAAGTTCCTAGAATTGAAATTTGATCATAGATTTGGATGCCCGTTTGATATAAAAGCATGCACGCCAAATTTTGCAATGTTTTGAGCTATTTGGACCCACTTTAAGCCGAACTCTAGCAAAAAATTCATGACGAAGTTTCACTTTTGACAATTTTTTCGGAATTGAATTTTGATCATAGATTTGAATGCCCATTCGATAGACAAGCGTGAACTGCAACTTTCATGATGTTCTGAGCTATTTTCACCCCCTTTAACCCCAACCTTTGCGAAAGCGCATGATGGAGTTTCACTTTTTATAAATTTCTCGAAATTAAAATTTGATCATATCTTTTGATGCGCATTTGGATGATAAGCGTGCATGCGAACTTTCACGTTGTTAAGAGTTATTTTCAGATGCTTTAAGCCAAACCGTAACAAAACTCTACGATGGAGTTTGAATTTTGACGTACTTCTTCGAATGGAAACTAGATCATAGATTTGGATGCCCATTGGATAAAAAATCATGCACGCCAAATTTTGGAACATTTCGAGCTATTGTTTTGACCCCTTTTAAGCACAACCCTAGTGAAATTACACGACAGAGTTTCACTTTTGAGCAGTTTCTCAGAATTGAAATTTGCTCATAGATTTGGATGTCCATTTGATAGACAAGCTTGCACATGAAATTTCACGACGTTGAGAAATATTTTCACCCGCTTTAAGCCCAAGCTTAGCAAAACAACACAAGGGAGTTTCACTTTTGACCAATTTCTCAAAATTAAAATTTGATCGTAGATTTATCTACGCATTTGGTAGATAAGAGTGCATGCCAAATTTCACGATGTTCAGAGCTATTTTGGTCATTATTCAAGGCCGGTAAAGCAAAGGTCTAAGAGATCATATTTTTCCAACTTTCACATAATTGAAATTTTAAAGAGAATTTAGATACCCATTTGAGAGATAACCATGCATACAAACTCTGAGGGGATTTCGATCTATTTTGTACCTTAGTCAAACTTGGTCAAACCAAGGCTTAAAAGCTTGCACTTATTTCCAATTTCTTAGAAATCAAATTTAAAAGTATATCTAGATACCCATTTAAGAGATAAGCGTGCACACATATTTTTATGAGATTTCGGGTTATTTCAGCACTTAGTTAAGGTTGGTCGAACGAAGTTCTAAGAAGTGCACATTTCTTGACTTTCTCGAAATTGAAATTTGAAACTATATTTATGTATCCATTTGGTAGATAAAGCGTACATGTATATTTTTTGGGGATTGCAATCCATTTTGGACATTGGTCAAACTTTGTCAAACCAAGGCCTAAAACTTTGCATTATTTCCAATTTCTCAAAATTCAAATTTTAAAGTAGATTTAGATACCCATTTCAAATATAGGTGTTGAAACCTATTTTTATGAGGTTTAGAGCTATTTGGGCCCTTACTCAAGGATGGTCAAACCAAGGTTGAAAATATGCACTTTTGTCGATTTTTTCAAAATTGAAATTTGAAAGTGGATTTAGGCACCCATTTCAATAAACAAGCATACATGCCAACTTTCGTAACGTTTTGAGCTGTTTTCACTCCATTTAAGTGCAACCTTAGCGAAAGCGCCGATAGGCCCATTTGGTAAATAAGCTTGCACACATATTTTTGTGAGATTTCTAGTTAGATAAGAGTGCATGAAAATTTTCATGATTTTCGGAGCTATTTTCCCCTACTTTAAGCCAAACCTTAACAAAATCAAATGATGGAGTTTCACTTTTGACCAAATTCTTGGAGTTGAAATTTGATCATATATTTGGATGCCCGTTTGATATAAAAATGCACACGCCAAATTTTGCAATGTTTTGAGCTATTTGGACCCCTTTTAGCCCAATTCTAGCGAAAATGCACGACGAAGTTTCAGTTCTCACCAATTTCTCGGAATTGAAATTTGATCATAGATTTGGATGCCCATTTGATAGAGAAGCGTGCACTCCAAATTTCACGACACTTTGAGTTATTTTCACCCCCTTTAACTCGAACCTTGGAAAAACTGCACAATGGAGTTTCACTTTTACCCAATTTCTTGGAATTAAAGTTTAATCATAGATTTAAATGCTCATTTGGAAGATAAGAGTGCATGCCAACTTTCACGATGTTGAGAGCTATTTTTGGCATCTTTAAGCCAAACCCTAACAAAACTGCACGATGGAGTCTTAGCTTTGACCAAATTCTCAAAATTGAAACTTGATGATAGGTTTGGATGGATATTGGATAGACAAGCATGCACACCAACTTTCGCAACGTTTTGAGCTATTTTGACCCCCTTTAAGCCCAACCCTATCGAAACTGCACGACAGAGTTTCACTTTTGAGCGGTTTCTTAGAATTTAAATTTGATCATAAATTTGGATGCCCATTTGAAGAACAAGCATGCATGCAAACTTTTGAGACATTCCAAAATATTTTCACCCCCTTTAAGCCCAACCTCAGCAAAACCGCACAATGGAGTTTCACGTTTGACTAATTTCTCAAAATTAAAATTTAATCGTAGATTTATCAGTGCATTTGGTAGATAAGAGTGAATGCTAACTTTCATGATGTTCAAAGCTATTTTGGTCATTATTCAAGGTTGGTCAAGTAAAGGTATAAGAGATGTTTTTTTTTGTCTTTCTTGTAATTGAAATTTGAAAGAGAATTTACGTACCCATTTGAGAGATAACCATGCATACAAACTTTCAGGGGATTTCGAGCTATTTTGGACCTTAGGAAAACTTGGTGAAACCAAGGCCTAAAAGGTTGCATTTGTTTCCAATTTCTCAGAGCTATTTTTCCCTCCTTTAATGATGGAGTTTCACTTCTGACCAAATTCTCAGAGTTTAAATTTGATCATCGATTTGGATTCCCGTTTGATATAAAAACGTGCACGCCAAGCTTTGGAATGGTCCAAGCTATTTGGACCCCTTTGACCCCAACTCTAGCGAAAATGCATAATGCAGTTTCGCTTCTAACCAATTTATCAGAATTGAAATTTGATCATAGATTTGGATGCCCATTTGATAGTTAAGCGTGCACTCCAATTTTCGTGATGTTTTGAGCTATTTTCACCGCCTTTAACCCCAATCTTAGCAAAACCGCAAGATGGGGTTTCACTCTTGACCAATTTCTCAGAATTAAAATTTGATCATAGATTTAGATGTGCAGTTGGAAGATAAGAGTGCACGCCAACTTTCATGATGTTCAGAGTTATTTTTGACTCCTTTAAGCCAAACCCTAACAAAATCGTACAATGGAGTTTCACTTTTGACCAACTTCTAAGAATCGAAACTTGATCTTAGATTTGGATGCCCATTAGATAAACAAGCATGCACGCCAACTTTCGTAACGTTCCAAGCTATTTTGAACACCTTTGAGCCCAACAACCCTAGCAAAAATGCATGACAAAGTTTCACTTTTGAGCAGTTTCTTATAATTGAAATTTGATCATAGATTCAAATGCCCATTTGATAGACAAGTGTACATGCGAAATTTCTAGACGTTCCAAAATATTTCACCCCTTTTAATCCCAACCTCAGCAAAACCATACTACCGAGTTTCACTTTTGACTAATTTCTTAGAATTAAAATTTGATCATAGATTTATCTTAGGATTTGGTAGATAACAGTGCACACCAACTTTCATGATGTTCAAAGTTATTTTGGTCATTGTTCAAGGTTGGTGAAGCAAAGGTCTAAGAGATGTTATTTTTCTGACTTTCTTGTAATTGAAATTTGAAACAGAATTTAGGTACCCATTTGGGAGATAACCATGCATACACACCTTCAGGGGATTTCAAGCTATTTGGGACCTTAGCCAAACTTGGTCAAACCAAGGCCTAAAAGGTTGCACTTTTTTCCAATTTATTAGTAATCAAATTTAGAAGTAGATTTAGATACCCATTTAAGAGGCACACATATTTTTGTGAATTTCGAGTTATTTCGGCACTTAGTTAAGGTTGGTCAAACCAAGTTCTAAGAAATGCACTTTTCTTGACTTTCTCTAAATTGAAATTTGAAACTGTATTTAGGTACCCATTTGAGAGATAATCCCTACATGTAGATTTATTTGGAATTGCGAGCCATTTTGGACCTCGGTCAAACTTCGTCAAACCAAGGCCTAAAACGTTGCATTTTTTCCATTTTCTGAAAATTCAAATTTTAAAATAGATTTAGATGGCCCTCATTCAAGGATGGTCAAACAAAAGTTGAAAAGATGCACATCTGTTGATTTTTCCAGAAATGAAATTTGAAAGTGGATTTAGGTATCCATTTCAATAAACAAGCATACACGCTAACTTTCACGACGTTCCAAGCTATTTCACTCCATTTAAGTGCAACCTTAGCGAAAATGCACGATAAAGTTTCTCTTTTGACCAATTTCTTAGAATTGAAATATGATCATAGATTTAGATGCCCATTTAGTTGATAAGAGTTCATGCCAAATTTAGTGATGTTCAGAGCTCTTTTTCCCTCCTTTAATCCAAACCTTAGCGAAACTGCATGATGGAGTTTTACTTTTGACCAAATTCCCAGAATTGAAATTTGATCATAGATTTCGATGCCCGATTCATATACAAGCGTGCACGAAAAATTTTGCAATGTTTCGAGCTATTGGGACCAGCTTTAAGACGAACTCTGGTGAAAATGCACGATGAAGTTTCACTTTTGACAATTTTTTTGCAATTGAAATTTGATCATATATTTGGATGCCCATTTGATAGACAAGCATGCAATCCAACTTTCGTGACATTCTGAGCTATTTTCACCCCCTTTAACCCCACCTTTGCGAAACCGCATGACAGAGTTTCACTTTTTACAAATTTCTTGGAATTAAAATTTGATCATATCTTTTGATGCGCATTTGGATGATAAGTGTGCACGCAAACTTTCACGATGTTCAAAGTTATTTTCAGCTCCTTTAAGCCAAATACTAACAAAACTGTATGATGGAGTTTCACTTTCGACATACTTCTTAGAATGGAAACTTGATCATAGATTTGGATGCCCATTGGATAGACAATCATGCACGCCAAATTTTCCAACGTTTTGAGCTATTATTTTTACCCCTTTTAAACCCAACCCTAGTGAAACCACACAACAGAGTTTCACTTTTGAGCAGTTTCTTAGAATTGAAATTTGCTTATAGATTTGGATGTCCATTTGACAGAAAAGCTTGCACATGAACTTTCACGACGTTGCAAAATATTTTCACCTGCTTTAAGCTGAACCTTAGCAAAAACAACACAAGGGAGTTTTACTTTTGACCAATTTCTCATATTTAAAATTTGATTGTAGATTTATCTGCTTATTTGGTAGATAAGAGTGTATGCCAACTTTCACGATGTTCAGAGCTATTTTGGTTGTTATTCAAGGCTGGTCAAGCAAAGGTCTAAGAGATCATATTTTTCTGAGGGGATTTCGAGCTATTTTGGACCTTAGTCAAACTTTGTCAAACCAAGGCCTAAAAGCTTGCACCTTTTTCCAATTTCTTAGAAATCAAATGTAAAAGTATATTTAGATACCCATTTAAGAGATACGCATGCACACATATTTTTGTGAGATTTCGGGTTATTTCAGCCCTTAGTTAAGGTTGGTCAAATGAATTTCTAAGAAATGCACTTTTCTTGACTTTCTTGAAATTGAAATTTGAAACTATATTTAGGTATCCATTTGGTAGATAAAGCATACATGTATATTTTTTGGGGATTGCGAGCCATTTTGGACATCGGTTAAACTTCGTCAAACCAAGACCTA
>LPNX010265434.1:0-30666 GCA_001517045.1 Pseudotsuga menziesii | reverse complement strand
TTTCCAATTTCTCAAAATTCAAATTTTAAAGTAGATTTAGATACCCATTTCAAATATAGGCATTGACACCTATTTTTATGAGATTTGGAGCTATTTTGGTCCCTAATCAAGGATGGTCAAACCAAGGTTGAAAATATGCCATTTTGTTGACTTTTTTCAGAATTGAAATTTGAAAGTGGATTTAGGTACCCATTTCAATAAGCAAGCGTACACACCAACTTTCGTAACATTCTGATCTATTTTCAATCCCTTTAAGTGAAACCTTAGCGAAAACGTCGATATGCCCATTTGGTAGATAAGCGTGCACACATATTTTTCTGAGATTTCTAGTTAGATAAGAGTGCATGGAAAATTTAGTGATATTTATATCTACTTTCCCCTCCTTTAAGCCAAACCATAGCAAAATCGAACGATGGAATTTCACTTTTGACCAATTCTCAGAGTTGAAATTTGGTCATAGATTTGGATGTCCATTTGATATAAAAATGTGCACACCAACCTTTGCAATGTTCTGAGCTATTTGAACCCCTTTGAGCCCAACTATAGCAAAAAATGCATGACGGAATTTCACTTCTGACCAATTTCTTGGAATTGAAATTTGATCATAGATTTGGATGCCCATTTGATAGAGAAGCATGCACTCCAAGTTTCGTGAAACTTCGAGCTATTTTCACCCCCTTTAACCCCAACCTTGGTGAAACCGTGCAACGGAGTTTCACTTTTACCCAATTTCTTGGAATTAAAATTTAATCATAGATTTAAATGTGCATTTGGAAGATAAAAGTTCATGCCAACTTTCACGATGTTGAGAGCTATTTTCAACAACTTTAAACCAAACCCTAACAAAACTACATGATGGAGTCTCAGCTTTGACCAAATTCTCAGAATTGAAACTTGATCATTGGTTTGGATGCATATTGGATAGATAAGCATGCATGACAACTTTTGTAATGTTTCGAGCTATTTTGACCCCCTTTAAGCCCAACCTTATCGAAACCACACGACAGAGTTTCACTTTTGAGCAGTTTCTTAGAAATTAAAATGATCATAAATTTGGATGGCCATTTGATGAATAAGCGTGCATTCAAACTTTTGAGATATTCCAAAATATTTTCACCCCCTTTAAGCCCAACCTTAGTAAAACCACACAACGAAGTTTCATGTTTCACTAATTTCTCAAAATTAAAATTTAATCGTAGATTTATTGGCGTGTTTGGTAGATAAGAGTGCCTGCCAACTTTCATGATTTTCGGATCTATTTTGGTCATTATTCAAGGTTGGTCAAGTGAAGGTCTAAGAGATGTTATTTTTTCAGCTTTCTTGTAATTGAAATTTGAAAGAGAATTTAGGTACCCCTTTGAGAGAACCATGCATACAAACTTTTAGGAAATTTTGGGTTATTTTTGTAATGTCCTCTTCTGCTTAGGAATTTGAGGACCAACCTGCTAACCTATGTGATTCCTATAGGTTCGAGCGAGTACTGATAGTCAAGGAATCAGCCGAAGATTGATGCCATATATAGAAGATCTAGGGCATCAATATTATATCACCATTGGGTTGAAGAGGGCCACTATAGCAAAAGGCCACCTGCATGCATGACATCCGGGCATTATTTAATGATGCATGCATCGATTAAGTCTCCATGCACATGCATGCAAGTCAACTGCAAATTAGAAGATAAAGTGACCTAATTAGGTCAAAAGTTAGGGTTTGCACATGCATGCAAGTCAACTGTAAATTAGAAGATAAAGTGACCTAATTAGGTCAAAAGTTAGGGTTTTCATAGTTGAAAGTTCTAAAAGAAAGATAGAGTGAATGGAGAAGTCACTTATGTGATAATTGATTTGTGGAGTCGAATTGAGCTCGACGAGATAAGTCGGCGTTGAGTGCATGTTCAACTAACTAGTGTATTTCGACAGCAAAATCTATCTACCCTAGTTCATCATCAAGTTGGATCATCCAGGTTCAGCACTAGTTCATCATGAGGTTACATTCAACAGTTATTCCGAGAGGTTGATTATTCATTTAGCCAGAGGGTTTCACCATCACACTGTGTCACCGTGATTAGAGACAAAGCAATTTGTTTTTCTACCTACAGGGTTCATAACTTTTGCATGTTGCTTCCATCATCATCAGAGCGGTATTATAAACCTAGTGCACATCATCTGGGCTTCCAGCAGCAGCTTATTTATTATTCTGGAGCTTATAAAGTTTGAGAGGAGGGCGCATTCACCTATGGAGGACGATTTGGTGTATCTCCTTATTGATCTAGTAGAATCCTTGCATGCTAGGACTAATCTCTTCACCATCAGCTGATCTATATACTGGTATGTACATGCATTGATTTCTCCTATTTTATAAAGCATATCAGTAGTTTTCTAGGGCACATATTTGCATGCAGCTGCATGCATGCAAAGTTCAGGGTTTGCTTTCCTAATTGATTAAGAAGTAATTCTGTTAGCCATCTACAGTATACACATAAACAGGAAAATATCAGTTTGGGATATTACAGTGGTATCAGAGCTATTTTCCTTGCCAACTGTGGGCATGCAAAAATTATAAATGAATCTAGGAGACCCATACAACATTACTCACAGGAGATAGAGGTATAGAGACAGAGAAGAGGAGTTAGAGGACATAGATTTGGGGAACAGAGAGTATCAGTTTGAAAAAGGAAAATAAACAATGGCCAATGATGATAAAATAGCTTTCAATAGTCTCATATCAGCCATAAAAGAACTCACCGCTGGGAAAAAAGAAATGATGAGCACCTTCAGGAAAATGACTGAGAAGAATGGGCCCACCCCACATAGTCCCTTATTTCCCAATAGTGATAGGGTATCCACCAGTAGTAGTAGGGAGCACTTTCATACCAACATGTAGAGCCATCCCCATATATACAAGGCTTTTTGACCTACCATGCCTCAATTCTTAGATAGTCTAGCTGCAGTGCCTCTAGCACAAGTAGAACCAGAATAACCCATGAGTGCCTATCTGAGAGAATATAGGGCTTTAGGAGAGGACTTCCATTCATCCATGACCTTCATTAACTTCTGCCACTTTAAAAGTAATAACAAACCCAAAGCTTACAATAGGCCATTCACGTAGAACTATGAGTTACAACGCACCGTAGGGAATTTGACTATCCCTACCTTTGAGGGCACCCGGGGTGGCCTAGCTAGGAATTGGGTGCAGAAGTTGGATACTACTTCTAGCTCAACCCCATGATTGAGACAGATGCCATTAAATTGGATACTTTGCATTTGGATGGAGAAGCACATGAGTGGTGGTACCACAGGTTAGTGACACTGGGTTACAACACCATCACCTCATACACAGATTTTACACAGAGGCTCATTGAGCGGTTTGATTGGAAGGATCCAGAGGTACACTTTAGGGAGCTAGCACAACTCAAGAAGACAGGGAGTACATATGCTTTTATTTCTGAGTTTCAAAGGATAGCAATCATGGTCACAGATATATCAGAGAGCAGGTTGATTATGTTGTTCACTGAGGCTCTCACTGAATCCTTACGGGGATGGGTCAAGTCTTATAGGCCCACCACCTTAACAGATGCCATTAGATGGACTAGAGAGTTACAGGGTGTAGTGCCCAAAAACAGGTTTTGTCCTAGGACAAATGTTCCTATTAAAGATAAAGAAAAGAAACCATGGCCCAAGAAAGAATGGATGGACAATGATACCCGACAGGACCTTAGAAGAAAAAAGTTATGTTTCACTTGCCAGGAACCATGGACACCAGGTCACAGATGTTCACGAAAAGGAAAGGCCTACTACATAGAGGCTTATTACGATAGTGACAAGGATGAGGATTACCAGGATCAGGAGCAGGGAGAGACAACAGAGACAGTTGCTAAGGGACAGGCCTCAGGAGGTACCATTGCTAGCATGACAGGGGTTCCTAGATTCCACACTCTTCGGATCAAAGGTACCATACAGGGCCACAGAGTGGGAGTACTGATAGATGGTGGGGCATACCACAACTTTATTGATGTTTCACGGGTTAAAAAGAGAGACATTCATACTGAGAGCTTTGATGGGTTTTCGGTAGCAACAGCAGATCACACCATGGAGTGTAATCAGAGGATTCGTAAATTAATGGTAACACTTGGGAATTATACAGTGATAGAGACATTCTATGTGGTATATGTACCTGACATGAATGTGGTACTAGGATTTCAGTGGATGTATTCCATAGGGAAGTATTCCACAAATTACCAGACCATGGAGATGGATTTCACAGGAGCAGAAGGACAGAAGGTGGTATTGAGAGGGATGAATACCTATCCTCCCACAGCAGTGACATCACATAGGATGGAGGTAGTACTCCTACAGGGAGATAAAGAGTGGGTTGCAGAGTGTATGGTTACCTTTAGGAAACCACCAGATGAGGCCACACAACATCCAACAGATATAAAGGGCTTACTACAAAAGCACAAGGTAGTATTCAGAGATCTTCCAGTAGGTCGATCTCTAAATAGTGGATTTGAGCACATTATTGAGTTAGAGGAGGGGACCCAAGAAATTATCACCACTCCTTGCAAACATCCCAAGAGGTATAAAGATGAGATCGAGTGTATAATCAAGGAACTACTCAAGCTGGGATACATCAAACCTAGCTCCAATCCCTTTGCATCTTCAATAGTGCTAGTGAATAAAAAGGATGGAACCTTACGCATGTGCATTTATTACAGGGAACTCAATAAGAATACCATAAAGAATAGGTATCCCATCCCTAGGATTGATGAGTTAATGGATGAACTATAGGGGGAAAAGTACTTTTCCAAAATTGATCTCCGCTCAGGGTACCATCAAATTTAGGCCAGGGAACAGGATGTTCCAAATACCTCTTTCCATTAACACTACAGACATTATGAGTTTCTAGTGATGCCATTTGGGCTCACTAATGCACCAGCTAATTTCCAATCATGCATGAACCTTATCTTCAAGACACAGCTTGGTAAATATATACTAGTATTCTTCGACGACATATTGATATTCAATTGGACTAGAGAAGAATATTTGAGACATCTTGATGAAGTACTAGGTATTCTATAGGAGCAGGCACTATATGCCAAAATGTCCAAGTGTGAGTTTGACATGCAAGAGATGTTGTACTTAGGACATGTGATAGGGGCCAACGGGGTCCAGGTGCACTTAGAGAAGATTCAGGCAATTTTGGATTGGCCTAAACCTAAAAATGTGACAGAATTGAGGGGATTTTTGGGCCTTTGCACCTACTACAGGAGGTATGTCAACGGATTCTCATAGATGACTGCACCCCTCACAGATCTTACCAATAAGGGAGCATTTAATTGGTTGAAGGAAAAAAACAAACATTCAAGAAAATGAAGGAGGTAATGAGTTCATGCCCAGTATTAGCTTTACCAGATTTTTCTCAATCCTTTGTGTTAGAATGTGATGCTTCGGGAGAGGGAATTGGGGCGGTTTTGATGTAGAACAACCACCCCATTCCATTTGAGAGCAGGAAACTCAAAGACTATGAGTGCCACTATTCAATATATAACAAAGAGATGTTAGCTATCCTCCATGCGCTAACCAAGTTCAGGCAGTACTTTGTAGGTGCCAGGTTCAAGGATAAGATAGATCACAACAGCCTGAAATACTTCCTAGAGCAGAAAGAGTTAAACGAGAGACAACAGAAATGGGTAAGTAAAATTCAGGCTTATCACTTCGAGATTGAGTAAGTAAAGGGGAAGAGCAATGTAGTGGTCAATGCACTTTCTAGAGGACCAACTACTTTATCCCTTATAAGCATCTCATGAGATTGGAGGTCTCATCTTTTGGTTGAGTACTCCAAAGATAAGTTTGCTTACGAGCTATTGGATGGACAGATTCAGGATGATAGGTATAGGGTCATTGATGATATCATATACTACAAAAACATAATCTTCTAGGTTCAAGAGTCTCCCCTCAAGAAGAAAATCTTACAGGCATCGCACGATTCACCATTACCAGGGCATCAGGGGTTTCTCAAGACCTATAGATAGATTAGAGAAAGGTTCTCATGGAAGGGCCTCAAGAAAGATGTGACACAAGATGTGAGGGAGTGCAACTTGTGCCAACAAAACAAAATAAAGTGCATCCACCCGGGTGGTTTACTACATCCCTTACCTATTCTCGAGTAGAAATGGGAGAGAATTTTTATGGAATTCATTACTAGGCTGCCCAAGGTCCAAGGCAGAGACTCCTTGTATGTAGTAGTGGATAGATTGACTAAGTTTGCTCACTTCTTTGCCATATCATTAGATTATTCAGCAGCATAGGTAGCAAAACTATTTTTCAGAGAGGTATTTAGACTCCATGGGTTACCTAAGACCATTGTCAGTGATAGGGACAACAAATTCACAGGAGCATTTTGGCAAGGGATTTTCTAGTTAGTGGGGACCGAGTTAGCCATGAGCACAAGTTATCATCCATAGAGTGATGGGCAGACAGAGATTGTTAATAAATGGATTGAGGGATACTTGAGAAATTATGTATCAGGTCAGTAGAGGACATGGATCAAATTGTTACTCTTGGGTGAAGATTGTTACAACACCACCTACCATATGACCATTAGGATGACCCCTTTCTGAGCCCTGTAAGGGTATGATGCTTCCACTTTTGTAGACCAGATATTTGGTGATATCAGGCCCCCCAAGCCCAAGGAGTGGATTCAGGAGGGTCAAGATATCCTCAAGATACTCAAGGAGAACATATAGGCTGCTCAAAACCAATAGAAGATATATGCAGACAAGCACAGAGTTGAGTGTAGTTTTGAGGTGGGAGACTTTGTTTATTTACGCCTCCAGCCTTACCGACAGTCAAATCTTAAAAAGAAAGGAGCAAAAAAACTCCAACCTCGTTTCTATGGTCCATACAAGATAATTTGGAAGGTCAAAGAGGTAGCATATGAACTAGAACTACACCCAAAGAGAAAGATTCATAATGTATATCATGTCTCCAATATCAAGAAGGTGGTTGGTCAAATCATTGTTACATATTTAGATCTGCCTCCCCTTGATGACACGGGGAAATTGGTTCTGATTCCGGAGCGCATCCTAGAGGTGCGAGAGTGGAAGCTAAGGAACAGAATCATCAGATATTACCTAGTTTAGTGGAAATATCTACCTATAGAGGAGGCTACTTGGGAGGAAGAATAGGTATTACAACACCCATCTTTACAGTTGCTTGGGGACAAGCAAATTTGAGCAGGGAGGACTGTAACGTCCTCTTCTGCTTACTCATTTGAGGACCAAACCACTAACCTATGTGATTCCTATAGGTTCAAGCGGGTACTGGCAGTCAAGGAATCAACCGAAGACTGATGCCATATATAGAAGCTCTAGGGCATCAATATTATATCACGATTGGGTCTAAGAGGGCCACTAGAGGCAAAGACCACCTGCATGCATGACACCCGGGAATTATTTAATGATGCATGCACCCGATTAAGTCTCCATGCACATGCATGCAAGTCAACTACAAATTAGAAGATAAAGTTACCTAATTAGGTCAAAAGTTAGGGTTTGCGCATGCATGCAAGTCAACTGCAAATTAGAGGATAAAGTGACCTAATTAGGTCAAAATTTAGGGTTTTTACAGTTGAAAGTTATAAAGGAAAGATAAAGTGAATGTTGAAGTCACTTATGTGATAATTGATTTGTGGAGTTGAATTGGAGAGCTCGACGAGCTAAGTTGGGGTTAAGCACATGCTCAGCTAATTGGTGTATTTTGGCAGCGAAATTTATCTACCCTAGTTCATCATCAGGTTGGATCATCCAAGTTGAGCACTAGTTCATCATCAGGTTACATTCAATAGTTATTCCGGGAGGTTGATTATTCATCCAACCAGAGGGTTTCACCATCACACTGTGTCACCATGATTAGAGACAAAGCAATTCATTTTCCTACCTACAGGGTTCAAAACTTCCGCATGCTGCTTCCATAATCATCAGAGGTGTATTATAACCCTACTCCACATCATCCGAGATTCCAGCAACAGCTTATTTATTATTCTAGAGCTTACATAGTTTGAGAGGAGGGCGCATTCACCTGTGGAAGATGATTTGGTGTATCCCCTTATTCCTCTGGCAGAATCCTTGCATGCTGGGACCAGTCTCTTCACCATCAGCTGATCTATATGCTGGTATGTACATGCATTGATTTCTCCTATTTTATAGCATCTCAGTATTTTTCTAGGGCACATACTTGCATGCAACTGCATGCATGCAAAGTTACAGGTTTGCTTTCCTATTTGATTAAGGAGTAAGTCTATTAGCCATCTACAGTATACATATAAACAGGAAAATATTAGTTTGGGATATTACAATTTTGGACCTTGGGGAAAATTGGTGAAACCAAGGCCTAAAAGGTTGCATTTGTTTTCAATTTCTCAGAGCTATTTTCCCCTCCTTTAAGCCAAACCTTAGCGAAATCGAATGATGGAGTTTCACTTTTGACCAAATTCTTGGAGTTGAAATTTGATCATAGATTTGGATGCCCGTTTGATATAAAAATGTGCATGCCAACTTTTGCAATGTTTTGAGCTATTTGGACCCATTTGATCCCAACTCTAGCGAAAATGCACTACGGAGTTTCACTTCTGACCAATTTCTCAGAATTGAAATTTGATTATAGATTTGGATGCCCATTTGATAGATAAGCGTGCACTCCAAATGTTGTGACGTTTTGAGCTATTTTCACCCCCTTTAACCCCAATCTTAGCGAAACCACATGACGAAGTTTCAGTCTTGACCAATTTCTTGGAATTAAAATTTGATCATGGATTTAGATGTGAATTTGGAAGATAACAGTGCACACCAACTTTCATGATGTTCAAAGTTATTTTTGACTCCTTTAAGGCAAACCCTAACAAAACCACACGATGGAGTTTCAATTTTGACCAACTTCTAAGAATTGAAGCTTGATCATAGATTTCGATGCCCATTCGATAAACAAGCATGCATGCCAACTTTCGTAACGTTCCAACCTATTTTGACCACCTTTTAAGCCCAACCCTAGCGAAAACGCATGACGAAGTTTCACTTTTGAGCAGTTTCTTATAATTGAAATTTGATCATAGATTTGAATGCCCATTTGATAGACAAGCGTGCATGCAAAATTTCAAGAAGTTCCAAAATATTTCACGCCGTTTAATCGCAACCCCAACAAAACCATACAACAAAGTTTCACTTTTGATTGATTTCTCAAAATTAAAATTCGATTGTACAGTTATCTTAGCATTTGGTAGATAATAGTGCACACCAACCTTCACGATGTTCGAAGTTATTTTGGTCGTTATTCAAACTTGGTCAAGCAAAGGTCTAAGAGATGCTATTTTTTTGGCTTTCTTGTAATTGAAATTTGAAACAGAATTTAGGTACCCATTTGAGAGATAACCATGCACACACACTTTCAGGGGATTTCGAGCTATTTTGAACCTTAGCCAAACTTGGTTAAACCAAGGCCTAAAAGGTTGCACTTTTTTCCAATTTCTTAGCAATCAAATTTAAAATTAGCTTTAGATGCCCATTTAAGAGGCACACATATTCTTGCGAATTTTGAGTTATGTCGGCACTTAGTTAAGGTTAGTCAAACCAAGTTCTAAGAAATGCACTTTTATTGGCATTCTCTAAATTGAAATTTGAAACTGTATTTAGGTACCCATTTGAAAGATAATCCCTACATGTATATTTTTTTGGGATTGCGATCCATTTTGGACCTCGGTCAAACTTCGTCAAACCAAGGCCTAAAACGTTTCATTTTTTCCATTTTCTAAAAATTCAAAATTTAAAGTAGATTTAGATACCCATTTCAAAGATAGGCATGGACACCTATTTTTATGAGATTTGGAGCTACTTTGTCCCTCATTCAAGGATGGTCAAACTAAAGTTGAAAAGATGCACTTTTGTTGATTTTTTCAGAAATGAATTTTGAAAGTGGATTTAGGTACCCCTTTCAATAAACAAGTGTACACGCTAACTTTCGTGACGTTCCAAGCTATTTCACTCCCTTTAAGTGCAACCTTAGCGAAAGCGCATGATAAAGTTTCTCTTCTGACCAATTTCTTAGAATTGAAATATGATCATAGATTTAGATGCCCATTTGGTAGATAAGAGTGCATGCCAAATTTAGTGATGTTCAGAGCTTTTTTTCCCTCCTTTAATCCAAACCTTAGTGAAACCGCATGATGGAGTTTTACTTTTGAGCAAATTCCTAGAATTGAAATTTGATCATAGATTTGGATGCCTGTTTGATATACAAGTGTGCACGCCAAATTTTACAATGTTTCGAGCTATTGGGACCCACTTTAAGCCGAACAGTAGCAAAAATGCACGACGAATTTTCACTTTTGACAATTTTTTCTCAACTGAAACTTGATCATAGATTTGGATGCCAATTTGATAGAGAAGCGTGCACTCCAACTTTTGCGACATTCCGAGCTATTTTCACCCCCTTTTACCGCGACCTTTGCAAAACCGCACGACAGAGTTTCACTTTTTACAAATTTCTTGGAATTAAAATTTGATCATATCTTTTGATGCGCATTTGGATGATAAGTGTGCACGCCAACTTTCACGATGTTCAAAGTTATTTTCAGCTCCTTGAAGGAAAACCCTAACAAAACTGTACGATGGAGTTTCACTTTTGACGTACTTCTTCGAATGGAAACTTGATCATAGATTTCGATGCCCATGGGTTAAACAATCATGCACGCCAAATTTTTCAACGTTTCGAGCTATTATTTTGACCCCTTTTAAACCCAACCCTAGTGAAACCGCACGACAGAGTTTCACTTTTGAGCAGTTTCTTAGAATTGAAATTTGCTCTTAGATTTGGATGTCCATTTCATAGACAAGCTTGCACATGAACTTTCACGACGTTGCAAAACATTTCACCTGCTTTAAGCCCAACCTTAGCAAAACAACACAAGGGAGTTTCACTTTTGACCAATTTCTCAGAATTAAAATTTGTTCATAGATTTATCTACGCATTTGGTAGATAAGAGTGCATGCCAACTTTCACGATATTCGGAGCTATTTTGGTCGTTATTCAAGGTTGGTCGAGCAAAGGTCTAAGAGATCAAATTTTTCTAACTTTCTCATAATTGAAATTTGAAAGAGAATTTAGATACCCATTTGAGAGATAACCATGCATACAAACTCTGAGGGGATTTCGAGCTATTTTGGACCTTAGTCAAACTTGGTCAATCCAAGGCCTAAAAGCTTGCACTTTTTTCCAATTTCTTAGAAATCAAATGTAAAAGTATATTTAGATACCCATTTAAGAGATAAGCGTGCACACATATTTTTCTGAGATTTCGGGGTATTTCAGCCCTTAGTTAAGGTTGGTCAAACAAATTTCTAAGAAATGCACTTTTCTTGACTTTCTTGAAATTGAAATTTGAAACTGTATTTAGGTATCCATTTGGTAGATAAAGCATACATGTATATTTTTTGGGGATTGTGATCCATTTTGGACATCGGTCAAACTTCGTCAAACCAAGGCCTAAAACGTTGCATTATTTCCAATTTCTCAAAATTCAAATTTTAAAATAGATTTAGATACCCATTTCAAACATAGGCATTGACACCTATTTTTATGAGATTTGGAGCTATTTTGGTCCTTAATCAAGGATGGTCAAACCAAGGTTTAAAATATGGACTTTTGTTGACTTTTTCAGAATTGAAATTTGGAAGTGGATTTAGGTACCCATTTCAATAAACAAGCGTACACGCCAACTTTCGTAACGTTTCGAGCTATTTTCACGCCCTTTAAGTGCAACCTTGGCGAAAACGTCGATATTCCCATTTGGTAGATAAGCGTGCACACATATTTTTGCTAGATTTCTAGTTAGATAAGAGTGCATGAAAAATTTCGTGATGTTTAGATCTATTTTCCTATCCTTTAAGGCAAACCTTAGGGAAATCGAATGATGGAGTTCCACTTTTGACCAAATTCTCTGAGTTGAAATTTGATCATAGATTTGGATGCCCATTTGATATAAAAATTTGCACACCAACCTTTGTAATGTTTCGAGCTATTTGGACCCCTTTGAGCCCAACTCTAGTGAAAAATGCACGACAGAGTTTCACTTCTGAACAATTTCTCAGAATTGAAATTTGCTCATATATTTGGATGCCCATTTGATAGAGAAGCGTGCACTCCAACTTTCGTGAATCTCCGAGCTGTTTTCACCCCCTTTAACCCCAACCTTGGCGAAACCGCACAACGGAGTTTCACTTTTACCCAATTTCTTGGAATTAAAATTTAATCATAGATTTAAATGTGCATTTGGAAGATAAGAGTTCATTCCAACTTTCACGATGTTGAGAGCTATTTTCGACATCTTTAAGCCAAACGCTAACAAAAATACACAATGGAGTCTCAGCTTTGACCAAATTCTCAGAAAGTAAACTTTATCATTGGTTTGGATGCATATTGGATAGATAAGCATGCACGCCAACGTTTGCAACGTTCTGAGCTATTTTGACCCCCTTTAAGCCCAACCTTATCGAAACCGCACGACGGAGTTTCACTTCTGAGCAGTTTCTTAGAATTTAAATTTGATCATAAATTTGGATGGCCATTTGATGAATAAACGTGCATTGAAAATTTTGAGACATTCCAAAATATTTTCACCCCCTTTAAGCCCAACCTTAGCAAAACCGCACAACGGAGTTTCACGTTTCACTAATTTCTCAAAATTAAAATTTAATCGTAGATTTATCGGTGCGTTTGGTAGATAAGAGTGCATGCTAACTTTCATGATCTTCAGAGCTATTTTGGTTGTTATTCAAGGTTGTTCAATTGAAGGTCTAAGAGATGTTATTTTTTCATCTTTCTTGTAATTGAAATTTGAAATAGAATTTAGGTACCCATTTGAGAGATAACCATGCATACAAACTTTCAGGGGATTTTGGGATATTTTTGTAATGTCCTCTTCTGCTTAGGAATTTGAGGACCAACCTGCTAACCTATGTGATTCCTATAGGTTCGAGCAGGTACTGACAGTCAAGGAATCAGCCAAAGACTGATGCCATATATAGAAGATCTAGGGCATCAATATTATATCACCATTGGGTCGAAGAGGGCCACTAGAGCCAAAGGCCACCTGCATGCATGACATCCGGGCATTATTTAATGATGCATGCACCCGATTAAGTATCCATGCACATGTATGCAAGTCAACTGCAAATTAGAAGATAAAGTGACCTAATTAGGTCAAAGGTTAGGGTTTGCACATGCATGCAAGTCAACTGCAAATTAGAAGATAAAGTGACCCAATTAGGTCAAAAGTTAATGTTTTCATAGTTGAAAGTTGTAAAAGAAAGATAAAGTGAATGGATAAGTCACTTATGTGATAATTGATTTGTGGAGTCGAATTGGAGAGATCGACAAGCTAATTTGGGGTTGAGTGCATGCTCAGCTAACTGGTGTATTTCGGTAGAAAAATCTATCTACCCTAGTTCATCATCAGGTTGGATCATCTAGGTTCAACACTAGTTCATCATCAGGTTACATTCAATAGTTATTCCAGGAGGTTGATTATTCATCTAGCCAGACGGTTTCACCGTCACACCGTGTCACCGCGATTAGAGACAAAACAATTTGTTTTCCTACCTACAGGGTTCAGAACTTCCACATGTTGCTTCCATCATTACGAGAGGGGTATTATAACCCTATTGCACATCAGCCAGGCTTCTAGCAGTAGCTTATTTATTATTCTGGAGGTTATACAGTTTGAGAGGAGGGAACATTCACCTGTGGAGGATGATTTGGTGTATCTCCTTATTCCTCTGGCAGAATCCTTGCATGCTGGGACTAGTCTCTTCACCATCAGCTGATCTATATACTGGTATGTACATGCATTAAGTTTTCCTATTTTATAGCATCTAAGTATTTTTCTAAGGCACATATTTGCATGCAACTACATGCATGCAAAGTTTGGGGTCTGCTTTTCTATTTGATTAAGGAGTAAGTCTATTAGCCATCTGTAGTATACACATAAATAGGAAAAATATCAGTTTGGGATATTACAGTGGTATCATAGCTATTTTCCTTGCCAGCTGTGGGCATGTAAAAATTATAAATGAATCCAGGAGACGCATACAACATTACTCACAGGAGACAGAGGTATAGAGACAGAGAAGAGGAGTTAGAGGACATAGATTTGGGGAACAGATAGTACCGGTTTGAAAAACTCAAAGAAACAATGGTTGATGATGATAAAATAGCTTTCAATAGTCTCATATCATCCATAAAAGAACTCACCACTGGGAAAAAATAAATGATGGGCACCTTCAGGAAAATGACTGAGAAGAATGAGCTCACCCCACATAGTCCCTTATTTCCCAACAGTGATAGGGTATCCACTAGCAGTAGTAGGGAGCACTTACATACCAACATGTAGATCCATCCCCATATATACAATCCTTTCTGACCTACCATGCCTCAATGATTAGATAGTCCAGTTGCAGAGCCTCTAGCACAAGCAGAACCAGAAGAACCCATGAGTGCCTATCTGAGAGAATATAGGGCTTAGGACAGGACTTCCATTCAGCCATGGCCTTCACTAAATTCTGCCACTTTAAAGTAAGAACAAACCCAAAGCTTACAATAGACCATTCACCCAGAACTATGAGTTACAACGCACCGTAGGGAAATTGACTATCCCTACCTTTGAGGGCACCTGGGGTGGCCCAGCTAGGAATTGGGTGTAGAAGTTAGATACATATTTCCAGCTTAACCCCATGATTGAGACAAATGCCATTAAATTGGCTACTTTGCATTTGGACAGAGAAACACATGAGTGGTGGTACCATGGGTTAGTGACACTGGGTCACAACACCATCACCTCATACACAGATTTTACATAGACGCTCATTGAGCAGTTCGATCGAAAGGATCCAGAGGTACACTTTAGGGAGCTAGCATAACTCAAGCAGACAGGGAGTGCAGATGCTTTTATTTATGAGTTTTAGAGGATAGCAGTCATGGCCACAGATATATCAGAGAGAAAGTTGATTATGTTGTTCACTGAGGCTCTCACTGAACCCTTACGAGGATGGGTCAAGTCTTATAGGCCCACCACCTTAGCAGATGCCATCAGACGGACTAGAGACTTGTAGGATGCAGTGCCCAAAAATAGGTTTCCTCCTAGGACCAATGTTCCTATTAAAGATAAAGAAAGAAAACCATGGCCCAAGAAATAATGGATGGACAATGATACCCGACAGGACCTTAAAAGAAAAACTTTATGTTTCACTTACCAGGAACCATGGATACCAGGTCACAGATGTTCAGGAAAAGTAAAGGCCTACTACATAGAGGCTTATTCTAAGAGTGAGGAGGATGAGGATTACCAGGATTAGGAGCAGGGAGAGACAACAAAGACAGTTGCTGAGGGATAGGCCTCAGGAGGTACCATTGCTACCATTACAATGGTTCCTAGATTCCACACTCTTTGGATCAAAGGTACCATATAGGGCCATAGAGTGGGAGTACTGATAGATGGTGGGGAATCCCACAACTTTATTGATGCTGCATGGGTTAAAAAGAGAGACATTCAGACTGAGAGATTTGATGGGTTTTCGGTAACAGCAGCAATTCACACCATGGAGTGTAGTCAGAGGATTCCTAAATTAATGGTAACGCTTGGGAATTATACAGTGATAGAGACATTCTATGTGGTAGATGTACTTGACATGAATGTGGTACTAGGATTTTAGTGGATATATTCCATAAGGAAGTATTCCACAAATTACTAGACCATGGAGATGGATTTTACAGGAGCAGAAGGACAGAAGGTGGTATTGAGAGGGATGAATACCTATCCTCCCATAGCAGTGACATCACATAGGATGGAGGAAATACTCTGATAGGGAGATATTGAGTGGGTTGCAAAGTGTATGGTTACCTTCAGGAAACCACCAGATGAGGCCACACAACATCCAACAGATATAGAGGCCTTACTACAGAAGCACAAGGTACTATTCAGAGACCTTCCAGCAGGTCGACCTCTAGATAGGGGATTTGAGCACATTATTGAGTTAGAGGAGGGGACCCAAGCAATTATCACCACTCCTTACAGACATCCCAAGAGGTATAAAGAGGAGATCGAGAGTACAATCAAGGAACTACTCAAGCTGGGATACATCAAACCTGGCTCCAGTCCTTTTGCATCTTCAGTAGTGCTAGAGAAGAAAAAGGATGGAACCTTACGCATGTGCATTGGTTACATGGAACTCAATAAGAAGACCATAAAGAACAAGTATCCCATCCCTAGGATTGATGAGTTAATGGATGAACTATAGGGGGCAAAGTAATTTTCCAAAATTTATCTCCACTCAGGGTACCATTAGATTCGAGTCAGGGAACAGGATGTTCCAAAGACTACTTTTCGTTGCCACTACAGAAATTATGAGTTTCTAGTGATGCAATTTGGGCTCACTAATGCACCAGCTACTTTCCAATCATGCATGAACCATATCTTTAGGACATAGTTGCGTAAATATATTCTGGTATTCTTCAATGACATATTGATATATAGTCAGACTTGGGAAGAACATTTGAGACATCTTGATGAAGTATTTGGTATTCTACAAGAGCAGTCACTATATGCCAAAATGTCCAAGTGTGAGTTCGGCATGCAGGAGATGTTGTACTTAGGACATGTGATAGGGGCCAACGGGGTCCAGGTGCACTTAGAGAAGATTCGGGTAATTTTGGATTGGCCTACACCTAAAAATGTGACAAAACTAAGGGGATTTTTGGGCCTTTGCACCTACTACAAGAGGTATGTCAGTGGATTCTCATAGATGACCGCACACCTCACAGATCTTACCAAGAACGGAGCATTTAGTTGGTCGGAGGCAGCACAACAAACATTCGAGAAAATGAAGGAGGTAATGAGTTCATGCCCAGTATTAGCTTTACCAGATTTTTCTCAATCCTTTGTGTTAGAATGTGATGCTTTAGGAGAGGGAATTGGGGCGTTTTTGATGCAGAACAACCACCCCATTGCATTTTAGAGCAGGAAGCTCAACGACTATGAACGCTACTATTCTATATATGACAAAGAGATGTTAGATATCCTCCATGTGCTAACCAAGTTCAGGCAGTACTTAGTAGGTGCCAGGTTCAAGGTTAAGATAGATCACAACAGCCTGAAATACTTCCTAGAGAAGAAAGAGATAAACGAGAGACAACAGAAATGGGTAAGTAAAATATAGGCTTATGACTTTGAGATTGAGTACATAAAGGGGAAGAGAAATGTAGTGGTCGATGCACTTTCTAGAGGACTAGCTACTTTATCCCTTATGAGCATGTCATCAGATTGGAGGTCTCATCTTTTGGTTAAGTACTCCAAAGATAAGTTTGCTTGCGAGCTATTGGATGGACAGATTCAGGATGATAGGTATAGGGTCATTAATGATAGCATATACTACAAAAACAAAAAAAAATTGGTTCCAGAGTCTCCCCTCAAGAATAAAATCTTACAAGAATCACATGATTCACCATTAGCAGGGCATCAGGGGTTTCTCAAGACCTACAGATAGATTAGAGAAAGGTTCTCATGGAAGGGCCTCAAGAAAGATGTGATACAACATGTAAGGGAGTGCAGCTTGTGCCAACAAAACAAAATAGAGCACATCCACCCAGCTGGTTTACTACATCCCTTACCTATTCCTGAGTAGAAAGGGGAGAGCATTTCTATGGACTTCATTATTGGGCTGCCCAAGGTCCAAGGTAGAGACTGCTTGTACATAGTAGTGGACAGATTGACTAAGTTTTCTCACTTCGTTTCCATATCATCAAATTATTCAACAACACAAGTAGCAGAACTATTTTCAGAGAGGTATTTAGACTCCATGGGTTACCCAAGACCATTGTCAGTGACAGGGACAACAAATTCACAGGAGCCTTTTGGCAAGAGATTTTCCAGTTAGTGGGGACTGAGTTAGGCCTGAGCATAAGTTATCATCCACAGAGTGACGTGCAGACAGAGATTGTTAATAAATGGATTGAGGGATACTTGAGAAATTACATATCAGGTTAGCAGACATGGATCAAATGGTTACTCTTGGGTGAACATTGTTACAACACCACCTACCATATTACCATTAGGATGACCCTTTTTCGAGCCCTGTATGGGTATGATGCTTCCACTTTTTCATACTGGATATTTGGTGATACCAGGGCCCCCAAGGCTAAGGAGTGGATTCAGGAGGGTCAAGATATCCTCAAGATACTCAGGGAGAACACACAGGTTGCTCAAAATCAACATAAGATATATGGAGACAAGCACAGAGTTGAGCGTAGTTTTGAGGTGGGAGACTTTGTTTATTTATGTCTCCAGCCTTACCGACAGTCATCTCTTAAAAAGAAAGGAGCAGAAAAACTCCAACCTCGTTTCTATGGTCCATATAAGATAATTTGGAAGGTCGAAGAGGTAGCATATGAGCTAGAACTACCCCCAGAGAGTAAGATTCATAATGGATTTCATGTCTCCAATCTCAAGAAGGTGGTTGGTCAATAGATTGTTACATCTTTCGAGCTGCCTCCACTTGATGATGAGGGGCAGTTGGTTCTGATTCCAGAGCGCATCCTAGAGGTGTGAGAGCAGAAGCTGAGGAATAGAATCATCAGAGATTACCTGGTTCATTGGAAAGATCTGCCTATAGAGGAGGCTACTTAGGAGGCAGAACAGGTATTACAACACCCAGCTTTATAGTTGCTTGAGGACAAGCAATTTCGAGTGGGGAGGATTGTAATGTCCTCTTCTACTTACGCATTTGAGGACTAACCCGCTAACCTATGTGATTCCTATAGGTTCAAGCAGGTACTGACAGTCAAGGAATCATCCGAAGATTGATGCCATATATAGAAGATCTAGGGCATCAATATTATATCACCATTGGGTCAAAGAGGGCCACTAGAGCCAAAGGCCACCTGCATGCATGACATCCAGGCATTATTTAATGATGCATGCACCCGATTAAGTCTGCATGCACATGCATGCAGGTCAACTAAAAATTAGAAGATAAAGTGACCTAATTAGGTCAAAAGTTAGGGTTTGCACATGCATGCAAGCCAACTGCAAATTAGAAGATAAAGTGACCTAATTAGGTCAAAAGTTAGGGTTTTTGCAGTTGAAAGTTATAAAAGAAAGATAAAGTGAATGGAGAAGTCACTTATGTGATAATTGATTTGTGGAGTCAAATTGGAGAGCTCGGTGAGCTAAGCTGGGGTTGAGCACATGCTCAGCTAACTGGTATATTTCGGAAGAAAAATCTATCTACCCTAGTTCATCATTAGGTTGGATCATCCAGGTTCAGCACTAGTTCATCATCAAGTTACATTCAACAGTTATTCCACGAGGTTGATTATTCATCCAACCAGAGTGTTTCACTGTCACATTGTGTCACCGTGATTAGAGACAAAGCAATTCATTTTCCTAACTACAGGGTTCAGAACTTCCGCATGCTGCTTCCATCATAATCAGAGGGGTATTATAACCCTAGTGCACATCATCCGGGCTTCCAGCAACAGCTTATTTATTATTCTGGAGCTTATACAGTTTGAGAGGAGGGTGCATTCACCTATGGAGGATGATTTGGTGTATCTCCTTATTCCTCTGGAAAAATCCTTGCATGCTGGGACTAGTCTCTTCACCATCAGCTGATCTATATACTGGTATGTACATGCATTGATTTCTCCTATTTTATAGCATCTCAGTATTTTTCTAGGGCACATATTTGCATGCAAGTGCATGCATGCAAAGTTCGGGGTTTGCTTTCCTATTTGATTAATGAGTAAGTCTATTAGCCATTTACAATATACACATAAATAGGAAAATATCAGTTTGGGATATTACAATTTGGACCTCAGGGAAACTTGGTGAAACCATGGCCTAAAAGGTTGCATTTGTTTCCAATTTCTCAGAGCTATTTTCCCCTCCTTTAAGCCAAACCTTAGCGAAATCGAATGATGGAGTTTCACTTTTGACCAAATTCTTGGATTTAAAATTTGATCATAGATTTGGATGCCTGTTTGATATAAAAACGTGCACGCCAACTTTTGCAATGTTCCGAGCTATTTGGACCCATTTGAACCCAACTCTAGTGAAAATGCACGACGGAGTTTCACTTCTGACCAACTTCTCAGAATTGAAATTTGATCATAGATTTGGATGCCCGTTTGATAGATAAGCATGCACTCCAAATTTTGTGACGTTTTGAGCTATTTTCACCCTCGTTAACCCTAATCTCAGTGAAACCGCATGATGGAGTTTCACTCTTGACCAATTTCTCAGAATTTAAATTTGATCATGGATTTAGATGTGCATTTGGAAGATAACAATGCATGCCAACTTTCATGATGTTCAGAGTTATTTTCGACTCCTTTAAGCCAAACCCTAACAAAACTGCACGATGGAGTTTCACTTTTGACCAACTTCTAAGAATTGAAACTTGATCATAGATTTGGATGCCCATTAGACAAACAAGCATGCACGCCAACTTTCGCAATGTTCCAAGCTATTTTGACCACCTTTAAGCGCAACCCTAGCGAAAATGCATGACGAAGTTTCACTTTTGAGCAGTTTATTATAATTGAAATTTGATCATAGATTTGAATGCCCATTTGATAGACAAGCGTGCATGGGAAATTTGAGACGTTCCAAAATATTTCACCCCCTTTAATCCCAACCTCAGCAAAACCATACAACAGAGTTTCACTTTTGACTAATTTCTCAGAATTAAAATTCGATCATACATTTATCTTAGCATTTGGTAGATAACAGTGGACACCAACCTTCATGATGTTCGAAGTTATTTTGGTCGTTATTCAAGGTTGGTCAAGCAAAAGTCTAAGAGATGCTATTTTTTCGACTTTCTTGTAATTGAGATTTGAAACAGAATTTAGGTGCCCATTTGAAAGATAACCAAGGCCTAAAAGGTTGCACTTTTTTCCAATTTCTTAGCAATCAAATTTAAAATTAGATTTAGATACCCATTTAAGAGGCAAACATATTTTTGCGAATTTTCAGTTATTTCGACACTTAGTTAAGGTTGGTCAAACCAAGTTCTAACAAATGCACTTTTCTTGACATTCTCTAAATTGAAATTTGAAACTGTATTAGGTACCCTTTTGAGAGATAATCCATACATGTAAATTTTTTTGGGATTGCGAGCCATTTTGGACCTTGGTCAAACTTCGTCAAACCAAGGCCTAAAACATTGCATTTTTCCATTTTCTGAAAATTAAAATTTTAAAGTAGATTTAGATACCCATTTCAAAGATAGGCATGGACACCTATTTTTAGGAGATTTGGAGCTACTTTGGCCCTCATTCAAGGATGGTCAAACAAAAGTTGAAAAGATGCACTTTTGTTGACTTTTTCATAAATGAAATTTGAAAGTGGATTTAGGTACCCCTTTCAATAAACAAGCGTACACACTAACTTTTACGACGTTTCGAGCTATTTCACTCCCTTTAAGTGCAACCATAGGGGAAGCGCATGATAAAGTTTCTCTTTTGACCAATTTATTAGAATTGAAATATGATCATAGATTTAGATGCCCATTTGGTTGATAAGAGTGCATGCCAAATTTAGTGATGTTCAGAGCACTTTTTCCCTCCTTTAATCCAAACCTTAGGGAAACCGCATGATGGAGTTTTTACTTTTAACCAAATTCCCAGAATTGAAATTTGATCATAGATTTGGATTCCCGTTTGATAGACAAGCGTGCACGCCAAATTTTACAATGTTTTGAGCTATTTGGACCCGTTTTAAGCCGAACTCTAGCGAAAATGCATGGCGAAGTTTCACTTTTGACAATTTTTTTGGAATGGAAATTTGATCATAGATTTGGATGCCCATTTGATAGACAAGCATGCACTCCAACTTTCACGACATTCTGAGCTATTTTCACCCCCTTTAACCACAACCTTTGCGAAACAGCACCACAGAGTTTCACTTTTTACAAATTTCTCGGAATTAAAATTTGATCATATCTTTTGATGGGCATTTGGATGATAAGTGTGCAGGCCAACTTTCATGATGTTCAAAGTTATTTTCAGCTCCTTTAAGCCAAACCTAGCAAAATTGTACGACGGAGTTTCACTTTTGACGTACTTCTTAGAATGGAAACTTGATCATAGATTTCGATGCCCATTGGATAAACAAGCATGCACGCCAAATTTTGCAATGTTCCGAACTATTATTTTGACCCCTTTAAACCCAACGCCAGTGAAACTGCACGACAGAGTTTCACTTTTGAGCAGTTTCTTAGAATTGAAATTTGCTCATAGATTTGGATATCCATTAGACAGACAAGCTTGCACATGAACTTTCACGACGTTGTGAAATATTTTCACCTGCTTTAAGCCCAACCTTAGAAAAACAACACAAGGGAGTTTCACTTTTGACCAATTTCTCATAATTAAAATTTGATCCTAGATTTATCTGCGTGTTTGGTAGATAAGAGTGCATGCTAACTTTCATGATGTTCGAAGCTTTTTTGGTCGTTATTCAAGTTTGGTCAAGTGAAGTTCTAAGATATGTTATTTTTTCAGCTTTCTTGTAATTGAAATTTGAAATAGAATTTAGATAACTATTTGAGAGATAACCATGCATAGAAACTTTCAAGGGATTTTGGGCTATTTTGGACCTTTGGGAAACTTAGTGAAACCAAGGCCTAAAAGGTTGCATTTGTTTGCAATTTCTCAGAGCTATTTTCCCCTCCTTTAAGCCAAACCTTAGTGAAATCGAATGATGGAGTTTCACTTTTGACAAAATTCTCGGAGTTGAAATTTGATCATAGATTTGGATGCCTGTTTGATATAAAAATGTGCACTCCAACTTTTGCAATGTTTCGAGCTATTTGGACCCTTTTGAGCCCAACTCTAGCGAAAATGCACGACAGAGTTTCACTTCTGAACAATTTCTCAGAATTGAAATTTGATCATAGATTTGGATGCTCATTTGATAGATAAGTGTGCACTCCAACTTTTGTGACGTTTTAAGCTATTTTCACCCCATTTAACCCCAATCTTAGCGAAACCGCATGACAGAGTTTCACTCTTGACCAATTTCTCAGAATTAAAATTTGATCATGGATTTAGATGTGCATTTGGAAGATTCATGCACGCCAACTTCCATGATGTTCAGAGTTATTTTCGACTCCTTTAAGCCAAACCCTAACAAAACTGCACGATGGAGTTTCACTTTTGACCAACTTCTAAGAATTGAAACTTGATCATAGATTTGGATGCCCATTACATAAACAATCATGCACGCCAACTTTCGCAACGTTCCAAGCTATTTTGACCACCTTTAAGCCCAACACTAGCGAAAACGCATGACGAAGTTTCACTTTTGAGCAGTTTCTTATAATTGAAATTTGATCATAGATTTGAATTCTGATTTGATAGACAAGCGTGCATGTGAAATTTCGAGAAGTTCCAAAATATTTCACCCCCTTTAATCCCAACCTTAGCAAAACCATACAACAAAGTTTCACTTTTGACTAATTTCTCAGAATTAAAATTCGATTGTTGATTTATCTTATCATTTGGTAGATAACAGTGCACACCAACTTTCATGATGTTAGAAGTTATTTTGGTCGTTATTCAAGGTTGGTCAAGCAAAGGTCTAAGAGATGCTATTTTTTTGACTTTCTTTTAATTGAAATTTGAAACAGAATTTAGGTACCCATTTGAGAGATAACCATGCATACACACTTTCAGGGGATTTTGAGCTATTTAGGACCTTAGCCAAACTTGGTCAAACCAAGGCCTAAAAGGTTGCACCTTTTTCCAATTTATTAGCAATCAAATTTAAAAGTAGATTTAGATACCCATTTAAGAGACACACATATTTTTGTGAATTTCGAGTTATTTCGGCACTTAAATAAGGTTGGTCAAACCAAGTTCTAAGAAATGCACTTTTCTTGACATTCCCTAAATTGAAATTTGAAACTTTATTTAGGTACCCATTTGAGAGATAATTCCCATATGTAGATTTTTTTGGGATTGCGAGCCATTTTGGACCTCGGTCAAACTTCATCAAACCAAGGCTAAAACGTTGCATTTTTTCCATTTTCTGAAAATTCAAATTTTAAAGTAGATTTAGATACCCATTTCAAAGATAGGCATGGACACCTATTTTTATGAGATTTGGAGCTACTTTGGCCCTCATTCAAGGATGGTCAAACAAAAGTTGAAAAGATGCACTTTTGTTGATTTTTCATAAATGAAATTTGAAAGTGGATTTAGGTACCCATTTCAATAAACATGCGTAGACGCTAACTTTCACGACCTTCCGAGCTATTTCACTCCCTTTAAGTGCAACCTTAACGAAAGCGCACGATAAAGTTTCTTTTCTGACCAATTTCTTAGAATTGAAATATGATCATCGATTTAGATGCCCATTTGGTAGATAAGAGTGCATGTCAAATTTAGTGATGTTCAGAGCTATTTTTCCCTTCTTTAATCCAAACCTTAGCGAAACCGTATGATGGAGTTTTACTTTTGGTCAAATTCCCAGAATTGAAATTTGATCATAGATTCGGATGCCCATTTGATATACAATGGTGGACGCCGCAATGTCTCGAGCTATTTGGACCCGCTTTAAGCTGAACTCTAGTGAAAATGCATGACGAAGTTTCACTTTTGACAATTTTTTCGCAATTGAAATTTGATCATAGATTTGGATGCCTATTTGATAGACAAGCATGCACTCCAAATTTTGTGACATTCCAAGCTATTTTCACCCCCTTTAACCCCAACCTTTGCGAAACCGCACGACAGAGTTTCACTTTTTACAAATTTCTCGGAATTAAAATTTGATCATATCTTTTGATGCGCATTTGGATGATAAGTGTGCATGCCAACTTTCACGATGTTCACAATTATTTTCAACTACTTTAAGCCAAACCCTAACAAAACTGTATGATGGAGTTTCACTTTTGACGTACTTCTTAGAATGGAAACTTGATCATAGATTTGGATGCCCATTTGATAAACAATCATGCACTCCAAATTTTGCAATGATTCGAGCTATTATTTTGACCCCTTTTAAACCCAAGCCAAGTGAAATCGCACGACAGAGTTTCACTTTTGAGTAGTTTCTTAGAATTGAAATTTGCTCATAGATTTGGATGTCCATTTGACAGGCAAGCTTGCACATGAACTTTCATGACGTTGCAAAATATTTTCACCTACTTTAAGCCCAACCTTAGCAAAACAACACAAGGGAGTTTCACTTTTGACCAATTTTTCAGAATTAAAATTTGATCGTAGGTTTATCTGTGCATTTGGTAGATAAGAGTGCATGCCAACTTTCACGATGTTTGGAGCTATTTTGGTCATTATTCAAGGCCAGTGAAGCAAAGGTCTAAGAGATCATATTTTTTCGACTTTCTCATAATTGAAATTTGAAAGAGAATTTAGATACCCATTTGAGAGATAACCATGCATACAAACTCTAATGGGATTTCGAGCTATTTTGGACCTTAGACAAACTTGGTCAAACCAAGGCCTAAAAGCTTGCACTTTTTTCCAATTTCTTAGAAATCAAATGTAAAAGTATATATACATACCCAATTAAGAGATAAGCATGCACACATACTTTTGTGAGATTTCGGGTTATTTCAGCCCTTAGTTAAGGTTGGTCAAACGAAGTTCTAAGAAATGCAATTTTCTTGACTTTCTCAAAATTGAAATTTGAAACTATATTTAAGTATCCATTTGGTAGATAAAGCATACATGTATATTTTTTGGGGATTACGAGCCATTTTGGACATCAGTCAAACTTCGTCAAACCAAGGCCTAAAATGTTGCATTATTTCCAATTTCTCAAAATTCAAATTTTAAAGTAGATTTAGATACCCATTTTAAATATAGGCATCGACACCTATTTTTATGAGATTTGGAGCTATTTTGGCCCTTAATCAAGGATGGTAAAACCAAGGTTGAAAATATGCACTTTTGTCCACTTTTTCAGATTTGAAATTTGAAAGTGGATTTAGGTACCCATTTCAATAAAAAAGCGTACACGCCAACTTTTGTGACGTTCCAAGCTATTTTCACACCCTTTAAGTGGAATCTTAGAAAAAGCGTCGATATGCCCATTTGGTAGATAAGCGTGCACACATATTTTTGCAATATTTCTAGTTAGATAAGAGTGCATGAAAATTTTCGTGATGTTCAGAGCTATTTTCCCCTCCTTTAAGCCAAACCTTAGTGAAATCAAATGATGGAGTTTCACTTTTGACCAAATTCTCGTAGTTGAAATTTGAGCATAGATTTTGATGCTCGTTTGATATTAAAACGTGCACGCCATCTTTTGCAATGTTTTGAATTATTTGGATCCCTTTGAGCCCAACTCTAGCGCAAATGCACGATGGAGTTTCACTTCTGACCAGTTTCTCAGAATTGAAATTTGTTCATAGATTTGGATGCCTATTTGATAGAGAAGTGTGCACTCCAACTTTCACGACACTTTGAGCTATTTTCACCCCCTTTAACCCCAACCTTGACGAAACCGCACAATGGAGTTTCACTTTTAACCAATTTCTGTGAATTAAAATTTAATCATATATTTAAATGTGCATTTGGAAGATAAGAGTGCATGCCAACTTTCACAATGTTGAGAGCTATTTTCGACCTCTTTAAGCCAAACCCTAACAAAACTGCACGATGGAGTTTCAGCTTTGACGAAATTCTCAGAATTGAAACTTAATCATAGATTTGGATGCATATTGGATAGATAAGCATGCACGCCAACGTTCGCAACGTTCCTAGCTATTTTGACCCCATTTAAGCCCAACCCTATCAAAACCGCACGACGAAGTTTCACTTTTGAGCAGTTTCTTAGAATTTAAATTTGATGAACAAGCATGCATGCAAAATTTTGAGACATTCCAAAATATTTTCACCCCCCTTAAGCCCAACATTAGCAAAACCACACAACGGAGTTTCACATTTGACTAATTTCTCAAAATTAAAATTTAATCGTAGATTTATTAGTGTGTTTGGTAGATAAGAGTGCATGCTAACTTTAAGATGTTCGGAGCTATTTTGGTTTTTTCAAGGTTGGTCAAGTGAAGGTCTAAGAGATGTTATTTTTTTGGCTTTCTTGTAATTGAAATTTGAAAGAGAATTTAGGTACCCATTTGAGAGATAACCGTGCATACAAACGTTTAGGTGATTTTAAGCTATTTTGGGCCTTGAGAAAACTTGGTGAAGCCAAGCCCTAAAAGGTTGCATTTGTTTCCAATTTCTCAGAGCTATTTTCCCCTCCTTTAAGCCAAAACGTAGTGAAATTGAATGATGGAGTTTCACTTTTGACCAAATTCTTGGAATTGAAATTTCATCATAGATTTGGATGCTCGTTTGTTATAAAAACGTGCACGCCAACTTTTGCAATGTTCTAAGTTATTTGGAACCCTTTGAGCCGAACTCTAGTGAAAATGCACGACGGAGTTTCAGTTCTGACCAATTTCTCATAATTGAAATTTGATCATACATTTGGATGTGTGTTTGATAGATAAGCGTGCACTCCAACTTTCACGACGCTTTGAGCTATTTTCACCCCCTTTTACCCCAATCTTAGCAAAACCGCATGATGGGGTTTCACTCTAACCAATTTCTTGGAATTAAAATTTTATCATAGATTTAGATGTGCATTTGGAAGATAAGAGTCCACGCCAACTTTCATGATGTTCAGAGTTATTTTCGACTCCTTTAAGCCAAACACTAACAAAACCGCACGATGGAGTTTCACTTTTGACCAACTTCTAAGAATTGAAACTTGATCATAGATTTGGATGCCCTGTTAGATAAAAAATCATGCACACCAACTTTCACAACGTTCCACGCTATTTTGACCACCTTTAATCCCAACCCTAGCAAAAACGCATGACAAAGTTTCACTTTTGAGCAGTTTCTTATAATTGAAATTTGATTATATATTTGAATGCCCATTTGATAGACAAGCATGCACGGTAAATTTCGAGACGTTCCAAGATATTTCACCCCCTTTAATCCCAACCTCAGCAAAACCATACAATAGGGTTTCACTTTTGACTAAAATTCGATCATAGATTTATCTTAGCATTTGGTAGATGATAGTGCACACCAACTTTCATGATGATCGAAGTTATTTTGGTCGTTATTCAAGGTTGGTCAAGCAAAGGTCTATGCGATGCTATTTTTTTTACTTTCTTGTAATTGAAATTTGAAAGAGAATTTAGGTACCCATTTGAGAGAGAACCATGCATACACACTTTCAGGGGATTTCGAGCTATTTTGGACCTTAGTCAAACTTGGTCAAACCAAGGCCTAAAAGGTTGCACTTTTTTCCAATTTCTTAGAAATCAAATTTAAAAGTAGATTTAGATACCCATTTAAGAGGCAGACATATTTTTGCGAATTTCATGTTATTTCGGCACTTAGTTAAGGTTGGTCAAACCAGGTTCTAAGAAATGCACTTTTATTGACATTCTTGAAATTGAAATTTGAAACTGTATTTAGATACCCATTTGAGAGATAATCCCTACATGTAGATTTTTTTGGGATTGCGAGCCATTTTGGACCTTGGTCAAACTAAGGCCTAAAACGTTGCATTTTTTCCTTTTCTGAAAATTCAAATTTTAAAGTAGATTTAGATACCCATTTCAAAGGTAGGAACGGGCACCTATTTTTATAAGATTTGGAGCTATTTTGGCCCTCATTCAAGGATGGTCAAACAAAAGTTGAAAACATGAACTTTTGTTGACTTTTTTCAGAAATAAAATTTGAAAGTGGATTTAGGTACCCATTTCAATAAACAAGCATACACACTAACTTTTGCAACGTTCCAAGCTATTTCAATCCCTTTAAGTGCAACCTTAGCGAAAGCGCATGATAAAGTTTCTCTTTTGACCAATTTCTTAGAATTGAAATATGATCATAGATTTAGATGCCCATTTGGTAGATAAGAGTGCATGCCAAATTTAGTGATGTTCAAAGCTCTTTTTTCATCTTATAAGCCAAACCTTAGTGAAACTACATGATGGAGTTTCACTTTTTACACCGCACGACAGAGTTTCACTTTTTACAAATTTCTCGTAATTAAAATTTGATCATATCTTTTGATGCGGATTTGGATGATAAGTGTGCACGCCGACTTCCACGATGTTTAGAGTTATTTTCAGCTCCTTTAAGCCAAACCCTAACAAAACTATATGATGGAGTTTCACTTTTGACGTACTTCTTAGAATGGAAACTTGATCATAGATTTGGATGCCCATTGGATAAACAATCATGCATGCCAAATTTTGCAACATTTCGAGGTATTATTTTGACCCCTTTTAGGCTTACCCTTGTGAAACCGCACGACAGAGTTTCAGTTTTGAGCAGTTTCCTTGAATTGAAATTTTCTCATAGATTTGGATGCCCATTTGATAGAGAAGCGTGCACTCCAAATTTCACGACACTTGAGCTATTTTGACCCCCTTTAACCCCAACCTTGGTGAAACCGCACAATGGAGTTTCACTTTTAACCAATTTCTTGGAATAAAAATTTAATCATATATTTAAATGCACATTTGGAAGATAAGAGTGCATGAAAACTTTCACGATGTTGAGAGCTATTTTCGGTATCTCTAAGCCAAACCCTAACAAAACTGCATGATGGAGTCTGAGCTTTGACCAAATTCTCAAAATTTAAACATGATCATAGGTTTGGATTCATATTGGATAGACAAGTATGCACACCATCTTTCGTAACATTTCGAGCTATTTTGACCCCCTTTAAGCCCAACCATATCCAAACTGCACGACGGAGTTTCACTTTTGAGCAGTTTCTTAGAATTCAAATTTGATCATAAATTTGGATGCCCATTTGATGAACAAGCATGCATGCAAACTTTTGAGACATTCCAAAATATTTTCACCCCCTTTAATCCCAACCTTAGCAAAACTGCACAAAGGAGTTTCACATTTGACTAATTTCTCAAAATTTAAATTTAATCATAGATTTATCGACGAGTTTGGTAGATAAGAGTGCATGCTAACTTTAATGATGTTCGGAGCTATTTTGGTCTTTATTCAAGGTTGGTCAAGTGAAGTTCTAAGAGATGTTATTTTTTCAGCTTTCTTGTAATTGAAATTTGAAAGAGAATTTAGATACCCATTTGAGAGATAACCATGCATACAAACTTTTAGGGGATTTCGAGCTATTTTGGACCTTAGGAAAACTTAGTGAAACCAAGGCCTAAAAGTTTGCATTTGTTTCCAGTTTCTTAGAGCTATTTCCCCTCCTTTAAGCCAAAACTTAGCGAAATTGAATGATGGAGTTTCACTTTTGACCAAATTCTCAGATTTGAAATTTGATCATAGATTTGGATGCCCGTTTGATATAAAAATATGCACGCCAACTTTTGCAATGTTCCGAGCTATTTGGACCCCTTTAAGCCCAACTCTAGTGAAAATGCGCGATGGAGTTTCACTTCTGACCAATTTCTCAGAAATTAAATTTGATCATAGATTTGGATGTGTTAGGATATTTAGACACTTAGGAGTTAGTTAAGATCAACTTGTGTAATATATCCGTTAGGTAAAAGTGTGTTTCTTTAGTATGCATTAGTAT
>LPNX010265431.1:73160-167585 GCA_001517045.1 Pseudotsuga menziesii | reverse complement strand
CTTTCCAGTTTATTTTTGTTTAATCGAACTGCTACTAAGGATTCCAGATTCCTTAGTAGGTGCTCATCAGCACAAGCTAGGGTGAAAACCCTAGCTACATCTCCCTAGAAAATCCTATGATGTCCGTTGGCCATATGATGAGCTCCTACCCTCACACATCAGAGGGCAATCTGTTAACCCAAAAAATCCCTTAGTAAGCTCTACATGACCTACACCACCTAAATACATCCATTACACTACCCTCATTTGACCCCCACACCCTTGCAAAGGATCGAAAACATGAAAAGGGATTAAAAATCCCTAAAAAGAGCCAAAATAGCTCTCACAGGGGCTAAAACCTCCAAAAATGGGCTAAAACCCCTCAAAGGAGCTTAAAACCCCCAAAGGAGCTAAGAATTGGGACAAAGGGGCTTAAAGTCTAAAAAAGGGGCTAAAGCCCTAACCAGAGGCTTAAAACCCTAAAATCTCAAAGAAAAAGTATTAATAGAGGGGTGGGGGTCACTCTAAAAATACTCCTTCTCTCCCTATCGTTATGCTGCCCGTGTGAGTGCCTTGATACCCTTTTCCTCTCATGCCATTCACCCTACCTCTCCTCCATTGCTCCATTAGCCAAGCTTCCATCCCAAAGAGAGAGAGGTGCTTCGAGCTAGGGGCTTCCATCCCAAAGAGAGAGAGGTGCTTCCAGCTAGGGCATGGTGGCCCATTTCCACCTACATAGAAGGTATAATCTTTGTTTTGTGTCATTTTAATTCCAGTTTTCTAACATATTTTTCTTGTAGGTTTGTTGTCTAATGCTTTGCTGCAGGTTTCCATTGATTTCTTGCAGCCATTCTTACTTTCTAACCATTTCTTGCAGGGATTTTTCCAACCTCAAAGAAACCCTACCCTTCCGTCCTATAGACGAAAGGTAGCCATTTCTGCATGTAGCTAGGTTTTTCCTTGAGCTACAGACACTATCGTGAAAAAACTCGCATTTCATTGCTGATGGTATCAGAAGTCATGGTAAAAGTCATTGACATGTATTGGCGTCGCACAACAAGTTTTTAAGCTTTAGTGCCAAACGACGTTTTTGACCCTACCACATTAAATGATATTCAACCACCACATTAATGACTCTGTTTTCAATTTTTTATATATAAACGGTGCGCTATTAGTTGTTTTTATCCCGTGAATACCTTTTTGGAGAGCACCAGGGTAATTTTTAGGGGTGAAATTTATCCAATTGGCTATTTTTTGGGTTTTTTTTTCAAAAAATCAATTCATTATTTTCTCAATTTTGGTGTCTAATATCTCCTATATTTACATAAAATATGTTTTTTTACCATAATATTTCCCAAAATTTACACATTTCAGTGTTAGTTTTATGTTTCATATTTAATATTCGCCTACCTATCTATAAACATGTTTTTTCAAACCAAAACAATCGGCTAGAATACTATACTTAAGTATACTATTCGAATCCTTAAAAAATACCCTAGAGAGAACCCAACCAAGTAAAGACATATGGAGCTTGTACTCGGCTAAACACCGTGTTCACTTCTACAGTTGACGGGTAGGTGCATGAGCCTGTACTCTTGTCTTTTGTCCTTTTATAGGTTTAAAGATATATATAGGTTAAAAGGGTTTAGGGTTAGTTGTGCCTTTTTCCACTCTATTCCATGACCCCTTTTGCGGTAGAATAAAAACATCGACCCCTAGGGTATTTTTGCTGTAGTTTAACCGGCTTACCCGAAGATTTTTTTTTAAATCTTAGGGCCTCGTGGCTCTTTTTATGCCCCTCCTCCATGGGATTTTTACTATAGAGTTCTCCTTTTCTGCGTGATTATCGCACTAGGAATCGAGTTTAATGTGCACTTTTCTTACGGAAAAGCTCCTCCCCAAGCCGATTGAACTCTTTCTCCACAAACGTTTTCTTATACCAAACTTCACATATTTTCCAGGATAGGATGAGGATAACCGCCCCATTCAAAGTACCCGATCACCTACGTTTCTCAGGTGTTTGGTTTTACATGTTATGCCTAAAGATAAAACTTTTTCCATTTGTGGTTGAGCGCACCCACGCTTCTAGTCTGTAACGGTTATCCTGGGAGATGTTTTCAAGCACTTCGTAAACACGATAGATTGCAAGGAATACTCAGGGTGTTGCACCAAGCTGATCGATTTTTGTTTTTAAATTAAACTAAGGTTTTCAATAAGTCACCTTTCGATCATATGAATTTTTTCTTGCTTGTACATCCTTTCCTAGGAATAAGGTTATGAGTAGAACTGGCTGCCTTGAGGGTTCGAACTTGATAAACAAGAATTTGAAAACAATAGATTGACATTTATGCAAAAAAGAATAAGAGGTAAAATCCTTAGCTTTCAGTTTATTATGACCTATTACTATTGCTCAAAGACACGAAGAGATATGATAATAACAATGTGCAACTCACATAATGGTATATACACATGGTCTAATGAGTTTTATTTAAACTGTGTAAACACGCACCCTTGTCACAAGCCTAAATGACTAAACAACTTCTAAGAAAGTATCTATTTCCATCCCACAAAACTGTTCCTGAATGGCCGAAAGCAGAATGGTAAATGTAGCTTTGTTCTCTATTTGCACTCTCCTTTTTAAAAGAACAGTGGTTCATACACTTAGCATATTTTCTCTCATTTTGATTTGTTTCATTTTATACAATAATGCATGTTCAGTCCTTTAGTTATTCTAGATAACCATGGTATTGCTAAGACATCTCTCACTATGCTCATGTCACAGGTTCTACTCTCACGGAAAAAGATTACCTCCCGAAGGAAAACTTGAAAATGATAAATTTGCACAATGATTAAGAAGGGTGGAAAGAAGAAATCTATGGAAAGTGAGGTTGATTCGGATTTGGAGATAATCTCTAGGACTGAGATCAAATTTGAAGACACTAAGTCCATTACAGGAGCTACCCCATAATTCAAATGGGAAGAGATCTATCAAATGATTAGAGACCAGAATGTCCCTGATGCCGATCTACAAGAAATGTCCTTGTATCAAAACATAAAAAAAACTAGGGCATTACCAAGGATGCTACACGCCTAGATCTGTTCCCATGTCTGCATATTATCAGGTGGATTTTTCCTCATGTGAATCTTCCACAATGATTATTTCTAATATAGAAGGGGGATATGGACGCTACACGCCTAGATCTGTTCCCATGCTCGCAGATTATCGGGTGGATTTTGCCTCACATGAATCTTCCACAATGATTATTTCTAATATAGAAGGGGGATATTTTGCTTCATTCACTCCAGCCTACATAGCCTCATCCTACAAGCTACCCCCCTCCACAGGTTATGATGACTTATGAGTGGGTAAAAAAGGTAGAGTTGGATATTTTGGAGTGTGAGAAGAAGATGATGATAATAGGAAAACAACTATGGAAAAAGGAAACTGACGAATATGAGTCCTCAAGATTAGAACTCCCTTTTAGGATTATAGCTTTGATGTTGAATATGGTTTTTAGCTGAGAAAATGAAAAAATGTATAAATTAAGTTGGATTTCGCTAATATATTATGTGGCTTTTGAAGGAACAATTTTCAATTGGGAAGACATCATATTGAGTAGCTTGTCATCCTGTGTAGCTGCCACAGAAGGAGGGATAACTAAGAAAAGGTCAAAATTTTACATGTCTTCCTACCTGATTCACTGCATTCTGTCATGTAGACACACGTTCTCCAAGCTCGGTTGCACTTGGATACACACCGAGACCCCCGTGTATGTTGGGTATCAAATTCTCTGGGCGCATAGATATGTAAGTTTCTACAAGCTTATGTGTGAAGAGTTTCTAATGCCCCTTTATGAGCTCATCTTCCTTAAAGAGCCAAATTTCTTGTTGGGTAATGCCATGGACATTATTTGTGAGTATAGGGATTACTTTTTCTCTCAGGAAGGAACATACCTGAGGATATTTGGAGTCTCCAAAGCTCCATCATTGCTGCCCAAATACACCAAATACTATGTAGTCCATAAAGAAGTAGTCATGCAGTTTTTCATAAATGGAGTAGGTAAATTCCTTTTTGACATGAAAAAGGAAACCTTCCCGCCACTGCCTTTCTACATAGGAAGTTACAAATTCACCAAATTCAAAGGTTCCTCTGAATTTGTAAAAGATTTGGAAATTTTTCACTTTGGGGAGAAGAGTTTCCATAGAAATGACAGTAGTTGAAAAGTCGCTGAACATTGCATGATTGTTGGGATACACTATGAATACTCAAATCACTTCGATAACGATGAATAGTTGTACATAAGATCAAATAACATGGCTGATCTAAGAAATCGGTTCAAGAAGAAAGGTGGAACCAATGATAGCAACATTGCAACAGAGAGGAAGTTGTAGAAGCAAAAGGAAGAGGCCTTAAAGTTACAATAGGCTGAATCAGAAAGAAAAAAAAAGGAATAAGCTGAAAAGAAACAAGCAGAATAGGATCAGAGGCAAAAAGAGGAAGAAGACCGATTAAGGAAAGAAGAGGCAAAGAGAAAGAAAAAGGAACCTGAGAAAGCTATTGTAGAGCTATGAAAGAAGGAGGAGGAGGATAAGCTCAAGGAAGAATTAGACCAAGAAACAACTTAGAATGACTCAGTGGAGCCTCTTTCTTCATTAAATGGTACACTCACCACTGGCCATATCCATTTTGCAGAACTTGGGATTACTCCTTTCACTTCATCTAAGCAGCACACAGTGGCATGCTTATATACTATATTTTTTTATAACACAAGAAAGACCATTACCAGAAGTTCTAAAAAGAGGTTGAAATCTGTTAGATTTTTATCAATTTATACAGTATTATCTTAGGATTTTAGCTAAGAGAATAACATGCACAACAATCAATCACAAGAGACAATATACACAAAGATTTTCCTCATGGAACACATAAAGGAGAAAACCCCGCAACTTCCTCAGAGATAGAATAGGAACCAATAGCAGTAGTAAAACCCTAAGATAGTAAGATGATCTTCGACAACTATTCTCTCTCTTATCCCAGCTCCTCTCTCACTCATGCGCTGCAACTGAGTGTGAGAGACTGTATGTTAAATAGACAGGCTCACTCTCTATTTATACTAATTCCCGACTTGACAATAACTTACTAGGGCCGACTTCTCTAGGAGAGTCTAATAACCCTAGTGCCCCAAAACTGTGGGGACTTTAACCCTTGAAAAATAAGGAGGGTTACCCTCTATGACTTTACATGACTTGTTTACATTATGGATTCTCTCGATAAGAACATTGGGGTATGAAATGACTCAATTACATTACAAATAATTCCTGATAGGAACATCGAGGTACAATATAGAAGTGAATGCATTCCAAAGTTACAAATACCTCAACACTCCCTCTTAACTAGGAAGGTATTCTCTTGACACAATTCATCAGTACAAGTCTTCTTCTATGGATCAAATCTGGATCATCACTAGATCATCATCGAAACTGGATCATCACTGGATCATCATCAAAGCTGGATCATCACTAAATCATCATCAAAGCTGGATCATCACTGGATCATCATTGGATCATCATCATCATTGCTTTCGTTATCTTGATCAACTGGTGCTATCTCTCAATTCTACTCGTCATAGGAAATTCTACAGAGCTAGCCCTTTTTCATGTTGGTTGTGGGCCTAGTCTCCAGGTAGGTCTTCTTCAATGCTTATATCTGACCCTAGTTAGAAAGGCCCACCCAACACTTACATATGACCATGAGAGGAACACATCCACCACCATGTCAGAAAGGCACACCCAACACTCACATCTGACTGAGTTAGAAAGTCCCAAGACTCACATATGACCATGGGAGGTCCAACCTACAACCATGTTATATTGGCTCATCCAACACTTACATCTGACCCAGTCAGAAAGGCCCAACACTCACATTTGACAATGGGAGGTCCAACTTGTCACCATGTTAGAAAGGCTCATCGAGCACTTACATCTGACCCAGTCAGAAAGGCCCAACACTCACATCTGACCTTGGGAGGTCCAACCTACCACCATGTCAGAAAGGCTCGGCATTTATATCTGACCATGGGAGGCCCAGCCTACCACCATGTCGAAAAGGCTCAACACTTATATCTTACCATGGGAGGCCCAACCTTCCACCATGTCAGAAAGGATCAGCACTTATATCTGACCCAGTCAGAAAGGCTCTGCACTTACATTTGACCTAGTCAGAAAGGCTCTGCACTTACATTTGACCATGGTAGGCCTAGCCTACCACCATGTCAGAATGGATCTTCACTTACATCTGACCATGGGAGGCCCAGCCTGCCACCATGTTAGAATGGACCTGCACTTACATCTAACCATGGGAGGCCCAGCCTGCCACCATGTCAGAATGGCTCTCAGACTCATGACCTCCTCTTGGAGGGAACCTCAATTTGGAGAACACCAAGCTTCTCCCTGAAGTACTCAAACTTCATTCTGTCCAATGGCTTAGTCAACACATCAGCTATTTGTTCATCCTTTGCAACATATTGGAGCTTCACTGCTCCCCTCTGCACCATATCCCTTATATAGTGGTACTTTATCTCGATATGCTTCGACTTGTCATGGAACACTGCATTCTCTGACAACTTCACACAACTTTGGTTGTCGCAATATATACAAGTAGCATCTAACTAGAGATCAAACAAATCAGACAATAGCTTCCTCGGTCATATTGCTTCACAACTAGCCAAACAAGCTGTGACATACTCTACTTCGGCTGTATTCAGTGCCACGCAAGACTGTTTCCTGCTAAACCAAGAGATCATAACACTTGATCCCATACTAAAGCAGCATCCTAAAGTGCTCTTCCTATCGATGGCACTACCTACCCAGTCTAAATCAACATAACCTTATAGGTTAATCTTCTGATCTACCTCATACTTGAGCCCATAGTCAACTATACCCTTCAAGTACCTCAGAATATGCTTTGCAGTAATCAGGTGAACATGTCTTGGATCCATCAGGAACTGGCTCAATGTGTTCATAGAAAAGCAAATATATGGTCTTGTATTTGTCAGGTACATCCACGATACATCAAGGACCCAATCATTTGATGATACATTGTAGCATCAACCGTCTCCGATGAAGAATCACTCAATAGATTGAGGTTCGATGCCATAGGTGTGATCATAGCCTTGCAGTCCATCATCCTCAACCTCTTCAGGATCTCTACGGCATACTTCCCTTATCCCAAGGAGATTCCATCTGTACTTTGCCACACCTCCATGCCTAGAAACTAGTGCATCATACCCAAGTCCTTCATCTCGAACTCGGCAGCAAGCTTCCTCTTTGTATTAGCAATCAACCCATCCACTCCTGTTACAAACAGATCATCTACATATAGTAGGAGTATCACTGGGTTCCCTTCTTCAACCTTTTAGTAAAGGTTGGAATCTTCTTTACTCTTAGTAAAGCCCAAACTAAAAAGGAAGCTGTCAATTCTGCTGTACCATGTCTTGGGTTCCTATTTCAAATTGTACAGGGCTCTCTTCAATTTACACACATGAGTCTCCCTATCATGTGTCTCAAAACTGAGTGGCTTCTCCACATACACTTCCTCTTCCACTACACCATTCAAGAAATTAGTCTTGACATCCATTTGGTGTATCTTCCATTTCATCACTGCAGACAGAGCAAGTACTGATATGATCGAAGTGTATCTGGCTACAGGTGCAAAAGTTTCTTCATAATCTCTTCCTTCTTTCTGGAAGAATCCACGAGCCACAAATCTTCCTTTATATTTCTCTATGCTAAAGTTTGTGGCATGCTTGATCTTGTAGATCCATTTGGAAGTTACAACAGACTTCCCTTTTGGTCTGGGGACAACATCCCAAAAATAATTCTTCATAATCAACTGGTACTCCTCGATCATAGCATCCTTCCATTCTTTCTTCTCTACCGCTTATTTAGAAGGTTCTTTGTCAATTATGTCACATAACAGTGCTACATAATCGGAGCAGGACCTGGTTATTTTCTTCTCTATATGCATTTCTTCTGGAGCACCATATCTTTCTGCACCTTGGATAGCCTCTCATACCCATGCAGGTTTCCTCTTGTGAGGATTCTTCTCTTGGGGTGGATCTATAGGTTCTTGGGGTTCTTTTATTTCTCTATCTTTGTCTTGATTTGTATCGTTCATAGTTGTATCTTGAATTCTGGGTACTTTGATTTCTTCAGAGTCTTCAATTGGTCTCTTTCTGGATTTGTTGTAAGCTGAATCTTCATCGAATGTTAGATCTCTTCTTATGTCAATCTTCTTGAATCTTGGGAAGTATATTCTGTAAGCTTTTGATATTTCACTATATCCCACAAATATACCCTTATTTCCAGAAGGATCTAACTTTGTCCTCTTTTCTTTTGGAATGTGTATGTACACAGGAAAATCGAATATTTTGAGATGGCTGACCTCTGGTTTCTTGTTGGAAAATACTTTTTTTCAGGTGTCTTGTTCTCGAGTACTCTGTGTGGAGTACAATTCTGTACATACACCACTGTTCTGGAAGCTTCTGCCCATAGATGCATGGGAAGATCTTGATCATGAATCATTTCCCTTGCAGCTTCCATGATTGTTTTATTCTTCCTTTCTGCAACCCCATTATGCTGTGGATTATATGGAGTGGTTAACTCCCTCTTAATCCCTAAATCTCTGCACAACCCTTTGAATTCATTTGATGTGAATTCTCTGCCATTGTCTAATCAAAAGGTCTTGATCTTCTTTTCTGTGTGATTCTGGATCAAGGCTTTGAATTCCTTAAACTTCCTGAATACTTCATCTTTGTTCTTCAAGAAGTATATGCATGTCTTCCTAGAAAAATCATCAATGAAAGAAACATAATATACATACCCACTTAATGAACTGGATGACATCAGACCACATACATCGTAGTGGATGATTTCCAAAGTTCCTTTTTCCTTTCTCTCGCTACCTGGAAATGTCTTCTTTGTGTTCTTTCCTTTCACACATCCTTTGCAAACTCCTTCATTCTTTGTCTTTATTTATTAAATACCTTCAACATCTTTGCTTGCAAGTGGTAGTGCTTTGTAGTGCACATGTGCAAGCCTTCTATGCCAAAGTTCATTTGCCTCTACTAAGTGATGGACCAAAGCTTGTTCTAGTTGGCCCTTTAGTTTGTATAATCCTCCCTCTTGCTCTCCAATCACAACTGCATCATCTATAGTCTTTCCCTTTGGCCACATAATAACTTGGCCATCTACAAATGCAACCCTTATTCCTTTTGCATCCAATGCAGATATGGAGAGGAGATTCTTATTTAGTACTGGTATAGACAAGACATCCTTCATCTTCATAGACTTTCTATAGTCTAGCTTATAGGAGGATTCACCACTACCTTTTATTGGATACTGGTAGTCATCCCCAAGTTTCACCTTGTGAGGTGATTTATATTCAGATAGTTTCACTAACGATTCTTTGAATCCCATCATATGTTTGGAAGCCCCACTGTTTATAAGCCAATAATTGCTTCCATGTGTGATAGTTCCCGTGAGAGCAAAAATCAAAACATATTCTTCATCACTTGAAGAATCATCACTTTCTTGTCTGATTCTCTTTGTGGAAGGTTCATCATCCTCTGCAGCATGGGCATGATGTTTTCTCTTGTTTCTTTCCTTCTTGTGAGAGATATTCTTATTCTTGGGACAATCTCTTGCAAGTGTCCTCTTTCATCACATGTAAGGCATCTGTATTTAGATATATCCTTGTTAGATTTTCTAGAGTTGAAATTCTTACCTTTGGAATGATGATAGTCCCTTCTGCTTTTCTTGGAGTGTACTATGAGAGATTGATCTTCACTTCCTATCTTTTCTTCTCGGGATACTATCTGAGCTTCTTCTTGTGAGCATTCTTCCCACAGTCTACTGAAGGTGAATAGCTTTATTCTAGCACAAATCCCTTGAATGAAGGAGTCCCATGATCTAGGGAGACCATTCAAGGTGGTCATCACAATCTATGCATTCTCCACTTCTTCATCCACTGGTTCAAGTTGTTCTTTGATCTGGGAGACCCTTGTGAAGTATGAATGTATGGTCTCCGCATTTTGGATCTTCACATTCTTCAATTGATTCCTCAAAGTCATCTTGCGATTTATGTTCTTTCCTTCAAACAGTTTGGTCAGGGCATCAAACATTTCTTTAGGTGTCTTTAGGGAGGACACCTATGGTATGAGGTGATCCTTGATTGAATCAGCAATAATCCTCTTAGCCATGACCACTTTCCTTTTGTGTAAGGCCTTAGCCTCATCTCCCTCTGGAACTTGAACCTCTTCATTGATGTAAGAGTCCAACTCATTTTCTTCCAGTACCAGGGAGATCCTATACTTCCAGGTTCGGAAGTTATCAGCTCCCTCAAGATTTTCATAAAGCTTGGTGTGATGAGACATCTTAACTGAAATAGAATAGGCACAAATGGCAGCAATAAAACCCAAAGGCAATAAAATGATCTCTGACAGTTGTTCTCTCTCTTATCCCAGCTCCTTCTCTCTCACTCATGCACTACAAATGAGTGTGAGTGACTATATGTTAAATAGAGAGGATCACTCTTTATTTATACTAATTCCCGACTTGACAATAAATTACTAGGGACGACTTCTCTAGGAGAATCTAATAACCCTAGTGCCCCGAAACTATGGGGTCTTTAACCCTTGAACAATAAGGAGAGTTACCCTATATGAATTTATAATAAGAAGATGCATCAATTTCAAACTAAAATCTCATATGAAATTTACAAAGTAAATCCAATAATGACAAGGTTAGAGAAAATTGCAGTAGAATCACCATATTTTAGGAAAAGAATGATAGAAGTTGGAGGAAAGATTCAAAGCTAGTTGACATAGGTAGAGGCCAATTCAACATTTTCGAAACACATGCCATAGAAAACATCAAAAGGAATAAAGGGAGAAATGGTACTCTTGGAGTTTTGTTGAAAAGCATCTATAAGGTTCAACAATGAAATCGACAAAACTCGAGAAAAATGTACCGAGTTCTACAAAAGGATAAGCCAAGTTCATGATAAATGTCATCTTCCTTTGGCTGAAACAATCATCAATCTTCCAGATAAGGACTAGCATCTAGCATATCTATGAGAGAGACTGCGGGAGGATGTATAGTACATTCAGAAATGGAATATGTCTATGAAGAATACTTTTAAACCTGGGTTGCACAAGCTTTCGTCAGCAATCACATTTTGGAAAGCATGTGAAAATCCTCCCTAGAAAAGGTGACACGTGTGGAAGCTTAGCTAGTCATGCATGAAGTGGTTGTGCAAGTGCTGGAACCAATCAACTACAATACTACAACAGAGAAAGCCAATGCATGGGGACCATATATTTCAAGTTTGGTAGGGCTTACTTGAGAACCTTTTGTCTTTTTGTGTATTTTGTCATTTTCTAGTGTAAAACACTAAAAGACGATTTTTTGGAATTCCTAAGGTTAGGGAATTCAAAGAGTAATTGTAATTGTATTATAAATAGAGGTAGAGAATAGAGTAAATGGGAATTTTCATGAAGACAAGGAGGATGTATTATTTTGTAAGAAAAAATCATTTTTTATGCTAATAAATAAGGACTTGCTTATTGGGGAAAGGATTGCATAGAAATTTGAATGGAATGTGTGGAATCTCAAATGTGGAATTACTTCTATTTTTTTTTGTACAACTATGAGATCGTTCTGACTTCTTATGAATTATTTCTTTGATGATGAATGACTTCAATTTCTGTATAAATATCTGTGCATGAATTGAGTGATGAATGTTTTAATATGTCAAAGCTACCTTTGATAATTTATCTGTTGTTCTTATACATATGAAATTGAAACAGTTAATCATAGCACATTGCTCTATCTTTCTTAATTTTTCTACTCATAGGGATAGAATAGATTAGATTAGAATAAATTAGAATATAATAGATTTGTCTAGTTCCATATTTAAACAGAAGTGATTGGGGAACAAGAATGGTAATATGGGAGGTAAGAACCTATGCATCACTTGTGAGTTTCTTGTTCATCGGTCACATGCATTTAGATTAAGCATTTGCATTTCATTCATTCTTTTAAGAAAACATTACATAAACGGTGGATCGGGATGTGACTGGTAAAAAACTTTAAACAACTTATTCTACGGTAGCCTGACCGTTAACCAGATGGATTCCGTAAACCAAACGGTGGACAATTTTGTTGGGATCAATTACCGGGGAGAATCCCTACTGTCAATACCTGGGAATTTTCTAGGAATCAACAGAAACTAATCCTTTGCTTCCAAGTGTCAACCTTATAATTCACTCAAATTCTGTCATGTGATTTGAATAAGTTAATTATCTCCTTTTTTACTATTTCCCAATCATTGAATGCATGTGTGGGGTTGGTGGGAAAGGTCACTTCATGCAGTTATTGAAGCATGGGACCGACTGCATTTTTGTCACAGTTATTCCAGCTGCTAGAAGTTAGTCTGCAACTGTTATGGGTGCTTTCTTCTATGGTTAGAAGATATGCTAGTTTATTTTTCAACATTATCTCATATCCCTTGGAGTTAACCTTCATTATCTTATTCTCTCGCATAGATATACACTATGCAGAGCTGTCCATTATAGTTCCACATCACTACCATATTGTGTATAACCCAACAAATTCTAATTTAGAGGCAACATTATAGATTTGGAAGGGAAATTTCTAGTTGTAGGTGAGCAGAGAGGCTAGGCAAGATAGGAGCCCTTACCCATTGAGTTATGCTTCTTCTAGATGCTTGAGAATCCATGAATTGAGGTTGTAGGCGGTTCTCCAACAACATACACCATATTGGTCTCCTTCTATGCACACACTAGAAGCACCAAGAAAGATGGATTGCCCAAGAGAACTGTGGATTGGTGAAGGGGATACCTGAGCACATAAGGGTGTTGTATGGGGTAGGTATTGTGGGATACAAGGATGTGAGGGCTAAGTAATATCTCTATAGATATTTGTATGAGAATTTGGCTAAGCATAGAGTGCAGAATGGGTTTTGGGCTAAGAGATAGAAGCATGTAGGTGTTTGCTTCGCCCTGGTGGCATCATAGGCTAGATTGGGGGTGACCTCTTAGTAGAAAGAGTATGTGTTGGACAGAGTGCCTATAGTTGGGTGGAAAATCACTCTTACACTGTTATTTTCTTGGATTTGCGTTGGATAAATATAAGCATTATTTTATGTTTCAATGTGCAATATTTTTATTTGATTCCTTTAATGATTATGTCATAATTTCTTGCTAGATGTGTGTGGATAGACTTTATTTCCACTGTGTATATTTTTTTATGAATCTACACACATATCTTAAATATTGTGAAATCATAATTTGGATATTGGGTGAAAATTGGAAGCATGAATCTAGATAATGTCCCCTCTTGTTGGTCGGATCATGTGAGGATGAAATTCCATAGAGGAACTTGAATCTGAAATATTTATTGTAGTCATTTCATTATAAATTGGTTGTTTCTATGCATGTTACCATGAGAAAAAATTATTGGATTTTTTATGATAACATAGATCCCCATAAAAATTTGAGAATAAAGATCAAATTACATTTCATGGAGGATCCATGTTGGTGAGGTATGTGAGGTATAAACCTTGTGTTTATGTAGCATAGTAGTATTAAAGTAGATAAATACTTAACCATGATGAAGCTACCAAAAATTTGGAGAGAAAGGATATGAAACACAACTAAAACATAAAATAAAGAAAGGTTGAAGGACCTACAAGCCACTAATGTGCAGACTGGGAAGAGAACAAACTCTTGAAGGAGAATATCAAGATGTTCAAATGAAGGATGGAATATATAGAAAAATACCTTGAAACCTCTGTAAAATTGTTGTCATTGTTCAAGAATGATTTTTTGAACTCAATATTACCTCACTAGGGTCATGAAAAAATGAGACAAGAAAATGTTTCATTTTGTGGAGTTTGGAGAGAAGGTAATTCAATTCGATAGTTGGTAGGAGGAAAGGCTCACTTAGATTATTACCCAATTGCATTAAGAGTTTGTAGAAAAGGAGGAATCATTGAAGAAAATACAAGTTGATGTATAAACAATGAAGGAAGAAAAATATATATTCCATTGTTGTTGCAAAAATCAACTCCATAAAAAATTAAAGCATGGTAAGCTCATATTTCTTAGACATTTCTCAAGAATTTTTTTAAAAACAAGCCACACTCTTTTATTATTCTTTGGTTTTCTATGATTAGGAACATCCTTATAGATAGTTTCTTATTCTTTCCTCTTTCATGTAGGAGTGTGTTTCATAAAGAAATAGTTACTCAATAACTCATGCTTGATAGTAAGGTTTATAATAGATCAATATATCAACACGCATTTGGATATCTCCAATTTTAGCATTTTCGATCTTAACATATTGCCAATTTGGTCCTATAGTAGGGTCCTTTCTCTCAACACTATTTATAAATCCTACAATATGTGTTGTGTCTATGCATGACCATGTATATACATGATGTGGCATTTATTCACTTCATCACCTCTTTCATTTGGAAATGATGTGTATACATATTTGAATTTGGAGCATATGCCGATAACCTATGCTTATATTCCACTAGTATCCTCCATTCACCACTAGAATATGATGGAACAAACTATGAAATTATTATCCTAGTGGTTTTTTTTAAATGATTTCTATGTTTTGTTATAATTATGTGGAATTTTTTTACGATAAAGAGGCCCAAATTTTCTCCATGAATATTGGAGGGTCATATAATGTATTTGTATCTCTAGAAGTAAAAACTCATATACAATAGGTAGTTGATGATTACCATGCCAAGGAAAATATAATTGATGATCAAGTGTGTCTCTATATATAGATATGAACTTCAGGAAATTCATAATCTCCATCACATTCATTCTCATATGTTTTTTACTCCATCTTTCCCTTAATATTGTTTTGAGCAATTTATGCATCTTTAAACTTGTTCTTGTTCTCTTACTCTTTTTCATTGATTCCTCATCTTATGAGAAATTATATGTGCACATATTATTTTTAGATTTGTATCAATTAATAAATTTTCATTTCCCTTTAGGATGGAAGTTAGAAAACCAAGAAACTTTGAACCACACATTATCTCTTGCAAGTATTTGTTATGAAAAATATTAATTACTCAAATAACATGAAATTGTGAATAAAATATTTATGCAAATATACTATATCAAATTTGAACATTTCTTACCACACTTCCTATTGGATTTGAATTAATTCAAGGATGCATAGTACTCACTTGAAGGTCATCATTTATGTAATGTATTTTTGTAGTTCCCCATTAAAATGTTTCATTTCCAATTATTTTTTATTGTATTTATAGACACCATTATCAAATCCTCTTCCGTTCACTGTCAATCGTGTGATTTAATAGTACGAGGTTCATGTCATTTTTTGTAAGGTTCAAAAATTAATTATATTAAAGAGAAAAATTTGTACATATCCAAGTCACCGAAGGACTATGTTTCAGCAATGTCTAAATCCCAACAGAAACCATATGCTATCTAGTAACAAATAATCAAAAATTTTCACAGAGAAGAGTTGACAATAGTTCTCCCACAGGATGGGGATTATGACTGGATAACTCAAAAATAATACACCCATAAATTTTTTTATTCTAGTATGAGGGAATAACCATCTAGTTAACATTGGAAGGAGGACTCGAGGAAGGACCAACACCTAGAGCTTCACTTTTCACCTTGTCATCAGCCATCATAGGGCACCTCTAGAACACGAGATGAGTGCTTTCTATCGAGATGGGAAAATTCCTTTTGAATATATTTCATGTGAGAGCCTGAGTCATAGCATTGATATTAGAATTTAACTTATCACTTTCATCACATTGGAACAAAGTGATAGCCATAATACTAACTTCCAAATTCGATAGACAATCTTCCAAGGATAGATCGTCATCCTGTTTCTTGATATGCCCCTTAAGGAAGTTGTGTCCATTAGAGATTTGAATATCTAGTAAACCCATAGATTATTTTGTGACAAGTCTCCTTGGTGAGGGATGAACCCACATCCTCCATGATTCCCCCGAATTCCCCCTCCAAGTGTTCTGCACACGGGAATACTTGCTTCTTTTTCAAATTATTTTCTAGACAGACAATAAGAGAATGAGCTGAATCCTTGACATCGTGATCGAAGAATCCTCAATTCTATTAATATCTTTCAAAGTGCACAAAATATGTGTGTGACACAGCCCATTAACAGTCTTTTGGTGAGTGACTTTATTCCTAACAATGGGGGCTTGACTTACCAGGAGAGCCTAGAGAGGATGCTTGTGAAATAAGAGTGCAAAACCATCAGCCTTGATCTAGGTGTATATGCCAATTTTGGGATGGAATTTTTGTTGAGGTTTCTCTTTCCTATTCTTTTGAATGAGATTGCAATGTAGGTATTGATTGTGATCACCATCACATTGGAGTTCGATTATGTTTTGCATAGGCAAGGAATCCTACTTTTGTATGAACCAACCAGAGAATTCACCTCTATGATTAACCATTGTACAAATGGGAAAGTGTTTAAGAACCTGGGTGGAGGTTAGTGGTCATGCTCTATGTGTTTGATTACATGGAACATCCTTCCCATCATCACATATTTTAGACATGTAAGGTCATAACCCCATCATATTGGCATCCTTCATGGGGGAAGGAGTCTTAAGTGATGATGTGATGGAATTATTATTTTAGAGCCTCTCTTATTTCCTCGACCCATGCTTGGTTTTAGTCTTCCCAAAGGTGATTCACTCTCCAGTTGACCAAGATTTCAACTAGCTTGTTAGATTCTCATCTTACATGGTGGGTGGAAATAACTAGTGTACTGTATAGATTGGCTGCAATAAGTTCCATATTGGAGGCTACATGCTAGATAGGATTTATTTTTCCAAAATGGGATCCATTGAGGAGATTATTGAGTATTTGGATCATCATGTAAAGTCTTGTTTAACTTCTATCTTATTAAATTGCACATGTTTAGCTATCAAGATTCCTTTTAGCATTGCAAACATCTTAGCCACATTGTTACTATTGGTTCCCATCAATCTGACATAAAATCTTATTATTTTTCTATTTTGATCTCTAGAAACACCACCATATCCTACTATGTTAGGGTTTCCCTTTCTTATGCCATCAAAGCCGATTTTAAAAAAACCTTTGTCTAGGGGAGTCCAAGTACATGAGTTGATGGAATGGGTCCTCTTAGGAAGAGTTTGCTGTGGATTTCTATTTGGATGCAATTAATAGGCATAAATAATTACTAGACCTTGTAGAGAGCCTCACAGTCTGAGGGTGTCCATTGGGTGGAGTTGATTGTTTCTTGTATGTTCGATTGGATTTTCCTCCAAACTTGGAGAATGGGAGGCTAACATTATGAAATATTCTTTGATTCCTTTCCTTCTATATTTCTTAGAATAAGAAGCCCATGAATAATTCCCAAACTCTGTTCACAATTCTATTTGAAGAGATTTGGTCCCTCTAGTTCATGAGTGTGTCTTTGATGTTGGCTTGGTTGTGATCAGTTTGGAGAAAAACATTGGCACCACGATCCCATAATACTTTATTGACGTGGAAAGTGCTGAAGAGGTGTTCAATATATTCTAACGCTGCCTGACACATGTAACAGATGGAGGGTCCCCAAAATCCTTTTTTGAGGAGTTTGTCCTAGGTGAAAGTATGTTGCCAAGAAATAAGCCATAAGAAGGTGGTTACTTTTGGCCATGGCTTTTGTTTCAAAATATTTCTCTAAACTTTGTTGGAGTTATCTTGTGCATGACCTGATAGAAGAGATTAATTTTCCTTAATATTGAAATAATCATTGTTAGAATATCCCTAGAAAAAAATGTGCCATCCTTCTTAGTGGGTGATTTGTCTAGTTTGGAGTTATTCCCAAAAACGATTCCATTGTTCCTTTTTGACAATATTTGGCCAGGAAGGGTGTTCCTTCTAGAGGCACCATTGAGAGTGCTTAGCATTAGTGTCCCAAAAGTGAGAAACAAGGAACCTACCTTCTGAAAGGGTAGCTAGTCTCAGGATTGTAGATAATCCATAGATGAAAGTTTTTCTCTTTTTTTCCAAGAGTCATCCCTAAAGAGGGAAGTGGAACAATCTTGGACCTCCCAAAAATCATGTGTAACCCACCTAGAACTGAAAAAACATTTTATTTTGAGAAAAAAAATTAATTTAAAATTTATTGTAAAGTTTTATGTTGATGACCAAGGATGGTCAAGGATGAGTGTAATTAAATATTTTATTTATTTAAATAATTAAAAGATGAGACACCTATCCAAACAAGACTATTGAAGAGTGTTCATTGACCCACTAGGAGGAATGATCTGCGGTAGAAGTACAAATGGCAAGTGGCAGCAATAACATTCACTTTCTAGCTGTTGCAGGAGGAAACAACCTTAAAATTGTGGTCATGTTCCCTGGAAAGGGGAACTGAGCAGGTGGCTCATTTAATTGCAGATTTGACCCAAAGACCTAGGTAATCTTATATATACCATCGAATGAGAAGGAGGCTCACTACATCATATTCTAAGTGATTAGAGCCTTGTAAATTTGCTGAAAACTGAAAGGTTAGGTAGATAGGAGGAATTCAATGTGGAGATAACTAGAGCGAATTGTTGAGAGTTTATGGTTGCAAGTGTGACTGCTAAGTTACAGAGGGCGTTGTATAGGATTCTACACATCAAATTCATCCTAGCGGTTCAGTGAACCAGCTCAAGGGTCCTAAAGAAAGTAATCTTGGCTTATTTCAAGAGACGGTTGGGAGGAGCAGTCTTCTTTGGGTGGTTGTCCCCTTTGATAGTTTACAGGTTCTAAGTTTTTCTGGTTATTAACCTTGAATTTATTTTATGTTTATATCTATAGGATTTATAAATGTTAGATCTTTTTCAATACGGTTACCTACTCTGTAATAAGTAGGAAAAATATTGTCAACTTCCTATCAATCTTATCAGTAAATGAATGTTATTGTTTACCCGGAATTTCTATATCAAAAATTAGTAGGCTATCTTACATTTCTTACCTAGAAACAGTATTGCATTTTCATATATGGTTTTCTTATAGTATTATATGGATATTGAATAAATAGTATTACTCTAGTTCTTCTTTATACCCTTGCAGAAATACATGTAGGTTACATAATTACAAATAAGTTGCAGAAATTGACAATAGGTTGAAGATATAACTAATAGGTTGCAGAAATAGCAATAGGTTGTAGAAATACTTTTAGGTTACAGAATAACTAATAGGCTTCAAAAGTATATTTAGGTTACAGAATAACTGAAAGATTGCATAATAATAAAAATTTAAAAACAATGCTATTACCAGTAACTAAACAATGTGCTACAGTTAGAGTTAGGATTTGCTCAGTTTGAATATAGAAATTCCACTTTCAACAAACCCTATTCTAAAAGCACGATGACCACTAGCCAAGGTTCAAAACTCATAAGAATATTACTAATTTGTTTAGTATAATATTTTTCTTAATTTCAGTCGAAAAACTTACTTACCTTTCATCTACTAACGTTTTAGGCTAAGTCTTAAAATTAACAAAATAATTAACCAATTTATTAATTAAACTTCCTCTTTAAGTTTTTATTTCAGGTCGAGAGTTCAAAGCCTGTGGGTCTATCGTTATTTCCAAGAAATTTTATATACGAAACCTTGTGTACACATTAATAAACAATATATCTATCTATCTATCTATCTATCTATCTATCTATCTATCTATCTATCTATCTATATATATATTCAATGCAATAATAATAAACCACATATCTTTTTACACAGAGTAATTTTAAAACTCAAAACCCAAGCTTAAACAATTCTCTGAACAAGAAGTATGCTTGCGTTATTGACCAAACATACAAAGTATTTGGTGATATATAGTCACAGAATAAACCAGGAGCTTTAATGAAGAATCAAAACCAAATAGCAACAAAAGCACAACATATCAATACTAATTTTCTAAACATTATGGCAGAGGTAGCCTCAACGTCTTCAAAGGGATTTTAAATAAATTCTTCCACGTTCAATATACAAGGTATTGTATATATACAACATTACTGAAAGTTAAGAATGGTTTAAATAATTTAAATAAAACTCACGTAGAGTAGTATCGAGAGATCCCAAATATTTTCATATAACTGTAAAGATTTACAATAAATTCTTCTTTATTCACAAACAACCAGGATACAACTTCTTATAGACATCATGGTCTGAAATCTAAAAGGAGTTCAAAATATTAACTCTGTATTAACATTATTTTAGCCCGAAGGCTTTAAAAACATCGTTCATCGCTGCCGATACTTAATAAATTATACCATCAATGAAGGAGGGTTAAGCCCCCTAAATGAAGCCTGACCTTTAAGAAACCCTATTTTCCAGCATTAATTTTCTTTATCAAACCACTAGACTGTCATGGGATCATAGGTTCCAAGGTTCATAGGTCTTATCAGATCCTTGCCAACGTCGGTACCCCCGACCAAGATCTGTTCACTAAGATTCATCCTTTGGCCACCAGCGAAACCCTCCCTACCAGTCAACAACAAAAGAAGTTAAAAATCATAGTTTACGATTTATAAACTTTCACAACAACGAAAAAACTTTTGGTGCAAAAGAACAACTTAAGTCTGCAAGCGATTTCTCTATGAGGATGGTTTTGTTTTGTGCAAGGTCGTGAGTGAAGGAATCAATGCTAGAGGGGGCAAGAGCCTTCAGTTCTCCCTACCATCCAACAAATGCAAATGGGTAATGTCAAGAACCCTTGGTTTGGTACGTGAGGGTTTAAATCGTTAATAGATAGAAAGCACCTTTTGCAGCCCATTCACATGGGATCATTAAGGGTTCACTTGCCTCCACATAATGTTTGATTTTCAACCCACTTCTCTATAGTTCCAAAACGTTTTTGAAAAAATGTATCAAATCATGGGTTAAATGTTTACAACAAGGTCAAGGCCTTTATGAGTGGCCCCTTTTGTGTAAAATTAAATCATTATTTAAAACTTCTTTGATATTGAGCTCTTGCTTGTCACTCTAGGATGTAATTGTTTATTAGGATGGGGGCTAACCATTTATTTTTAGACACCTGCATTAATAGAAAGTTAACTTGCATTAGCCTTGAAAGATAAGTAAGACCCTTGTTCCTTGAGACCATAGTCTTAGAAATAGGGTTTGCAAGCAATGATAGTTTAAAAAGAAGTAAACATAACTTATGACAAGGCAAGCAATATCATCGACTTTCGGAACATCTAAGACTGTATAATTATTTAGGAATCTTATGGATTTATCTTTATAAGATTGTTCAATTTTAGTTTACAGGATTGTTTCATTATAGGCATAGTTTTAGAATGCAAATAAAGTGTAGGATTTACCTTGTCTTCTTAAAACTTTATGAAGCAACTTAGGTCTAAAATGATCTAAAAATCCTGTAACATTTTTTTTTTACATATGGAATTTTCAGAGATGTTACATGTGGTATCAGAGCGAGTTTCCAAACACTAGGCCTGAATATTGGCTCAACTCGCATACAAAACATGAAAACGAAAATACTAAATATGTTTAAAATTAATTCTATACAGAAATATAAATTTGGATTTTGCAGGAAACGGAAGTTGTAGAAGCATCTGCTTAAGATGGATCCCGTCATAATAATCCAGATAACATTAATGTGGCATTAAATAATCAACCATATGAATTGCTTCAAACTATAAAAGATTTAAGACCTGAATTACAAACTATAAAGGAATATAATGAAAGATTATTAAGAGCATAGGAAGAATTGAATCAGATATTGCTAGATAAAATACATAACAGAGGCAAGGATAAAAGAAAAAAACATGAAATTGAGTCTGAAACAGTATCATACAAACGTAAAGGTAAGAATTCGAAATTTTCTGATAATAAAAGTAAATCTTCTTCATAAATTAAAGTAAGGTCGCACAAGGAAAAGTATAAATATTCTAGTGAAAGTAGTGATAGCGAAAATGGTCCTAGAAAGAGGAAATATAATCCCTATGAAGAGATATTGGGAGAATTTAGAAAAGATAAAACCCCCTATGTTTAACGAAGAAGTGGAAAAGGGTGAAGATGTTGAGGCATGGTTGTCGGGTATGAAAAAGTACTTCCAAATTTATAACTACTCAGATAGGATGAAAGCTCGGATAGATATATATAACTTAAGAAGAAAGGACATATGGTGGTAGGATATAAAGAGAGTTAAAAACCTTAAACAAAAATGCGTAACGTGTAGAACTTTCAAGAAATACTTTAAAAGAAAATCTGATCTAAACAATATTATGAAGAAAGAGCTAAATATTTTTATGATATTAGACTCGGTTTAATGTCCATGAAGGAACTAAGTAGTAAATTTTTAAGTTTATTACAATATGTACCTTATATAATTGACAAGAAGCCTAAGATATATAGGTTTTTGAGCTATTTACCTGTAAGTTTCAAGGATAGAATTGAATTTGATAATCCAACGACCCTAGAGGAGGAAATGAGAAAAGATAACTTATTTTATGAACAAAGTAAAAATAAGAGAGAAGGCATACCTAACTGGAAAAATAAAAGAACAAGTAACTTTGAGAAAAGAAGGAAAGGTTTTAAGCCCAACAAAATTTTCAAGAATAATTCTAGAAACTGTTCTAAGAATAATTATCAAGGAACAAATTTTAAAGGTAAAACACAACAAAACATTACAACACCAAAAGGCAGAGATATGCCTAATAATTACGTTAAACACAATGAACAAAGAGAACCCATGAAATGCTGGGAATGTCAGGGACCTCATTATGCAAAAGATTGTATGAATAGAAGGACTAATTTCAGCAATGTGCACACAATTCAAGAGGAAGAAACGGTTGGTGACGTAGCAAATGAAATGCCTAGAATTAATGCAACCTTGGAGAATCGACATACTGATCACCAAACATCCATGGTGGAAATAGAAGGTATGATAGAGAACAAAGCTATTTCTATTTTTGTAGACCCAAGTGCTAGTTTAAGCTATGTGTCACCTAGTATAGAAGAAAGCTATAATTTACATTTGAAAAAGTTTGAAAAGTCTTGGCTCGTTCAGTTAGCTACAGGAACTAAAAGAAAGGAAGTTAACTATGTTGAAAACTGTGAAATGTTTATGAGTCAATTCAAAACTCAAGTGAATTTAAATGTATTACAGTTAGTATCCTATGATGTTGTAATCGGTATGGACTGGCTGAAAAAACACAAAGTAGTTTTAAATTGTTTTGAGGAAACATTTACATGTTTAGATGATAAAGGAGAAATAGTTACAGTCAAGGGGATATCTAGAAAAATTTCTGTTAAACAAATTTCATCCTTACAAATGAAAAAGGCTGTTTGGAAAGGTTTTAAAATTTTTGTTGTACATGTAATGAATGAGAACACATGAATAAAGAAGATAAGTTAAAATTTGATGATACACCAATCTTAAAATAATTTTTAGATGTATTACTAGAAGAGATTCCAGGATTACCTTCGAAAATAGAATTGGATTTTACTATTGAATAAGTACCAGGAGTTGTACCCAATTCAAAGAATCCTTATCAGATGAACATATTAGAACTTAATGAATTAAAACTACAACTACAAGAGCTTATAGATAAGAATTATATCAGACCAAGTATATCCCCTTGGGGAGCACCTATCTTATTTGTTAAAAATAAATATGGCACATTATGTTTATGTATAGATTACCATCAGTTAAACAAGATGATAATTAAAAACAAATGTCCATTGCCCCACATAGATGATATGTTCGATCAGATACACATAGCAATGATATTCTCAAACATAGACTTGATATATGGATATAATCAAGTCAGAATTAAAGATGAAGATATATTTAAAACTACATTCAAAACCGATACATGCATAATGAATTTGTAGTTATGCCCTTTGGGCTAACAAATGATCCAACAACTTTTATGTGTTTAATGAACAATGTATTAAGTAATTACTTGGAAAAATTCATAGTCATCTTCATATATGACATATTAATTTCTTCAAAAACAAAAGAAGAACATGATCAACATTTGCAGATAATATTACAAGTTATAAGAAAACATAAACGGTATGCTAAATTTAGTAAATGTGAATTCTTTAAAGATAAAATACAGTATCTAAGTCATGTGATATCCAAGGAAAGTATATCAGTAGATAATGATAAAATAAAAATAATAATGGAATTTTCTATTCCTAAAGACGTATCGGGTGTACAATCGCTCATGGGGATTACATGTTATTACCAAAAAATTATAGAAGGATTCTTGAAGATCGTGAATCCCATAACATCCTTCAGAAAAAGGGGAAAATATTTGTATGGGATCTAAAGTGTGAAGAAAGTTTTAATAAGTTAAAAGAATTGTTAACTACTGCACCTAGATTAATAATAACAGATCCAAACAATGACTTTGTTGTATGCACTGATGAATGCAATGAGGGTTTGGGTGGAGTACTAACACAAGAAGGTCACGTAATAGCATATGAGTCAAGGAAGTTAAAAACAAATGAAAAGAGTTATGCCACTTAAGATTTAGAGTTGCCAGCCATAATACATGCTTTGAAAATGTGGTGCCATCATCTAATTGGTAAAATATTTTTATTAATGTCTGATAGAATAAACTTGAAATACTTGTTTGATCAACAAAATCTGAATGCAAGGAAAGCAAGATGGTTATCTTTCCTTAGCAAATACGATTTTCAAGATCAAAAATATAAAATGAAAGGAAAATAAAGTGGCTGATGCCTTAAGTAGAAATGCAAGACTGAATTTTATAGTCGCCATTAGCAGCTACAAAACAAAATTGGATGGTAAGTTGGAAGGAGTAAAATTGGATAAAGAATATCAAAATCTAAGAGAAAAATTTACAGAAAATGAATCTGAAAAGGTACAAACAAATTTTAGTTTGAATGAAAAGGGCCTAATGCTATATAAAAACATATTATATGTACCTAATATGCCAAAAATTAAATTGTTAATTTTAAATGAAGTACATAAAAGTCCTTATTCAGGACATCCGAGTTATCAAAAGATGATAACAATACTAAGAAAAGATTATTTTTTGCCTAATATGAAGAATGAATTCATTGAATATATAGCTAGGTGTATAGAATGCCAACGGGTTAAGGGTGAGCATCGACACCCAACATGTTTATTGCAACCATTACCAATTCCATATTGGAAATGAGAAATTATCAGTCTTGATTTTATAACAGGAGTACCTAAAAATCAAAATCAAAATGATTATGTAATGGTAGTAGTAGACAAACTAAGAAAGGCATCGCATTTTATACATGTTAAAACTACTTATAAGGCTGCTCATATTGCTGACATTTTTATGAAAGAAAATTTTTGGTTGCACGGAATTCCAAAGGTAATAATTTCTGATAGAGATCCTAAGTTTACTAGTAATTTTTATAAGTAATTGTTTAAAGGACCAGCTACTAAATTATAATTCAATACTGCTCATCATCCACAAACAAATGGAAAAACATAAAGAGTAAATTAAGTTCTAGAGGATATGTTACGAATGTATGTTAGAGATCATCCAAAAAAATGGGAAGATTATTTGCACTTAGTTGAGTTTGCATATAATAATCACTATCAAGCTTTAGCTAAAATTAGTCATTTTGAAATAATATATGGTAGAAAATGTAACACTCCTATTTCATGGAGTAATCCATATGATAGATTGAAGTTAGGACCTGACTTGTTAAAAGAACTGGAACTAATAATGAAACATGTACAAAGCAATCTGAAAAATTCCATAGGACAAACAAAAGAGTCACGCAGACCTTAAAAGAACTTGGAAAGAATTCAAAGTAGGTGAGCATGTGTTTGTCAAGGTAAAACCCAGAAAGAGCTCATTTAAGTTGGGAAGTTGTGCTAAATTAGAACCTAGGTATTGTGGACCATTTGAGATATTAGCAAGAGTTGGACTAGTGGCTTATGAGTTATATTTTCCACCTAACCTTAGAATACATAACGTATTTCATATTTCCATATTGAAAAAGTATGTGCACGATGCTACTCATGTGATTGATTGGAATGTTATTTAGGTAGAACCCGAAGGAGATTTTTCGGTGGAACCATATTGTATCGTCGACAAGTGATAAATTTTTCTCTAGAATCGCACCATTGGCTAGGTAAATGTGGAATGGAAGCACCTTAGTCTAGATGAAGCAACTTGGGAATTGGAGACTCATATGTGGAAGCCATATCCAATTTTGATCCAAGAAGACCCGAAATACATTTAAGCAACATCGAGGACGATGTTGAACTTATGAGGGGGTGTTTGTAACCCACCTAGAACTAAAAAGAATTCTATTTTGAGGAAAATACTACTTTAAAAGTTATTGTAAAGTTTTATGTTGATGATCAAGGATGGTCAAGGATGATTGTAATTGAATATTTTATTTATTTAAATAATTAAAAGAGGAGACACCTGTCCAAAGAAGACTATTGAAGAGTGTTCACTGACTCGCTAGGAGGAATGATCTGATGTAGAAGGCCAAATGACAAGTGGTAGCAATAGCATTCACTTTCTAGCTGTTGTAGGAGGAAACATCCCTAAAATTGTGGTCATGTTCCCTGGAAAGAGGAACTGAGCAGGTGCCTCATTTAATTGAAGAACTGATCCAAAGACCTAGGAAATGTTATATATACCATTGAATGAGCAGGAGGCTCACTACATTCTATTCCAAGTGATTAGAGACTTGTGAATTTGCTAAAAAATGAAAGGTTAGGCACACAAGAGGAATTCGATGAGGGGATAACTGTAGTGAATTGATGAGAGTTTATGGCTCCAAGTGTGACTACTAAGTTACAGAGAGTACTATATAGGCTTCTACACATCATTTTCATCTTGTTGTTTCAATGAACAGGATCGAGGGTCCTAAAGAAAGTAATCTTGGCTTCTTTTAGGAGACGGTTGGGAGGAACAATCTTCTTTGGGTGGTTGTCCCCTTTGACAGTTAACAGGTTCTAAGATGTTGTGGTTATTAACCTTGAATTTATTTTATGTTTATATATTTAGGATTTATAAATGTTAGATTTTTTTCAATACTGTTACCTACTCTATAATAAGTAGGAAAAATATTTTTGACTTCCTATCAATCTTATCAGTAAATGAATGTTAGTGTTTAACCAAAATTTCAATAGTAAAAATTAGTAGGCTATCTTGCATTTCTTACCTAGAAACATTATTGTATTTTCATATATAGTTTTCTTATAGTACTATATGGATATCGAATAATTAGTATTACTGTATTTCTTATTTATACCCTTGCAGAAATAACTGTAGGTTATAGAATTACAAATAAGTTGCAGAAATAACTAATAGGTTGCATAAATACTTTTAGGTTACATAATAACTAATAGGCTACCGAAATATATTTAGGTTACATAATAACTAATAGGTTACATAATAATTAAAAAGTTTAAAACAATGCTATTACCAGTAACTAAACAATGAGCTACAGTTACAGCCAGGATTTGCTTAGTTTCAATACAGAAATCCCACTTTCAACAAACCCTATTCTAAAAGCACGATGGAAACTAGCCAGGTTCAAAACTCATAAGAATATTGATAACTTGCTCATTATAATATTTTTGTTATTTTTAGCTGAAAATCTTACTTTCCTTTCATCTACTAACATTTTAGGCTAAATCTTAAAATTAACAAAATCGTTAACCAATTTATTAATTACACTTCTTCTTTAAGGATTTATTTCAGGTTGAGAGTTCAAAGCCCGTGGAGCTATCATTCTTTCCAAGAAATTTTCTATATGAAACCTTGTGTACATATTACTAAACAATATATATGTATTTTCAATGCAATAATAATAAACCACATATATTTTTACATGGAGAAATTTTAAAACTCGAAACCCAAGATTAAATAATCCATTGAACAACAAGTGTTCCTGCGTTATTGACCAAACATACAGAGTATTTGGTGATATACAGTCATAGAATAAACCAAGAGATTTAACAAAGAAGCAAAAAATAGATAGCAACAAAAAAGGAACATATCAGTACTCATTTTCTAAACATTATGACAGAGGTACCCTCAACGTCTTCGAAGGGATTTTAAATAAATTCTTCCACCTTTAATATAAAAGATATTGTATATATAGAACATTACTAAAAGTTAAAAATGGTTTAAATAATTTAAATAAACCTCACGTAGAGTAGTATCGAGAGATCCCAAACATTTTCGTAGAACTGTAAAGATTTACAATATATTCTTCTTTATTGATAAACAACCAGGATACAACTTCTTACAGAAATCATGGTCTAAAATCTAAAAGGGGTTCAAAATATTAACTCTGTACTAACTTTATTTCAGCCCAAAGGCATTTAAAAGCATTGTTCATTGATGCAAGCACTTATGAAATTATACCATCAACAAAGGAGGTTCGTAAACTCCCAAAACGAAGCCATGCCTTTAAGAAACCCCGTGTTCTAGCATTTATTTTCTTTATCACACCACTAGAATGTCAAGGGATCGTAGGTTCCAAGGTTCATGGGTCTTACCAGAATGTTGACGATGCCCGTAGCCACATCCAAGATCTATTAACCAAGATTCATTCTTTGGCCACCAGTGAAACCATCCCTACCAGTCAACAACAAAAGAAGTTAAAATTCATATTTTATGATTTATAAAATTTCACAACAACTGAAAAACTTTTGGTGCAAAAGATCAACTTAACCTTGCAAGCGATTTCTCTGTAAAGGTCCGAGGCATGAGTTAGATACCATGAGGATGGTTTTGTTTTGTGCATAGTCATGAATGGAGGAATGAACACTGGAGGGGCCAAGATCCTTAGGCTCGGGCCTACGATCCAAAAAATGAAAATGGTAAACACCAAGAACCCTTGGTTTTGTACGTTAGTGTTTAAACCTTTAACAACTAGAAATCACCTTTTGCAGCTCATTCACGTGGGATCATTAAGAGTTCACCTTCCTCCACATAATGTTTGATTTTCAACCCACTCTTCTATAGTTCCAAAACATTTTTAATAAATTGTATCAAATCATGGGTTAAATGTTTACAACAAGGTCAATTCCTTTTATGAGTGGCTCCTTTTGTGTAAAATGAAATCACTATTTGAAACCTCCTTGATGCTGCGATCTTTCTTGTCACTCTAGGATGTAGTTGTTTCTTACGATGAGGGCTAACCGTTTCTTTTTAGACACATGCATTAATATAAAGTTAACATGCATTAGCCTTTAAGGCTAAATAAGACCCTTGTCTCAAAAAAAGGGTTTGTAAGCAATGATAATTTAAATAGAAGTAAACATAACTGACGAACATGCAAGCAAACTCATCGAATTTTTGAAACATCTAATACTGTATAATGTTTTAAGAATCTTATGGATTTATCTTTATAATATTGCAAATAAAGTGTAGTATTTACCTTGATTTCATAAAACTTTATGAAGCCAATTAGGTCTAAAATGATCTAAACATCCTGTAACAATTCTTTTTTACATATGGAATTTTTTGAAATGTTACATCATGTTTTTGTATGAGCTATTTATTCTTCCAGGAAGCATTCTAAATCATTGAGCCTTTGGGGATAGTTTCCATACATATGAGATCTTGTTGAGCTATATTAGGAGCAAATTTTCCTTTCCATATTCTTGACCAGAGAGCGTCCTAGTTGGTGAGCCATCACCTCCAAATTTTAGCAATCATTTCGTTACTTTCTAGCTGTCCCTTAATCCTAACCCTCCCAAAATCTTGGGTGTACAAATATTTTCCTAGGTTACTAAGGCTCATTTACGAACTTTGGGTCTATACCCACCCCAAAGGAAGGTTCGTTGCAGTGCACAAATTTTGTTTAGAATTTTTTTGGGGCAGCAAAGAGGGAGAAAAGGTAAGTGGTCATGCTTCATAAAACTGATTTAAGAAGGACAATTCAACCACAATGTTAAGATAATGGGATGAAAAATTGGTGATATGATTCTCCATTTTGTGGATTAGAAGTGACCGAGCTCCCTACTTCGTTGAGGTTGTAGTGAGTGGGGAGCCAAGAAATCTGGAGGGAAGAGAGTCTTAGTGGAAGTTCAACATTCTGACTATTGCAAACTGAAGCCTTATCATCATGTTGAAGAATATTATTTCAAATTTTTTGTTGTTTAGGGAGATTCCTGAAGTTGTTAGGAAGGTCGAAAGCAATCATTCTAGGAATCTATATTCTCTCATAGAGGATTTGGAAATAAGCATGGTTTCATATAGAAATTGTAGGTGTGAGGATTTATTGTCATTGTTGGATTTATTGATTCACGAAAGGATATTACTATGAGTGGTTTCCTTCATTGATTTCCCTAGGCCCTCAACCCTGAGAATAAAGAGGAATGGGGAGAGAGGGTACCCCTAGCAAACTCCTCTAGTAGAGGGGAAGGTGGTGGAGGGAGATACATTTAGTAAGATGGACAGAAATGCTGAGGAGATTAAGGAAAGGATCTAGTTGACCCATTGACCAACAAACCTAAAAGACATGAGAGTATTTTTCATGTAATCCCAAGAAATTTTATTAAAATATTTGGATAGGTCAAGTTTAAGAATCATACCAAATTTATTTGATATTTTTAGTGTGTGGATAGTTTCATGAGCCACCAAAATGGCATCAATAATTTTTCATCCTTCCGTGTATAAAGATTGTTCTTCAAATATGATATGCAAAAATATTGGTTTCAGCCTATTTACAATGACCTTCAATGATTTTGTAGAGGAAGATCCATATAGATATTGGCCAAAACATGTTGGTATGGACTAGGTTTTCTTCCTTTGGGATTAAGGTGAAAAGGTGGTTTTGAGGTAAGGAATAAATAAATATATTGTGCATGATTCTTATATAGCTTCCCTGACATCATGGTGAATAATGTCCCAATAGTTGTGGAATAAATCAATTTTCAACCCACGACATCCTACGGCTTTATTGGTGGACATGTCTTTGAAAGTAGCTGTTACTTCTTCTAGATAAATAGGCTACATGAGACACTCATTCTAATAATTTATTACCAAGTGTGGTATGTCTTGTAGGATGGGATTCATTACTACTTCTCAATATGTCTCATCATCCTTGAGGATGTTGTTGTAATATGAGACAAACTTTGCTGCAATGTCATCTTGCTTGGTGAGATTTTATCCCCCCTCTCCTTAGAGTCTGGTTATACAGTTGTGAGATCTTCATTGAATCATGGAATAATGGAATAACTTATGTCACGTCCCCATGCCTCATACCGGCGAAGAGGATGCGACGAACATCATGAAACACAGCCGGGAAAAATGCCCCATGAAAATAAACAGAAAATCAAATGAAAAAAATCAATGCTGGAATTAAGCATACACAGATGCATTTATCTTCATTCATACAGCGGAAGCAAACACACATTCCAGCAATTACATATTCATCATAATTCCATATACCATTGATATAATTGCATAGATAGACTAGCAGCACTCATCTGTCAATGAAGAACTTGCCCGCAACCAGCTACGTCGCTGCAACGTTCCACCCAACCATAGGCCAGCTTGCTCATCAATCTCTCAGCAACGCTGCCACCCCCGAGCTGGGCATGATTCCTCCGAACTAAGGGTCAATTGCAGGCTTACACATAGCCAAGGGGACACATAACAGGCAAACCAACAATGCTGGGTTTCACAGGCTTTCCATAGACAAGCCAAGCCAGCACAGTCCAAGGTTCCACCACTGCATACCAGCAGCCAAACAATCCCTTCACAGCTCTGTGAAGAAGTCATAAACAACAGGGGACAGCCCCAAACAAAGGAGGAGCACAGCTCAAGTCCAAGGGACAACCCAGAGTTGGTTTTGGCCCTAACGTGGCTAAAACAGCTTTACCACAACATCCCAGACTAGGTAAACAACAACAACAGCCCAATTTCAAAGTAAAAACAATGGTGACTATGCACAGTCCCGAAACACAGAAACTCAGCCCACGAGTTGGAAATCAACGGTGACCCAAAACGAATTTGAGCACCCCAGCCCACAAAACGTGGGTGAAATCAACAGCAACCCACTACGTGGGTTAAAACCATGGCCAGCAAAACGTGGGGAAACAACAGCCCAAACAAAATAGTCAGCACGACTCTCACATGGATAGAACACCCCAACCAGTCTGTGCGTGAGTGCAATCTTGCACTGATCAGCAAAAACACAAGGAAAACATACCCGACCCCTGCGTGCAAATACCAGCCTGCGCGTGAGGGGAAAATGGCCTCCTCTATGCACGCGAATCCACAAGCCATCGGGAGGATGAACAGACCATCAACCTCTGCGCGAGGATGAACAGACCAGCTGTGAGAGAAACCTGTGCGTGAGGGTGAACCAACCGACCAAAAAATCATGGTGAGCGTCAACTAGCCAGGGAAGAGTGCGTGAGGGAGAAGAATGGCCAACGTGGGTGGAGTGAGCAATTGGATAAGGCTGACAGCCTCCCACAACCACCACCACTTCAGCAATAAATGCCCTCAGCCATAACTCCTCAACTGCCAGCTGAGCATTAAAGAGGTTGACAAGGTTGGATGAAATAAAAGGGTGACAAACAACAAAGGTAGAAAAACAAGAAGGTAATAAAACATGGGTTTTTTTCCCTTAACCAAGGTTTGACATTCCCCACCCCTTATCCTTTGGAACCATGCCCTTTTCATTCAACGTTGCACTGCCGTAGCTAGTTGTGGTTTATTTTAATTGATGTGCGGGTTTACATGATGCCGAATTATAATGTGCCTTATAGCATGAGATGCCACCGGCAATTATCCCCATTTCCGAAACATACACAACAAAATCAATGGTGGGGCTTTTTCCTTGAGCTCCTCCACACGATTAATTACAAGATATACATCATGCAAACGGGGTCGAAACCGGGGACATGACAACTTAGGGTTCCAAAAGCATGGAAAGATGAATCCATACCACTGGTACAACCCTTTTTTTCTAGAGGGTTGAAAATTAGGTTGAAGACCCCTCCCACAACCTAGGTAGAGTCAAGAACAAGATTAGCCTTGATGTAGGATAAGGAGGACATAAAATTTGTTTTCAGAGAAGGAGTAGGGTGTTAGATTATTAATGAATTCCGCCCTTGACTACATAGTCTATTTGTCATTTTCCTAGATTAGGAGGTCTTTACCACTTCATTAGTGCATAGGGGACATGCATAGGGGCTACCTACAAGTCAATGCACATGTCTGCATGAGTTTAGGTGCTCTAGGGATCAATCCCTATAATTTAGGAACCCACTCTGAGTGCCACCAAAAGTTGACCCTAGTAGGTATTTGGTTATGTTTAGTTATACCCCAATTACCATTAGTTACATCAATCTCAGTAATCCTAGATCCACTTTGCATGATTTGAGGAAATTAGGGCACCTTTGATCAAGTCAATTAACTAGTTGTGAACTTTTTCAGTGATCCGAAGTTGCATTAGTGAGCTCTAGAGGTGACTTTCCCACACTGAGTTAGCTCTGGAGTCAGTCTAAGTTGGTATATTGGAATCACATATTAGGCATTCAAATTCTCCTATTTGTAACACAATTGTATTACATATTATTTACTGATCAATGAACATAATCATATTATTCCAATTTTGTCTCCATGTGTGTGCAATTTTCCTATGAGAATTCGATTAGTCACTACTAAATTATTCTCTCTCTTATGCAGCCTTCTTTTCTCATGGAATTCATGCAGGATTGAAGATCCTATGCTTCATTAAATTTAATATGGTATCAGAGCAGGTATTCAGGCCAACTTCAAACCTCATAAACTTCCATTGATGCACTAGAAGCAATTGGGTTGGAGATAATTCCTGGTATTCTTTCCTTGCTCCCTCTGAATTATGTCCAAAGAAGTCTGTCCAAGTGTGATGAACCTAGAGAAAGTGCACATGTTGAAGTGGAGAGTGTTTGAATTGTTAGGATTTATAATCCTCCCTTAATCAACTATCTATGAAATTATTTAGCCTAACTTAGGAGTCTTAATTAATTAATTGGGTCTACTAGTACCATTGGGTCCAATTTGTTGGTTTATTGGTCAATACTAAGAGGGGGGGGGGGGGGTGAATCAGATTGTTATTTTTTCACTATTTTAACAACTTTTAAATCTATCATTAGAAACACATAACACAAGAATACACAAAACACAATTTTAACGTGGAAGCCCAATAGGGTAAACCACAAATATGTCATATTACTGCAAAATTGTTATTTGAAAATAGTTTTTCCTGTTGCTACAGATAAGGATGGTATTACACCCTCTTTACCAATACCATTTGGAAGGAGTCTATGACCCCCTATTTTATTAGTTACAACTGAAAGGATGCTACAACAACCTATTTACCAATGCCAATTGGAAGGAGGCTACGACCCCTTGGTTTATCAACTACGACTGAAAGGATGCTATGACACCCTATTTACCAATGCCAATTGGAAGGAGTCTATGACCCCCTGGTTTATCTGCTGCTACTGAAAGGATGCTATGACAGCTTGTTTTGTTAGCTATGACTGACAGGATGCTCCTACACCCTATTTACCAGCTTTTGCTGGAAGGAGGCAAAAACCCCCTGTAGGCTTGTTGCCTGCCCTAGCTCCACCCTACCACCCTAATATGTTTTTAAATATGTTATATTTATTTTTCCCTCCATCCTCTGTCACACCCACTGGTCTCTGTCTTATGCTATGGCTACATCGATCTCGATGACACAGAAATTTTTGTCTCATTCTAGACAACTAAGACTACTTCTATTTTATTTGGAATATTCATTGAATATCAAAATCACTTCTTTCAAATGGTCATGCTTCTTCATACTGGATAAACACATCTTTTCATAGATAGGCTCTATCATGCTGATCGTACCTCTTCAAATATGTTCATTAATAATTAGTCATTTAACCATTTCAAGTCTCTTTAATCTCTGTTAGTTTATTCTATGTTTTAATGATATCTTTATTAGTTAATAATAAATATATTTTAACTCAGTTGTGTGCCTCTTCATTCGTAGGACCGCGTATTTTCTTTCCACTGAAACTGGCATTCCCTTTATTTTTTTCGCATCTCCAAATCCACAGCCCCGGCTGAAAATATCACCATGATTGTATCCACCATTGATATTCCTCATGAGATTGATCTGATGGTTCATAGTTGATTCCACCATACAAATCATGCGGGGTTTATGGTGAAGGCTCGAACGCAAAATTCCTATAGGGAGGCTCTCAAACCCCCTCAATATTTTTCTGTGCCTGCTGGGATGGGCTAATCCTCACACATGTTCATCAATGGAATACAATAGGTTCGTCAATCCCTTTGGTGATCGACCATGATTGTCTTCACTGTTAATCTTGATCGCAGAATTGATCCGATGGTTCATGAGTGATTTCGCCACACAATTTGTACAGGGGTTACAGTGAAGGTCTGGATCCATAATTTCTATAAGGAGGCTCTCAAAACCCCTCAATTTTTTTCTGCGTCCACTGGGATGGCTTAATATTTACGCATGTTCATCAACAAAATACACTATGGGTCATCGATCCCTTTGCTGATCGACCACGACCATCGAATTTCATGACCGACCTCTCACACTAACACCTCAATGACACGTTTGTCACATCTTCCATCTATCGACCATATGTAATGCCACGTCTTCAACATCTCAATGCTTCGCACCATTGATTTCCTTCGGACTCTTTCATGACCGTATATCTTTGTCCATCTCACCATTTTCCTCCATGACACATCAACTGCCATATCATTTTCCACGCCGATGACACATCACTACCAAGTCATATCCTTGTCCATAGTTGAGTTGTCACATGTACCAAAAGGTAGGGGGCCTGACAGGTCGTCCCAGGCTTAGGGCTAGTGAGCTTCTCCTAGATTCCAAACACCCAGAGATCCCACCATACCTTTGCACTACACATCAAAATACATATGAAAGGTTAGGCTATATAAACCCATAAGACTTTCCTTTCGTGACCAATGTGGGATAAACCTCCTCGTGAAACTCAATCTCCTTACCTACTGTGTTCACAACAATTTCCTTATGCAGTGTCTAAGAGTTTTGATTTTCAAAATATCATCATTCAAAACATGGGACTATAAGCATACTGATAGGGTTTTAAGTTCACCAACATCTATCTTATTATTATCAAATCTCTTCAACATATATTTAATATACTTGGACTGATGAATAAAGATTCCCTTTTTACATTGTACTATTTGCAATCTTAGAAAGAAATTCATTTCACCAAGCAAAGACATTCCAAATACTTACTACATCCTCTTAGAAAAATATTCACTCAGCTTTTCATCATCACTCCCAAATATCATATCATCAACATATACTTCTACAATAATCAGGATATCATTAACAATTTTACAATAAAGATTACTATCTACTGATCCTCTTTTGAAGCCTCGTGTTTGTAGATACAAGTCCAGCCTTGCATACCATGATCTGGGTGCTTGTTTTAACCCATATAGTGCTTTCTTTAGTTTACAGACATAGTCCCCTTTATTACATAACTGAAATCCTTCTGGCTACTCAATATACACTTCTTCTTCTAAGTTTCCATTGAGAAAAGTTGACTTGACATCGATCTGATATACTTTAAATTTCTTGTAACTGGAAAAGGATAAGAACATCCTAATTTTCTCTAATCTAGCCATAGGTGCAAAAGTTTCTTCAAAATCAAATCCTTCAACCTGAGCATACCCTTTACATACTAATATGGCTTTGTTCTTGATTACTTGCCCATCTTCAATTACATTGTTTCTAAACACCCATTTAGTTCCAATAACATTCTTATTTTTGGTCTTAGAACCAATTCCCAAGTTTGATTTTTTTCAATTTGGTCCAATTCTTCATTCATATCTTTGAACCAATTCTCATATTTTCATTCCTGTTTAATTGAGCTAGGCTCAATACATGACAATAGTGCTATCTCTCTTTGATACAATAATTTTCTTCTTATTTGTACTCTTTTTCTTCTACATCTATGTGTGTATCAACTGGCTCCTTGTCATCTTCGATTTCATCATTGAGTATACTCTCTTGATGTTTGAATTTCCTTGTTTTTAAATCATCTACCTTAACATCAACACTCTCAACAATCTTATGTAGTCTGGAATTGTAGCATTTGTATGTGTCATGACTTCAAATCCTAAGTGAACATAATCATATTTTGTATTCTATTTGATTGTAGACATCATGGTCTTCATGATTCTCACATTTTTTTGTTCTCACGTTACTTCATACTTTCTCTTATGTCATTCATTCACCATCCTTGATCACCCATCATCTTTGAAGAAGATAGCTTTCAATATACTTCAACATCAGATACCAATTGAGTTCTTTTTTCTTAGATACGAATTGGAATTTTCTGATTTTAACTCCCCCTGAGTCTAAGATCCCTTCTAATGTTATTTTCATGGTTTTCTTTAAATCATGAGAGACATTTTTAGAAAAGGATCCCACAGTCATCACTACATCCTTCTTAAACACCTTCATATTTATTGGTGTATTCTTTTATATATCCATCTTGCTTTTCTTCATAAAGGATTTCATCCTCATTTATTCCTCTATTATGCTCATCGTTATCCTTGGAGATCTTATTGATGTTTTAAATATTTATCTCTTCTACATCTTTGGAGTCTTCCTTTATTCTCCACATCTTTCCATGAGGCATTCTGCTTACTGGTTTCTTAGTTTTCATCTTCCATACTTTCTTATGAATTTCCTTGGAAGGTCTACATGTCCCATTCTTGTAATGTCTTGCAAAGTGTCCAATATTGTGACATATGAAACACAAAATATGTCTGTTGCTATTAGAGATGTTGGTGTCTTGTTTCCATATCATCCCTTCATCTTCTTCTTTGATTCTACAATCATCAGCCTTGTGACCAAACTTGTGACAACAATGACAATATCCATAGAATGTATGTTTGGAGAATCTATGGTTTTCTGCTTGTATTGACTCTTTTTTTGCATGTCTTCTAAAATTTTTCAGCTTGGGAGGATGAGAAGAATTATGATAATTGGACTTCATTTCCTTGTAATTCTTCTGCTGCCTGGGTGTATCTTTGGAGGCATCATGTTGTCATCTAAAATTTTCAACATTTTCATGAATGATGGAGCTTTATCCTTTATGATTATATCCAATACCTGTTTTATCCCTAGGGGATGTTTGTAAGCTGAGGACTTTATTAAGATCTTTAGCACTTTTCTTGAACTTCTCACTAACAATTAGTTGATATTTTAGCTCCTTTAATTCTTCCTTGAATTCAACAACTTCTATTTTGAAGCTCTTGACCTCTTCCATACTAGCCAACACTTGTTGTCTTGAATTGCATAGCTCTTCTTGGAGGGGTTTGACTTCCTCTTCTTTTGACTTATTCTCTTCTTGAAATTTTGACAATTTTTCTTTCAAGACTTTGTTCTTTCTCCTACATTTTTCAGTTTCATCTACAACAACCATGTATTGGGCTTCTATGTCTACTTCTGATTCCTCATCTGAGTTTGTTGTCCCTATAAATAATTTTTCTTTATCTTCACTTATATTTTCATATTCACTAAGATACTCGAGAATAAACAGTCTTCCTTATGCTCTTTGCTCAATTGAATAGAGGTCTTTTATCTTGTCCCAAATTTCCTTTGCAGAGTTACATTCACCTATATTATTTTTGACATCATCAGGTAATCCATAAAAGATTGAAGCCATTTCCATTGAGTTACTTTTCTTGGATTTCTTTTGAGTTGCAATCCTTCTTGTCTTTGGTGGGAAGTAATCAGTGATCACTGAATTCCATACATAATGTCCTAATGCCTCCAGATAAATTTTCATTCTTGTACTCTCAGATATGTCTTTTTCTTTTCTAAGTATTGGAGATACATTTACTGTGTAAATCTCTTCTTGTTGATCCATAGTGGTTTTAATGGGATCTTCCTTCTAGTGGTTAAACTGTAGTGAAGGAACCTTCTCTGATACCAATTGTTGGTTTATTGGCCAATACTAAGAGGGGGGGGTGAATCAATGTTGTTATCTTTTTAAAATTTTAACCACTTTTAAATCTATCATTAGAAACAAATAACAACAAGAATACACAGAACACAATTTTAACGTGGAAGCCCAATAGGGTAAACCACCAATACGTCCTATTATTACAAAATTGTTATTTACAAATAGTTTGTTCTGCTGCTACAGAAAAGGATGGTATTACACCTTTTTTACCAATACCAATTGGAAGGAGGATGCGACCCCCTGGTTTATCAGCTATGATTGAAAGGATTCTACAACACCCTATTTACCAATGCCAATTGGAAGGAGACTATGAATCCCCGGTTTATCAGCTACAACTAAAAGGATGCTACGACACCCTATTTACCAATGCCAATTTGAAGGAGGCTATGACCCCCTAGTTTATCAGGTGCTACTGGAAGGATGCCATGACACCCTGTTTTGTCAGCTACAACTGACAAGATGATCCTACACCCTATTTACTAGCTTCTGCTGGAAGGAGGCAACAACCCCCTGCAGGCTTGTTGCCTACCCTAGCTCCACCCTGCCACTCTAATATATTTTCTGTAATATGTTAGATTTATTTTTCCCTCCATCCTCTATCACACCCAGTAGGCTCTGTCTTATGCTATGGAAACATTGATCTAGATGATACATACAATTTTGTCTCAGTCTAGAAAACTAAGACTACTTCTCTTTTATTTGGAATATTCATTAAATATCACAATCACTTCTTTCAAATAGATGTGCTTCTTCATATTGGATAAACACATCTTTTCATAGACAGGCTCTATCTTGCTGATCATACCTCTTCAAATCTGTTCATTAATAATTAGTCATTTAACCATTTCAAATCTCTTCAATATTTGTTAGTTTGTTCTCTATTTTAATGATATCTTGTTTAGTTAACAATAAATATATTTTAACTCATTTTTGTGCCTCTTCGTCCGTAGGCTCGCGTATTTTATTTCCAATGAAACTAGTGTTCCCTTTATTTTGGTCGGCATCTCCAAATCCATGGCCCCTGCTGAAAATATCACCATGATTTTCTCCACCATTTATCTTGCTCACGTGATTGATCTGATGGTTCACAGGTGATTCCACCATACAACTTGTGCGAGGGTTACAGTGACTGCACGGACCTGAAATTCCTATAGGGTGACTCCCAAACCCCCTCAATCGTTTTTCCGTGTCTGCTGGGATGGGTTAATCGTCATGCATGTTCATCATCGAAATACAATATGGGTCGTCGATCCCTTTGGTGATTGACCACGATTATCTCCCCCATTGATCTTTCTCACATGAATGATCCAATGGTTCACAGGTGATTCCACCACACAACTTGTGTGGGGGTTGCGGTGAAGGTCTAGACCCAAAATTTCTCTAGGGTGGCTCTCAAACACCCTCAATATTTTTTTGTGTCCACTAGGATGGGTTGATCTTCACGCATGTTCATCAGGGGAATACAATATGGTTCGTTGATCCCTTTGGTGATCGACCACGGTCGTCGGATTTCATGACTGACCTCTCACACTAACACCTCAGCGACATGTTTGTCACAGCTGCCATCTGTCGATCATACATAATTCCACATCTTCAGCATCTCAATGCTTTCGCACCAAACTCTTTCATGCCAATAGATCTTTCTCCATCTCACGATTTGCCTCCATGACACATCGACCGCCATATCATTTTCCACGACAGTGACACATCACGGCCAAGTCACTATCCTTGTCCACAACTGAGTTTGCATGTGTACCAAAAGGTGGGGGCCCTGATAGGTCGTCCCAAGCTCCCGGTTGGTGAGCTTCTCATGGACTCCAAACACCTAGAGCCCCCACCATACCTTTGTGCTACGCATCGAAATACATATGAAAGGTTGGTCTATATAAATCCATAATACTTTTCTTTTGTGACCAATGTGGAATAAACCTCATTTCGAAACTCGATTTCCTTACCTGCTGCATTCACAACAATTTCCTTATGCAATGTCTAGGAGTTTCAATTTTCAAAAGATCATCGTTCAAACCATGGGTCTATAAGCATACTGATAGGTTTTTAAGTTCATCGCCATCTGTCTTATTATTAACAAAAAACTATTGTTAATGTCATTACCCCCACTATGTTGGAATATATTATATTCCTTGGAAGGTAATAATGTATTTGTATTATGTCGGAAGTTGTCTACAATCTTATGTAAAAGAGTAATACATTTAACTCATAGTTATATGGTTTTGTATTTACATGTGTAGAGTATTTGTCCATGGTATTGTATTAAGAGATGTTATTTTGGAGAATTATATTATCCCACATGCAATATGTGGGAGTAATTCTTCCTCATCTTTTAGTATATAATAGGGTGAAGTGAGTCTCTACATAATCATGTATTCTTGATGTAGTAGTGGTACTATTGTAACATTGTTGTACATCATATATATTCTTTGGGGTATTTGTGCTTTTCTCTCTTGTAAGATTGGAGAAGACATTCTGGAGATAATATAAGACTACCTTCCCATGGATGTACCCCATTAGGGTGAACCATGTATATCGATGTTCTCTTGTCATTTTATTTTCCTGTTCTTATCTTTTATGATATGTTGTTGGTTGCTTAAATAGGTTAACTAGTTTAGCTTAACTCTACTATTCTAACATGGTATCTAAGAGGGTTTCTATGATCTAGTACCTTCTATAGCTTTCAATCAATAACGATTATCATTTGGGCATTGTCATTTTGTTGTAGATTTGCTTTCTATCTGGTAGCCATTAGGATTCTCTTTAGATCTCAGCATATTTCTGCATCTTTTTACCCTAACCCTAACCTGTTGTGTAATATTTTTGTAGAATTTTTTCAAGTGTTTCTTGATGTTTTTTCTATAGATCTACATGATTTCATGGCTCTCCTCAAGGAGATCTTTCTTCCGATTATAAAAACGAAAGTTATAAAAAGGGGCCGTAACTTGGTCGTTTTTACCGGAAGTTTTATTATAACCTATTTTTGGAATTGGAAACGACATTCTAGATCCACCCACGCAACCAAAACAAAAAACTGGGTATTTCTGGGTTTCCTTTTGGTAATAAAAATGACAGTTATACAAAAGGGCCATAACTTGCTCATTTTTTACCAGTTTTTTTTATTGTAACCTATTTTTGGAATTGGAACATCCATTCTGGATACACCCACATGACCAGAAAAAAAAAACTGGGCATTTCTAGGTTTCCTTTTGGTAATAAAAATGACAGTTATAAAAAAAGGTTGTAACTTGGTCATTTCTTACTGGATGTTTTACTATAACCTGTTTTTGGAATTGGAACAACCATTATGGATCCAGCCTACGAGACTAGAATAGATTGCCCATGGCTTTTCTGGGTATATTTTTTCTACAGGGTTGTAAGTGAATGTTTCTTCTCTTTCCTTTACTATTTTTCTAACTATGTTTTTTGCAGGTTCAGATTAGTACGATAAATTATTTAAGTTTTTGTTTATTCATTTTTTGCATTTAGTTTTTGCTTCTAATCATGTTTATTAAGATATTATTTCTTATTCTTGCTATATATTTGTCTCACATTTCTATATGTAAATATTGGCATCTTTTAAGAACATGGATCTCTAGTATTTTGTCATGATGATAGCTATAAACCAACTAATGCTTAATATTTTTAAATATACCTAATAATTAATTTGTTCTTTTCTTTGTTTTGTTTATAAAAACAATTTTATAAGAACAAACTCATATGTGTTATCTAGTGATCATTATTTACTTTATTTATATGTCATTATTGACCTTTTTGTAAAAGCAATTTCATTCTTTTATAAGTAATATCTTTATGATCATTATATGGTCTTGCTAATTAAATTCTTAAGTAAAATCATTTTTTTAATCTATGTGATATCATATTTTTTGGCTTGTCATCAGTTATTTAATTGGGATAAAGTTTATTTTTCATGTATTGCAGAGATTGTATCTAGTTTATGTGCTATTTGTCTCTAACATTCCAATATGGAAGCATTGACATTTCCAGGGCATTTCCTCTCTTGCATATTTACATAGTGTTAACAAGAGATAAACCCATGATTAAGACCATTAGTGACTGGCCATTTCATAATTTTGTATAAGTGATATCATGAGTTGATCATAATTTTCTATATGTTGATCATATTAAACATTTTGATTTATCTATATCTCATGTCATGTTTATTTCGATTGTCTTTTAATCAATATTTATATGGCTTTGAGCAATCTTTAAATCTTGAACTATTTATCATGAGCACCTTGTTCTTGTTGCAATGAGATTTATATTCTTATGATTGCAGAGGTTATCTTGTTCCTACTTGTTTCTAACGTTCCTGTATGGAATCATTGACATTATCAGGGCATTCATCTCTTGCATATTAACCTCATAAGAAATGCACCTATGCTTCAGATTAGTTGCTTGATGACTAAATTTTCATATATTTAATTGAAATCTTTGGCTCACTATTTATATGTTGTGGCTGACACTTAATGTGTAAAAGTAACTTCATTTTCTATAACGAGCAAGTTAATATTTTATTTGATCATATTATGTTGCCATTCCTTTATATGTTGTTTCCTAACCTTTGGTATATAAGCATTTTCATTTATGTATGAGCAATTTTGTTTTATGATCTTTATATGCTTTAATCTTGAAAGTTCTTGTGCAGATAAGCTCTCTGTTTAGGCTTTCACCTTATTCTAGAATTAATGAAGCACCATCTTCTACTGTTAAAGTCATGATGCTCATCTATATTGTATCATTTTCGATGTATAGACCATTGGGGTCTTGTTTCTTCAATGTTTGAGGTCTTCTACATATATTTATATTGCACCTTGATTGGATGAATGTCTGTTATCCACATGTGTATTGGCCATCTGCATTTTTTTGTACATTGTTGTGGTGTTCTTAGCCACATGTTCTATTGTATCGACCATCAGAAAATATCTGTACACTGGTGTGGATGTTATATCAGAGTTATTCATCTATCATGTATGGTTGTGATCATTCTTGTGGTGATCTGGGCATCTTGCGATTGGATTATGTCACATGTTCTCAGCATTTTATTGTTGGGTCTTTCATCATACAACTTGGTTCCTGTGCACTTTCATGATTCAGTGAGAATCGGTTGTTCATCTTCAAATTCCATCAACCAAGGTGTTCTTCTTATTTGCAGCTTTGGTTCTTCTGGAATTTGTCATCAAGGAGGAGCAGTAATGACTCCTTCCCTCCTTAGTGTTAGTATGGGCCCTCCTCCCGACCATTATTAAGGGGGAGTGTTGGAATATATTATATTCCTTGGAAGGTAATAATGTCTTTGTATTATGTTGGAAGTTGTCTACAATCTTATGTAAAAGAGTAATAAATTTAACCCATAGTTATATGGTGTTGTATTTACTTGTATAGAGTATTTTCCCATGGTATTGTATTAAGAGAAGTTATTTTGGAGAATTATATTATCCCACATGCAATATGTGAGAGTAATTCTTCCTCATCTTTTAGTATATAATAGGGTCAAGTGAGTCTCTATATAATCATGTATTCTTGATGTAGTAGTGGTACTATTGTGACACTATTGTACATCATCTATTTTCTTTGGGGTATTTTTGATATGCTCTCTTATAATATTGGAGAAGACATTCTGGAGATAATAGAAGACTACCTTCCCATGGATGTAACCCATTAGGATAAACTACAAATATCAGTGTTCTCTTGTCCTTTTTTTTCTTGTTCTTATATTTTATGATATGTTGTTGGTTTCTTAGATAGGTTAACTAGTTTAGCTTGACTCTACCATTCTAACACACTGGCATGCATCCATTGAGATTTTTAGAATTCTCCTTTAAACATGAACATAAGGCCACATTTTCTTCTGTCTTCCATAGCTCCATTTATTGTTTTGATCACATTATCTAGTTACCATCAACGACAACCTGAACACTGCCATATTGCCAACACAAATGGCCTAATGGGGACACATGTATAAATTACTAGAGTGTGGGGAACACAGATAGAGGTTAACTTCCACTTACTGCACTTACATGCATTAGTTAGGGTGCCTCCTAGGCCAATCCCTACATTTTAGGAGTCACTGGGAGTCCCGACACCAACCTCCTTAAATCAGTTGGAGTTGGAACTAGTTAAGCTTAGTTAGCTTCTAGTTACTTTCAGTTAGATCAAAATCAGTTCATTTAGTGCTATTTATGCATCGTTAACGCATGGCTACATGTGCAATGGGTGCATTTTCTCTCCAATCACTTCAGTTACACTTAGTTAACTATTTATTACTGATTGGATTAGTTGGTTAGACATCTAGAGTTAGCTAGTTGGCCTTTGATATTGATTGAGAAACTATGATTTATCTAGTTATTCATATATAGTCACATCAAGTGGGTATATTAAAATCCATCCCTAATTGATTCAAATTCTTTTCCTATGTAAGCTATTGTAACACCATATTTAATGAATGATAATGATACTGTAATTATCTGAGCTATACTCAATTGTTTCCTGTGTGGTTTGATTTGTTCAGTGTGTATCTTCATTCTCCTTTTACTACATCAATAATATTTGACTCATTACTTGAAGATCTAAATGGAACAAAAATTTTAACATGGTATCCGAGCCATCTCAGGTAGGCTTCATGTTTGTCTATCTCCATTGAACATCAGAATTAGCTGGGTTTCCACATAAGTCCCACAAAAGGTACCTTGATTCCTCTGGATTTTATTGAGAGTGACAGTGCAGGAAAGATGGACCCTGAAAACATGTTCATGTCGAGATGGAAATCATGATTCTAACAATTTGAATGTTTTAGTGTTTTTGTAGTGAAAACTCTACAGGTGCTACGTAGCTTGTGTGAATAATTGTGTTCTTTCAGCCGAATAATGATGGATTCTATAAATTATACTCCTTAGATCCTTACACCCTTCACTTACATTGATTGGAGGGCAGATATGCAGCTAGCCTTGCACAAGCTTGGACTCTATAGGATAATACTTGGAAGGGGGGTAGAGCACCATTAGCTAGTTGAGAATAACAAGTTTCTGAACTGCTTAGATGAAGCTTTCGGTTATCTATGCACTCATATATCCATAGATATCCCCTTCCACCTTGAAGGATTGAGGACTCCCATAGAATCCTAGGAGAATATTGAAGACTTGTTTGGAAAGAAAGATGAGCTTTGGAGACAAATTCTGAAGAATGCATTGGAAGCCTTACATTCCAATAGTTTTGATATGGTACAAAAATTCTTTACTAAATTCAAGTCTCTTACACTCCAATGCAGACAGTGCGGAATATAAATAAAGTATGAGAAAAAAAATTCTCTCCATTTAGCAAAATCGGTTCTGAGTTTTCTATATTTGTATCAATATTTCATTCCAAAAGGGATACCTTTCCTGGTTGGAAAATTCCCTCACTTGATTCCTTTGCTGAGTCCTTAATACAGGAGCAAGAGAAATTGATCTGAATGGGAGTCATCCAGACTTCCAAATATCAATCTCTCCCAGTGACCAACTCTACCAAAGAACAAGAAAAAAGGGAGATCAAAGCAGAAGGAGCCTAAAGTAGCTTATTCAAAGCCTAAATAGAATCAACAGACTTATGAAGGAGCTTCAGGATCTAAGAAAAATACTTTTGAAAAGAATATGTGTTCCTATTGTATGAGGGGTTTTCATCTTGAAGAACAGTGTATGAAGAAGTAGACTGACAAGTTGAAAGATCTATGTGTACATAACAATATTTCCCTTCCACAAGGTGCAGAGATTTCTGATGATGAAGAGCAGATTGAAGAATATGAGAGATTCTTGCATCCAATCCTCACTTCATTGACGGATTATTTGAAAGATTCTGGAGCATCCAACCACATGGTTTCCTCTAAGAAATCCTGCATCACTTTTCCTCTATTTGGAGGACCTAGGAGTCATATGGGATATGAATATAAAATGGCAGATTTTGAGAGAGGTTCAGATAAAATATAGCATCATGATTTCATGCCCTCTCCTATATAAAATCAAATTGTTGAAGATGAAGAAGAAGCATAATTTTCCCTACAGTCAATTCGAATTGAAGAAAGTCTCATTCGAGTGACCCCTTCTCCTACTGCACTAGAAGTGTATGAGATATCTGATATCTCATCTCCTCACATGGATGATCGAGAAGAATAAATTTGAATCATTGTTTTTGAATAAAAACTCTCCTTCTATTCTTTGCAAAAATTATTCGATGATTCTTTAAATTTTGTGCATAGTTTACCAGTGATTGTTTCAGAAAAGGAAGAGGAATTTGATTTATCTATCTCTAATGATGTTGTTGGTGTGAAGATAAGTAATACCATGGATATTTTGGAAATAATATAATATTATAGGAGTTATCTATTCACTCTCATTAATCTTGAGCTTCCTTTAATTTCCTACAGGATTGCATGCACTAAAAATCAAAATTTTGAAGAAGGAGAAAACTGTGACTCTACCATATCGGTGGAGCACACTCTTGGATATGATAAGATTTTATTTGGATATGATATTATATTACTTGGTTATAGGGTTCAATAGCTTTTAGTACTGCTTGTAGTTGTTCTCATCAATTTTGGTGTGAAGAATCAAGTACCCAAAATATTTTTCAAAATTTCTGTCAGGGATTTGGTGTTAGTTTTCTCTCATGAGTTTGCTGATATTATATTTTGTAAATATTTGGATATTTTGGAAATAATTTCATATTTTATAAGTGATCCATTCACTCTAATTGATCTGGAGCTTGCAGCAAATTCCTACATGATTGCATCCACCAATATTCAGAATTTTGAAGAAGGAGAAAATTGTGCATCTACCATCTCGGTGGAGCAAACTCTTGTATCTGATATGAAATTATTTGGATCTTATATGATATTATTTGGATATAATATGATATTGTTTTTTTTAGTTTTCAAGTTTCAAGAGATTTTAGTAATGATTGTAGCTCCTCTCATCAATTTTGGTGTGAAAAATCAAGTATCGCAAGTCTCCTTCAAAATTGTTGCCAAGGATTTGATTTCACTTCATAGTTTTGTATCTGATATGAGCCTATTTGAATCTGATTTATTTTCTGATCCGATAATATTTGGTTCAGGTTTTAATATTCAAGAGCTTACAATAATGGTTGTAACTAGTTTCATCAATTTTGGTGTGACAAATATGGCATCGCAAGTCTCCTTCAATTTTGTTGCTGAGGATTCGATGTTAGTTTTCTCTTATGAGATTGCTGATATTATATTTTGTGAATTATTGGTTAATTATGAAGCTATATCAAATTATGGAGCTCAATCATTCACCCTCCATAGTCCCAGGGCTTCTCTACCTACCTTTTTGATCACATGCTCATCTCCTCACAGAACTAGTAAAGTTGGAGACATTCTGCATCCGTTTGGACACTTGGGGCTGATTTTTCATCACATGGTTTGATGTTCAAGGCTTAAATATATCAGTTTCTTGGGTGTTTATCACATGGTTTTAATTCTCAAGCACCTTTGCTCTGTCATCAGTTGATTTCAGCTGCTCTACATGGGTCCACTTTTCACCATGCAACTATTTATATTTCTGATTCAGTTGAGTACATTATTCTTCTTCCAATGACTAAGTTTCCTCCAGAAATAAGAATTTGTTTGGATTCATAGGTTCACATGCATAGATTCAAGGTGATGCTGCAGAGAAAGACAAGAATACTTCATTACTGCTGCATACTGTTGCAAATTGTAGCAAAATATTTTGCAAGTTTTTAACTTGTATTTCCCGATTTCTGCTTATCTTGAGGGGGGGGGTTTACCATGAGGTTTTCCCCTATTATATCGATTTATTAAGAAGAATTTTATCTTTTAGATTGTATATGGGTGACTTATGGGCTTGTTTCTGGGGCCCATAGATGTCCAAGTTAGGATTCAAGGGGGGTGTTAGGATTTATAATCCTTCCTTAATCAACTGTCTATTAGATTATTTATCATAAATTAGGAGTCTTAATTAATTAATTGGGTCCACTTGGACTAATGGGTCCATATGTACTAGTTACTAGAATGTGGGGAACACCAATAGAGGTAAACTGCCTCTAACTGCACTTGAATGCATCAGTTAGAGTGTCTCCTAGGCCAATCCCTACATTTTAGGAGCCACTGGGAGTCCCAGCACCAACCTCCTTTATTCAGTTGGAGTTCTAAATAGTTAAGCTTAGTTAGCTTCTAGTAACTTTCAGTTAGATCACAATTAGTTCAGTCAGTTCTAGTTATGCATGGCTAACGCATGGATGCATGTGGGATAGGTGCCTTTTCTCTCCAATGACTTCAGTTACACTTAGTTAATTGTTTATTACTGATTGTATTAGTTGGTTAGACATATGGAGTTGGCTATTTGGCCTCTGATATTGATTGAGACACTATAAGTTAGCTAGTCAAACATATACAATCACATCCAGTAGGGAGATTCAAATCCATCCCTAATTGATTCGAATTATTTTCCTATGTAAACTATTGTAACACTAGATTTAATGAATGAAAATGATACTGTAATTATCTAAGCTATACTCGTCCGTTTATTGTGTGGTTTTATTTTTTTAGTGTGTATCTTCATTCTCCTTTTACTGCATCAATAATATTTGACTCATTTCTTGAATATCTAAATAGAACAACAATTCTAACATGAATTGCTTTGATTTGAATTGTAGTGTTTTTGCTGGTAAATTGAATATATTATGAAGAATTAGTTGTTTCTTGAAGTTGTAAGATGGATAATTAAAAATATTTGACACCCATAATCCTCACACCCTTCACTTATTTTGATTGGAGGGATGATATGTAGATTGTCTTGTGCAACAAGGGTCTGTATAGGGTCACCATGGGAAAAGTGGTTGAACCCCAGTAACATCTGTTAGTTTTTCATCACATTTAAGCTAGCATTATGATCTTAGGATCTTTTCACTGAGAGAATAACAAGCATAGCAATAAAACACAAGCACATCACAAGAGACAAGAGACACAAAGAGTTTTCCTCAGGGAAACCATAAAGGAGAAAACCCCGCAACTTCCTCTAAGATAGAATCAACACCAAAACAGTAAGAGATCTCCCAAAATAGCAGTAGTCTTCTGTCTTCTGTCTAGTCCCAAAATTTCCTTCTCCAGTAGTGCGCCACACTTGGGAGAGCAAGTGATGTATTTCACAAGTGATAAATAGAGAGACTCTCACTCTCTATTTATATTCATCAGTTCACTTGAATTGCCTTTTCACACATAGGCTCAACCTAATAATTACTACTCGAGCCTACACCTTAATTAGTGTATAATAACTCAAGTGCCCCGAAACTGTGGGGACTTACCTAATGACTTGATATGACTTGATTACATTATTAATCCTCCCGATTGGAACATCGGGGCATGACCACATGACTCAAATACATAATAGAAACATCCCGAAATAAACATCGGGTTACAATACATAAGATACATAGAAGAATACATTCCGAAGTTACATATACATCAACAACATCTTGAAAAATCAACGTATTTGAACAATCTTGATGAAGCATTTAGCTTGATGTGCATCCACATATACAGAGAGTTACTTTTTCACCTTGAGGGATTGAGAACACAAAAATAAATGTGGGATAAGCTCAAACCTTTGTTTGGAAAACAGAATGAGCCGAGGGGACATATTTTGGATAATGCACTGATATCACTACAAACCAAAAACTTTGAAACTATACAACAATTTTTCTCAAAATTCAAATCATTGGTCATGCAATGCAAGAAATACGGGATTGAGAAGAAGGATGAGCAATTGTGGTTCTCCATTTTGAGAAAACTTGGACCATAATTATTAGTGTTTTTATATACCTTTCACTCTGAGAGACTGAATACTCCTAATTGGTGAATTCCATCCCTTGATTCCTTCATAGACTCTCTAATACAAGAACAAGACAAGCTGATATAGATGGGATCTCTCAAATCCTCTCCAAATCAAGATCTCTTGGTTGGTGAGACAAAGAATGTGCATGCAAGGAGGAAGAAAAAAGGGGCAAAGAGAAAAGGAACACTGAATTCAACCCTAAGGAAGTGTTTGATCCATTAGATGAAGCCTTGGGCTCTAGGAAGGACAACCATAAGAGTTCTAACAAGGGAAAGTGATCCTATTGTAAGAAAGGAAACGATATAGAGAAATATTGTATGAAGAATGCCATAGATTAGATATCAAAACTCCTTGAGTAACACAATATCTCCTCCATGAATACATAAGGAAGGATGGATCTAGAGAAAAGACTGAAGATCATGATCAGAGATGACATGCACTAAAGGATGGTTTTTCAAAAACACATGCCTTCCTCATTGATTCAGGAGCCTCCAATAACATGTTTGCATCCAAAGAATCATTCTCTTCATTACAACTTACTGATGGTACGAGTATTCACACAGGTGATGATACTAAAATTCAAGATGAAGGAGAGGGTTGAATCAAGTTGGGGCATGGAGTGTTCAAGAATGTACTCCATTCCCTCCTTAGCAACAAATTTGTTTTTTGTGTACCAGATGACTCATACAGGCTCACCAAAGTGAGTTTTATTTGATCCTGAATCAGTGGAGGTATCAAAAATATCAACCGGGAATATTATAGTAAAAGGTGTTGCAAACCATGCCTCCAAGGCATATGAATTCTCACACTTTCTACCTTACTCAGATCCAGTGCAATCTTAGATGACATTTGAAAGGGAAGGTAAAGCCCTTCTACCTAAACCTTTTTCATGTGATAATGTTTCCATTAATGTTTCAGGGATGATTTATGATGTTCATGGATGATTTATGTTTCCTAGATGGGATGATATTAATGTTTTCTATCTTACGAGGTCTCCCGTAGTTGACCCTAATAGGTATTCATTTATGTTCAGTTATGCTCTGCTTAGCATCAGTTGGATCACTCTTAGTCATCCTAATGTCACTTTGCATGATTTGAGGAAGGTAGGGCACCTTTTCTAACCTAACTCAATCAGTTAACTGGTTGTGAACTGATTCAGTGATCTAGAGTTGCATTAGTGAGCTCTAGTGGTGATTTTTTCACACTAAGTTAGCTCCATGCCATCATGTCCTTGCTTATTCCTTTGTCATTACTGAACTCCTTTGACATCAATGACAACTATATTCAGCAAGGAAATTATCACAACCTACACATATATGCATAAGAATTTGGTACAATTATAAAAATAATCATTCAAGGAAGTATTGATGCCCACACATTTCACATGTGAGAAATTGGATTTGAATCCTTGAAAACATTTTGCACAAAGTTGGATTCTACATCACTCAATTGGAACTTAAACATAGAGCATGAAATCATAAAATAACACAAGACTTAAGGTATATAATCATAACGATTTGATGCCTTCTTTCTCGATGATTAACAATAGCGTGAAATAATACCCCTAGTTTGACCCTTGTAACGTATTTAATGAAAATTATGTAAATATGATAGTATGTGTTATAACTAGATGTTATTCTTAGGTTATTTGTCTTATTTTTTCAAGCATTGGTTTACCATGATTTTACATTTTAAATTGGTTTTGAGAATTTTTGGAAATCAATACTTTTTGATAGATTTAATGCTTTAAATGGTTAGATTTATTTCATTTTTATGGGTTTTAAGTTTGTTCTTTGGGATTATTAGTGAATATACATATCTTTAAGCTTTCAAAAAACTTAGAATAAAGTTTATTTCAAAATTAAATCTTATTCATAACCTTTGTTTTTTATATTTGGTTAAAAAATATGCAAAAGAGGATTACTGTAGCGTAGGAGTGAAGGTCAAAGAACAAAAGCGCTACAAGAATCTTGAGCTTGCGAAATTATGGAAAATAGTGGTGTTGTTTTGCAATCGAAGACTGTAGGAGACGTTTGACACCTATGAGGACAGAAAGATACGTGTTTAGAGGCTAGTGATCATTATAATTGGTGTATGAGAAGCTGCAAGGATCGTGGTCATACCTGTCAAGTTTTCATTTGGTGAAGTCATTGAGGGAAGCAATTGGAGATTGTGGTAGCTACCGACTGAAGAATTGGAGGTTTTCGAACACCTATCAAATATATAATGGTGCATATTTAGGAGTTCAATTTATCATCTTAACAGCTATGTAACCAGGTATTAAAATCATTGATAGAGTCATGGTCTATTTGACACAGCGTTGGTTTTGTTGGGTTATTTAAAAAAATCGTAAAGTTGTTTGTTACGAATTTGCTTGGCTGCTAATTGCATCATTCCAAAGAACCATTTTGAATGTTTTTGAACTAGTATACAGTCTAGGATTATAGTGTAGAAAATGAAAAAAAGTGGTAAAACAAACAGAGTTGAACCTATGGATACAAGATGGGAAGAACGTTTTCTTGATTGTGCAATGATTTTTAAAAGGGCTGGTTGGTTTGATTCCTTCTAGAGAACTGATGGCTTTAACCTAGAATTATCATACATTTTTGCACAGGGTTTAGATAAGAACACTGTTTCATTTGATACCCTCAAATTTGAACTCACCAGAGAGTTGATTCAAGAGGCCACAGGCATAGCACATGATGGAGAACTTTGGTTCAAGAAAATACCCTTCACTTTCAATTCAAAATATTTCTTATTGTCATGGGTAAAAACCCTATACTAGGGCAAGGGTGTATAGTTACATAAATTCAAGCCTGAGTGGAGAGAGGTTACCAAAATTCTACAGAGTTGCATCACTTGTGAGGGAAGATTTTCCTTAGTCTTCAAATATCATATCAGATTCCTCCAACATTTAAATCAAGAGTCCAAAATGAATTTATCCTTTTTCTTTTTAAAAATGCTGCAAAAAATGTCAGATATAGTAAAAGGGCATAAAGACCACACTCAGCAATCTATCTTTCATCATGGACTTATAAAGTTGATTGTTAACACAGTTCTTTATAAAAAGGGTAGAACCTGGGAACACTTTGTGTTTTGGTCAGGTATTCATATTCAACAAGAAGGTCAACCTAAAAAGAGGCAGATAAGCAAACAACATTGCCTTGTAAAGAGGTTAAAGAGAGAAATAGTTGATGAGCTGGTAAAAGACAGTATTCGAGAATAAGGTTCAGTTCATAAATTTGAAGAATCTGTATATGAAGAAATCAAATCAGTACTTGATGAAAATAAAGAGCAGTTTTCAGAGAATATAGAAGAGAGCCATAGAATTGATATAAAACAAGAAGAAGGAAGGAATTATTTAGAACATAATCAAAGTTTCATAGGTATACAAGAAGATATAATGGAGTTTCCTATTCTAGATAAGCTGAAAGTTGATAATCTACAGAGTTCAATTTAAAATTCTAAAGAAGAGTTAGTTGCAGTAGGATTAAATGGTGAGATTGTACAACTCTCAGCTGTTAAGCATCAAGGAAAATCATTTGTAATTCTAGGAGGAGCAAAAACAAGATGGAGAACTAAAACAAGAGCTAAAAAAAATAAGACTTAACATGAAAAATATTTTTAATCCAAATTTAGCTAAAGAGAAGGTTACTGTAATTGAAGACTCTTCATCTCAAGAAGACTTCGAATAAGTAAAAGGATTGGATTCTAGACAAGGTGAGAGTAAGAAGGAACATTTAGTGACTCTAAAGTCATCACCAGAAAAAGACAAGCTTGTAGAACAACCAAAAGTTTGCAGTATTGAAAGAGATAGGTCTCTAGAAGTTCCTGTAGAAGAAGCAGATAAAGACAAGGAAGATGATGATTTGATTTTCAGGAAAATGAAAATTCCATGGTTATCAGACAAGAGTTCTACAACAAAAGAGGGACTGTGCATAGACTCTGAAATAAAAAATTTGCAGAAAACATTGAAGTAGTGTAAATATCAAATCAGTTTTCTGAATGAAACAAATGAGGGTTTAGTCATGACTAACAAAAGGTTAAGGGAGGATTTGGATGACATAAACACACATTAACAGGAGTTAATTTATGTTTCAGAAGAAGCTTTAAGGAGAAAGAAGTAGACTCAAAGCCAGTTTGAAGAATTGAACCAAACAATTAAAGACTTGACCCAGCAGAATGAGAGACTGTTGAAGAAGATTGAAGATTTGGAAGTTGAGTAGTTAAGAACTAGAAGGCAGTCACATGCCTTAGAAGGGATTGCATTACTATCTGAAGAAGCCAAAAACCAATAAATATTAATACTGATAGTTGTCATGTGGTTTATTTTTGTAATAGCTAATAGTTTATTTTTTAAAAACAATTATCTTAGTAGCAGTTTCGAGGCTTAGCCTAAAAGTTAGTTAGTTAGTTATGTAACTATTTTTTTATGAAAGAAGGATAAAAGTAGGAAATTAGATGAAGGTAGGGTTTGAATTTTGACTCAAGGAGAGGATTTTGAGCTATGATAGCTCAAACTAGCACTTATAACTCTTATTTAAGTTGATGACTGTTATGGATTATATATAAACTGATAAGCCTTTTTACCTGTCATATTGTTTCATTTCTGATTTGGTTGATTGCTCAGTCTACAATTTCATTTCTTGTTTAAAGGTTTTATTCATGTAAATGCCTGTAGCTTGTGGGTAAGTTAGAATTTCATGTGTAATGTTTATGGCTTATTGGGATGTGTTTGATCCCCAGTTTATCTAACTTGTGCATGATTCAGTTCTATATTAGCTTGTGAATGTTTATTGCCTCCTTGCTAAGGAAGTTTTAAACCAAAACCCTAAAAAAAACAATTTCATTTTGTTTTCTTTTTGAGATTGTGTTAGCGTGTTCTTGTGGTAGTCTAAGAACAATTTCTAGCACAAACATCTTTGGCTCCATTTCCAGGGACAAAAATGAAGTATATCTTCCCTGGGTTTCCATCATTCAATTGATTTTGAGAGGTTAGCAAAATCAACAAATAAAAACATTATTTAGATCATTAGAAAGTTGTTAAGTTAGAATAAGAGGTCATGGGATTCAATGTTAAAGATGCACTCTGAGCAGATAGGATAACTACTAAGAAGGAAATTGGTTCCTCTCCTTTTCAGTTAGTATATGGCACGGATGCTTTATTTCCAATTCAGTTAGGTATTCCAATAATCAAATTCTTTCAAGATAGTTTGGAGGAAGCTAATGATATTCAAAGGAGAGTTTTTTCACTTATTGAATTACAACAAGAACATGAAGTTGTAGAATAAAAGGCTTAAATGTACATAAAGGAAATCAAAGAAATATTTGACAGGAAGATTAAGGAGAATACCTTTTCTGGTGAAGACACGGTTTTAAGGTGGGATGCTAGAAAGGAACAAAAGGGTAAGCATGGTAAATTCAACAATTTATGATTTGGCCTTTTCATAATTTCAAAACTGTTGGAGAACAATACCTTCACATTGCAGACTTTGGAAGGTGAGGAATTGTCTAATCCAATAAATGGATGATTCCTCAAGCACTTTTATAGCCAATGAAGGTAAGAGACTTGTCTTTCATTTTATATACCAGTGTAACAGATATTGAATAAAGACTCCATAACCCAATGGAATTTTTGCAGAGTAGTAGCCAAGTTTGGTTGAGTAAATAGAAGGCACTGATCTATAGGTTATTGAAACCTCACAAGGAGGATTTCATCCCGCAGCAGGAGCCAGATGTTATAACTAGATGTTGTTCTTAGGTTATTTGTCTTATTTTTTCAAGCATTGGTTTACCATGATTTTACATTTTAAATTGGTTTTGAGAATTTTTGGAAATCAATACCTTTTAATTGATTTAATGCTTTAAATGGTTAGATTTATTTCTTTTTTATGGGTTTTAAGTTTGTTCTTTGGGATTATTAGTGAATATATATATCTTTAAGATTTCAAAAAACTTAGAATAAAGCTTATTTCAAAATTAAAGCTTATGCCTAACCTTTGTTTTTAAGATTTGGTTAAAAAATATGCAAAAGAGGATTCCTGTAGCATAGGAGTGAAGGTCAAAGAACAAAAGCATTACAAGAATCTCAAGCATGTGAAATTATGGAAAATAGTGGTGTTGTTTTGCAATCGAATACCGTAGGAGACATTTGACATCTGTGAGGACAAAAAGATACATTTTTAGAGCCCAGTGATCATTATAATAGGTGATACATTTTTAGAGCCCAGTGATCATTATAATAGGTGTATGAGAAGCTGTAAGGATCGTTGTCATGCCTCTCAGGTTTTTGTTTGGTGAAGTCATTGAGGGAAGCGGTTGGAGATTGTGGTAGCTGCCAAGTGAAGCATTGGAGGTTTTCGAACACCTAGCTATTGGAGTCATTTACCCAACATGCACACTTAATTTGATCAATTTGGCCTTGTTAAACCACTATCCTAAGTTTAATTGACTTATTCGGCATCAGATGAGCACTCTATGACATCAACATGAGCACACCCATGCCTACCTTCAATCAGGAAGGCTAAATGGGCTTCCTCCTTCAATCGAGGAGCCATTCTAGGGTGATTTGAGTGTCATAAGTGCAACTAATTGCTAACTTATTATTACAATCAGTTAATCTAAGTTGTGAAGGTGCCTCCATTTTATTTATTGCTTATTTTTATTAATATTTATGAACTGGAGTCAACTAGGGAACCTCCAACCACTTTTGATGACCAATTTGACTTCAGTTAACCTTATCGGTGTTCATTGGAGTTAATGATGCGCTACCACTTGTTGATTGTCATGCAGTGACATGTGTCTGAGCTAATTTCAGTTAGAATCAGTCATCCATTGCACTCTGATACAGTTAGGGCTCAGTTGAGTCAATCATAGCTTGACCAGTGGGTTAACTAGGTGTGTTTACAGTGGCTAGCATTCAGTTAAGCTACACCCATTCATTCAATTTGAATGAACTCCTTGGGAATTCAAATTTCCTTGGCATTCATGCACCTTGCATGATCATTGTATTGTATTACTCATTCTTTATTGAATATACAGAGCTGTTACTCCAACTGCAGCACCATTATGCCATTTTCATGCTTAATTGTCTGAAATATATTATGAGACTGTGTTTTAGTCCCTAGATTACTATGACATATTAATATGGTATCAGAGCTCATGGTGCGACAAAGCTCAGATCTCTCAAAAACATGGTTTTTGATAGATCTTGCATGAAAAATTGAGCAAAAAGCTCAAAATTCCAGCACTGCACCAGAAGCAAAGGCTTACCACTTAATACCCCAAGTTAAGGAATTATTGATCAAGATTGCTTGAAAAAATATGCTGGGTGTGATGAAAGCCTAAAATGTGCAGGCTGTTTGACCTTACGGTGCCCCTTTTTTTGTGATTTGCAGGTGTTGAGGCCTAGAAATTCGTAGGAAACAACAATAAGGGATTCTCCCTTGTCAACGTTCCCAACTAGCCTGTGACTGTTTGGTGTAGAGAATCCATCCGGTTTGCGGTCCGGCTACCGTAGGTCAAGTAAAAATAAATAAAAGGTTTTACCGGTTGCGGCCTGATCCACTATATATATTTTTTTATTTTTGACTTTAAGTATGATATGCAAGTGCGTATCTAAGATGTAGATTGATAAAGAATGCAAGGAGTGGTCACAATGTGATGCACAGGTTCTTACCTCTCATATTAGACTCTCTCACATCTAAATCACACACAACTAGAAAAACAACATTAACTAAGCTATCCCTAGGGAGCAAGATATTAATTCATGAGTAATGTAATACTGTTCACATGTTAAGATAAATCACAGATAGCTGTTCTTAGAATCAAAACACATAAACATGAATAAAGATATACACGACAAGATAGCTCATCAACCGTTAAAACCTCCATTACTCATAGTGGAAATTATCACTGAATAAACCAGAGAAAATTCAAATAAGAACATAGGTTCAGAAAGTTAGAATGCTCTCACAGTTAATGAAACACGGTTGAAAACGAAATAGTTCCCTTCAACATTGTTCATTTTATGACATTCAAAGATTCCACACAGCACCTTCTCCAACAGGAAAAATTTGTAATTTATTATTGACAAACAAAGTAGTTCCTCTTACAACAAGTGGTTCACAAGTTTCTCTAGGGAAAAAGCCCCTCATTCCCTCTACTTCTCCTATATTTATACAAAACAGCAAAACCCTTAGGCTGCCCCTCCTGGGTGACCTTTGGGTTCCCCAAACCATTTAATCTCACAATTTTGTCCTTTTGTGAGTGCTCATGATTCATATAATGGGTTACATTTCAGATTTAGACTTATGAGTACTTCGTAAAATGGGTCCAGCTTGGTAAATGATGAACCTTTTCCAAGCCCGGGCCTCTGTTGCTATCAATTTTGCTTTGTCTTTTATTTGTCCTTTTTAAGATCCCATTGATCTCAGAACATCTCTGCCTATCACTTTTCAGCCAACTTCCTTCTTCTTTGTCCTTCAGCTATGTCTTCTTTGCAGCAGTAATCTGAAGAATCTTCTAAGTCCGTCTACAGTTAAAACAAAAATTCATCATTAATTCGGACTGCATCTTTTCAACAAACATAAACCATACTAACAATAAAACTGATCATCGAAAAGAGGCCCTGTACTGCGCTCTTGTCATGAAAACCTTAAAATTATAGAATAGGAAACCTCCGCCACCCATAAGATAGGGTAAAAACACACAGAGAACAAGCGGGAAAAACCCTCACTGGCGGGAAAAATCACTAAAGCATCGGCAGGATAGTTTTATTAATAGCCGCAACAGTGGGCAAAATTACTATATACAATTGGATGATTAGTTCACTGAGGAGCCGCAATGGCAAAATACCATCAGACTGCGGCTTCCACGATCAAAATAAAAATATCAGCGAAAGGAAAATTTATATGGCATATGGTTAGTCCATTCTGGAGCCGTCGTTGCAAAAGACAATCAGAATGCGGCTTCCGCTTTCAAATGAAAAATGCAGCGATCAGAAGTTTCCATGACTAAACTCCGGTGACGATGAGATCGACGCAACCGCCATGTCGGTGACATAAGAGACTAACCCTTCGATCAAACATTAAAAACACTCCGATAGAGAAAACAAATCATCAAAAAGCAAAGGTTTAAGTAGTAAATCCATGGAAACATCAAGAATAAGAATTATCCATCGGCAAAAATAAAATAAGGGTCTCCACAACATCGATAAGATAAACAACAAGGTTTCCAAAATGACGGCTGCATAGAGAAATATGGCCGCGGATCATGTTCAACTGACCTCCGAAAAACCAAAAAAATTAAGTTTCGAAAGACTTCGGCGGTGCAGCGATAGAAGTAGTTTGTTTCTTCTCCAACACCGCGGCTGCAAAGAGAACTAAAACTTTGATTCGAACAAAAATGGACTTTCGATAGCACTGAAAGAAATCATTCAGATCAAAGGACAACATTTTCAGATCAAACTTTAAACTCTACAACCCAAAGGATTTGCAGACACAAACAATTTTCTGAAAAGCATGAAAATAGTTGACCTCAAAACAATCTGAACTTGTAGCAGAGGGAAAACAAAAACAGAGTTGATGAATCCAAACAATTTTAAGCAAGATAAAAATTAAAAGGGGGGTCCAAAATTTCAAAAATTTGAGAAAAGAGTTGCAGCTACAACAATTGGCAACTACCTGGTGAACCTAGATCTTTGGACAATTTATTCCTTAAGTAACAGACTGTTTAACAATAAAACCAACATGTTGAATTCTTCTAGATGTCTGGATTTCCCAAATGGCAAATATATGTACTTTTAATCATTGAGGGTAGTCCAATTTAGGAAAAAGGAAACCAAGATTTCAAAGTCAAGGTAACTCTTTCAAGGCCAAGAAAATGAGTTTCATTTTTCCCTCTATCTTCGGGTAGCTTCTAGCTTGGACACCACAGGATCGTAACATATGGTAAACAGAAATATTCATTTGTTTCTCATTCCCATGCCATTTTGTACTTTTTTTGTGCTTTTGGACTCTTTTTTTTTTGTTCTTTATGAGTTCTCCTGCATGCCTTTCTTTCTGAATTTTTTATTCAGGCTCCTATATCCATAGTGTCCTTTTGTGTGAGAGATACATTTGACTTTCAACTCACTGACGGAGAAGAACTTTAGAAATTTTGTACTTAAATGATTCAGTACTTTTTTTGGGTACCTATTACTTTCATAGGAGTTTTTTACTCTTATCTACCTTTTGGCTTTCAATTCTTGGCATGGGATCATTCATATATAATATACTGTTTACCCTGCTTCCTTTCCGTGGGTGTTTTGCTGTCACCCCCTAAGACATTTTTAGATGTGAAATGGATGGAGCCTTGAAACAGTATGCCAGGCCTTTTAATCCTGAGTTATTTTACAGGGATTAAGTAGGACTTCAATGTGTTCATAGTCATTTAGGAAAACTGTTAAACTAGAAGAAATTCTTTCAGATAAAGCAATAGTACACAATCTTATAATCAAGGATTTTAGTTAATCCAGAATTCTGATGCTCTCCATGCAACCAAAAGTGTGCTTCTTTTATTGAAATCAACCAAAATCTGACTAAAACCAATAGAAATAAAATAAATAAAAAATAAACAAACAAAGCAAATTATTTATGTACAAAACAAAAGAACAAAAACAAAAAATCAGGAAAAATAAGGTTTGAGAACTAAACCATTTACTGGTAACTTCTCTTCCCACCCCTGTAAATCTTGCAATTTATAGGTTGAGGGGCCAAGTTTTGCCACAATCTGGAAAGGGCCTACCCATAACTATTGAAATTTCATGTGTTTTCCTTTCTCATCATGGGGGTGGTCCCATTTGAGAACCAAATATCCCACCTCGAATTCTTTTGTTCCAGCTTTGTGTCTATCAAACCATCTCTTTACTACCTCCTGTTGTTGTTTAAAACATTCTCTGGCCCTGGATCTAGATTCCTCTTCCTTCAAAAGATTATGTATCCTTATCTACAAGACTTCATTATTTGATTCTCTGGATTCTTGAGCTATTATGGAAGAGGGTAGCATGATATTGGGGGGTAGAATGGCCTCTTTTCCATAAACAAGGGTATACGAGGACACACCTAATGAAGTCTTGGGGGTGACCCTATCAGCCCAAAGAGAATTTGGTAATGCTGAGTGCCAACTCCTCTGATTTTCTATCACCGTCTTTTTTAAAATCCTAATCAGATTCTTGTTCGTAGATTCAGCCAAACCATTTCCCCATGGATAGTAATTTGCAGAGTAATGCAACTTAATTCCTTTCTCATGAGCAAATGCAATTAATCTAATCGAGGAAAAGTAAGTAGCATTATCAAAAACTAAAGAAATTGGAACTCCAAACCTGGTCATAATATGATCTTGCAAGAAGTCCATGACCGCATCTTCAATTACTTTACGCAACGGAATGGCTTCGACCCAACAAGTGAAGTAGTCGGTTTCTGTCATAATATATTTGTGTTGCAAGGAATAATTTGGCTTTATCTCTCCAATGATGTCCATCCTCCACTACTCAAAAGGTTCTATTATCATTACAGGCTTTAATGGTCCTGCTTCTTTAACTTGTCTTCCACCACACCTTTGGCAGATGTCGCACTTTCTGACATGGGAATGTGCATCTTTGAACAGTGTGGGCCAATAGTATCCAGCTCTGAGAATTTTATGTGCTGTTGTATCTCTAGAGAAATGTCCTCCAGCAGGCCCATCATGTAAGTCTATCATTACCTTCTTCGCATATTCTTTCTCTAAGCATCTAAGAAGAACTCCATCATAATTATTTCTGAATAATATTCCTTCAACAATCTGATATGAGGCTGATTTAAGACGTAGTGCTCTTCTTTGCTTAGAATTCCAATGTTCCAGTAACAATCCCGCCTGAAGGTAATGCACAAGGTCTCGATACTAGGAGTCCGAAGCTCTGAAAAGAGGACATACATCCATCAAATGTAACTCAGCTTCGTTTTCCCAGCTCTTTTCTTCATTGTCTTTACTTTTAGTCATTAGTTTTCACAATCCCTGCCCTTTTAACTATGGAGGCTAGCTTGAATTCAAGGTCATACTCCTATAGATCTATTCCCCAGTTTCCTCTTCTTTCTCCTAACTCTTTTTGTACAAAAAGAGACCTCACAACTAGGTGTGGAATGATTACATTTGTCTGGTTCTTAAGTATGTATGGCCTGAATTGTTTTACCTCTTTGAACATGGAATAAGCTTGCTTATCCATGGCTGGGTAATTCAATTCATCCCCTTGCAGACCGGTGCTCATAAATGATATGGGGAACTCATCTCCCCCATCTTCCTTCTGGGTAAGCACAGCTGCTAGTGAATCATCAGATGCGAAAGTGTACAAAATAAAATCTTTCTCAAAATCCAGACTTTTGAGGGAGGGTGCATGCACAACAGCTATTTTAATTTTACTAAATGTGTTCTTCTCTACTTCAGTCCACTTGAATTGTACACTTTGCTTTACCATTTGCTGCAAAGGTTTAACAATTTGAGCGAAATCTGGCACAAACCTTCGCACAAAATTTATTGTCCCCATAAATGATTGCATGCCCTTTTTATTATGGGGTAAGGCAATTTGTTCGATGGCTTTGATTCTTTCTGGGTCTATGGAGATCCCCTTCTTAGAAACCACGTGACCCAACAACTTACCTTTTGTAACGCCAAACATGCACTTCTTGGGGTTTAGTGAGATACCATATTTTCGGTAGCGTTCAAAAATATGCTTTAGATGAAATGCGTGTTCCTCTCTTTTCTTTGAGAATATCATGATGTCATCGAGATATACTATAGCACTGTGGCCAATCAGACTACAGAAAGCTATGTCCATACCCCTCTGGAAATTAGCTCCAGCATTTATGAGTCCAATGGGCATCCTTCTGTAAGCAAAAGTTCCCCACCTGGTTCTGAATGTCGTTTTAAGTCTGTCTTCTTCAGCTACTAATACTTGATTGTAGCCTAAGAGTCCATCTAATAAAGAAAATAGTTCAGAACCTGAAACCATTTGCAATATCTGTTCCATGGGTGGAATAGGATAATTGTCTTTATCTGAAGGGCGATTTAAGTTTCTGAAATCCACACATAGCCTAATTTCTCCAGATTTATTCCTTACTGATACCAGATTTGAAACCCATTCCGACTGTCTAACCTTGAACATAATTCTAGCATCCAATAGTTTCTTAACTTCATTATAGATTTAAGGTTCTAATTTTGGATGCATCTTCCTTAAAGGCTGCTGATAAGGTTTAATTCCAGATCTGATGGGGATAACATGTTGGATAATATTAGTGTCATATGTCTTCAGATCTTCATACGTCCAGCAAAAAACATCTTTGTATTGTTTGAAAAGACTCATAAACTTATTCCTTTCACCTGGGGAGCAACATTTTCCGAAATTCACATATTTAGGCCCAATTTCAGTCCCCAAATTAATCAACTCGAACTGTAGAGATGAGCTATGAGTCTTCACATTTGTTGGTATTCTAAATTTCTTGTTTAAATCAAACATTCGCTCTAAAGTCCTGACTCCTTTAGGAATAAAATTATCGAATTTTAGCTCAGCTTGATGTTCTTCATCATCAATAATCACCCCTTTGAAGGTCTCATCATTTGTCAAGCATTCTATAATTTGTTTATCATCATAAAAAACTCGTAGATTGGTAATCATATCTAGAACTTAAGGCCTGAAAAGCAATTCAACAGAGCACCGATTATTAGAGGTCACAAGCCTCGCAGCTGAGGTGGCCAATAAGTCAGCTGTTGCATTCTTAAGTCTTGGAATTGATACAATGTTAAATGCATTAAAACATATAAGTAAATCCCATACTTCATTTTGATAAGCTTTTAAATGAGGATAAATTCAATGTATTTGATTTTGAATTTGTTTTACAATTATTTCAGAATCTCCAAGCACTTTCAGATTTTTTGCCTTTAACTCGATTGCTTTTGTTAGTCCCTGAACTAATGCTTCATATTCAGTTGTGTTATTGGTACATTCAAACTCTAACCTACATGAAAGAAAATGTTTGTTTTTCTTAGGATCAATCAGGACACAGCCTGTTCCTGACCCCTCTAAAGTTTTAGAACCATCAAACAAAAGTGTCCAAAAATCGCTAACCACTATTGTGCGAGAATTAACATCTATATCTACAGCTAAGTATACTATTTTACAATCAATTTCATCAGCCTATGAAAATTGAAGGAGATCAGGCTGAGCGTCTGATGTATTGTTGGCTTCTTCCACTTGATAGTTTCCTGGTACTATCTCAATAAAGTAATTTCCCAAAATAGAATCCACTGGTTCATTTTTACCTTCAAACTGAGTAACATTGTGTTTCATGTGGGGCTCCCTCAAAACTTTGATTTGATTTGGGATTCCTTTATATGGTAGCCACAGATGTGACCAGTCCGAGGAAAAATATCCGTTCAGCTTTTTGGACCAATATCTGCTCAAAACAAGTCCATAAGATTCTGGTATGTTAGCCACCACAATATCAATGAATTGACATACCTTATCATTTGAAGATAAGCGAACGAGAACATCCTCCATTTCCCCAATTACCTTCACATTCATTCTATCCAACTGAACGACCCTCCAGGTAGATGGTTTAGGTTTCCCATTTATCTTTTTGCAGACTGACAGTGGCATGACATTGATTGATGCCCCTGAGTCTACTAGGCAGTTATGCACGTTGTGGTTGAAAATTTCAAGAGTAAGAAGAAAAGGTGGAGTCTTGCTTTTAGGCTTACCTCCCACACTTGCTTCACCAATTTCTTCTTCTTGGGGCTGATTGTCAGTGGGTAGCCTCTCCTCTGATACTTCAAGTGCTTTGAATAGCTTTTCTTTCTACTGTGGTACATTGCACATTTCAAATAATGAAATGTTTTCCCTTACCTTTTTGATATCCTCCACAATGTCATAATCCATTTTATGTCCTGTGAGTTAACATTATTTATCTTTTCTACATTAGGCTTAGTAGGCATGTTGATCTGTCTAGGATTTTGACTGGTGATGGTAAATTCCAGAATTTTATTAGCTGAGGAGTTGTTTTGAAATTTCTTAACATTCTTTTGAAGTCTCTTAATCTTAGGGAGCATAAGACTATTTTCCTTAATCAACCCTTGGCTTCTCGTTGTTACATTTGTTTCCAAGATGTCCTTGAGTCTTAGATCCTTTTCTTCCTCGGCATCAAACAATGATACATAGTCCCATAAAACCATGGCCTCATCCTCCTATTTTTCTGTTGATTTATTGTTGTCTTTCCCTTCTTTATCATCGTCTTCAGTTAATTTGGAATCTAACAGCTGTTTCATAACCAACGTCATTGAAATTATCCATTGAGGACAATTCTTTTCAGAATGGGGTTGTTGGTGGAAAGTTCAAAAGTTATCCATTCCTACCTATGTTAAGTTCATAGATGCAGGGCTATGCAGAGGGGGTTAGGATTGATTGTTATCTTCCCTTTTCTTGTAATAAGGCTTATAGAACTTTTGGGCTTCCTTTTCCTTTTCCAAGTCTATGATTCTATTAGAGAGCTTTTGCATCATCTTTTCCATTCCTTTGAAATCTAGTGATTGCTCCTCTTTAGGCTTAGTAAATAACAAAGCTTTCCTCCTAACATTTTTTTCTCCTGACTGTTCAGGATAATCTTCGATGCTTTCTTTTTCAGCCTCTACTCTCTCTGCTTCTTCATAAGTCTCTGCTAGCGTAGGTTTGGCCTTCATTTTGGTGAACATGGCCAACTTGGGTCTTAGAGCTGAGGTATAGTATTCAATCAGAACTTTATCTGAGGGTTTGTCAGGTTCAGAAAAATTCTTAAGATAGGCTGTGAATCTTTGGGTAAAACTATGCACCTTCTCTTTTCTTTCTTTCTTTAAGGCGCACAATCCTTTCATGAGAGCTGCCTGAATTTTTTGGGTTGCATACTTACTTCTAAAAATCCTTTCAAAGGTATCCCAATCTGGGATAGAGTTTGCAGGCAAACCAAAGTACCACGATGCTGCTGCTCCTTTAAGGGTGTGTGGAAAAAGTCTACAAACTACATCCTCATGTTCCCCAGCCCTTAATCCTTCTATTGCTAAATAGAAACTTTGCAAATGGCCATCTACTAACATCTTCTCATTTGGATCAAACTTGGGCAGCATCTTTTCAAAAGCTTGAGGTAAATCATGCAACGGAGGTGTTAGGTTCAGGGGTGATCTGGCCTTCCAAGCCAGCGGTGGATTTGGTGGGTTAGGTGGCTGATTTGCATTTACACCTGCGATGAGTCTGGGTGGAGAGTAAGGAGGTGAAGAAACCAGATTCTGTACAGAAGAACAATAAGGTGTGTTTGGGCCTACTTGATTTAAAGGCTGAACAACTTCCTGTAACACTACTTCTACCAACTCTTCCCAATCTCCAACCAACACTGAATCTTCCAAGATGGGATGGTATTTCTTCTTGTACTCTCTTCAGGGAAAATCAAGGATAATGGGTAATCCTCCAATATTCTTTACATAAGCCCGTGTGTGTCTTCTCAGATCATTTACTACTTGGTTGTCCACATCAAACAAATGTTCTCTATTATCTTCAGTATTTGGATCAGGAAACAAACTACTTTCAAAACTATCACCGGTGGAGTTATTTCAAGGAAATGGATTTCCTCGGCCAGCCATGCACTGGCGGCCCTCCTTCTAGCACCAGAAACTGTTGAGGCCTGGAAATTCGCAAGCAACAATAGCAAGGGATTCTCCCCAGTCAATGTTCCCAACTACCCCATGACTGCTTGGTGTAGGGAATCTGTTCGGTTTGCGGTCCGGCTACCGTAGGTCAAGTAAAAAAAATAAAAGGTTTTACCGGTTGTGGCCCGGTCAACCGTATTTTTATACTTTTGACTTTAAGTATGATATGCAAGTTCCTATCTAAGATGGAGATTGATAAAGAATGCAAGGATTCGTCACAATGTGATGCGTAGGTTCTTGCCTCTCGTCTTAAACTCTCTCACATCTAAATCACACACAAATAGAAAAACAACACTAACTAAGCTATCCCTAGGGAGCAAGATATTAATTCATGAGTAATGTAATACTGTTCACATGTTAAGATCAATCACAGATAGTTGTTCTTAGAATCAAAACACATAAACATGAATAAATATATACATGACAAGATAGCTCATCAGCCGTTAAAACCTCCATTACTCATAGTGGAAATTATCACTGAATAAACCAGAGAACATTCAAATAAGAACATAGGTTCAGAAAGTTAGAGCGCTCTCACAGTTAATGAAACATAGTTGAAAATGAAATAGTTCCCCTTAAACATTGTTCATTTTATCACATTCGAGCATTCCACACAGCACCTTCTCCAACGGGCAAAATTTGTAATATATTATTGTAAAACAAAGTAGTTCCTCTTACAACAAGTGGTTCACAAGTTTCTCCAGGGAAAAATCCCCTCATTCCCTCTAGTTCTCCTATATTTATACAAAACAACAAAACCCTTGGGCTGTCCCTCTCGAGTGACCTTTGGGTTACCCAAACCATTTAATATCACAATTTTGTCCGTTTGTGAGTGCTCATGATTCATATAATGTGTTACATTTCGGATTTAGACTTATGAGTACTTCATAAAATGGGACCAGCTCGGTAATTGATGAACCTTTTCCAAGCCTGGGCCTCTGTTGCTATCGATTCTGCTTTGTCTTTTATTTGTCCTTTTTAAGATCCCGTTGATCTCAGAACATCTCTACCTATCACTTTTCATCCAACTTCCTTCTGCTTTGTCCTTCAGCTATGTCTTCTTTGTAGCAGTAATCCAAAGAATCTTCTAAGTCCATCTGCAGTTAAAACAAAAATTCATCATTAATTCGGACTGCATCTTTTCAACAAACATAAACCATAGTAACAATAAAAATGATCATCAAAAAGAGGCCCTATACTGTGCTCTCATCGTGAAAACCTTAAAATGATAGAATAGGAAACCTCTGCCACCCATAAGATAGGGTAAAAACACACACAGAATAGGCGGGAAAAACCCTCACTGATGGGAAAAATCACTAAAGCATCGGAAGGATAGTTTAATTAACAGCCGCAACAGCGGGAAAAATCACTATATACAATCGGATGATCAGTTCAATGAGGAGCCGCAATGGCGGAAGACCATCAGACTGTGACTTCAGTGATTAAAATAAAAATATCGACGAAAGGAAAATTTATATGGCGGATGGTTAGTCCGTTCCGGAGCCACCGTTGCGAAAGACAATCAGACTGTGGCTTCCGCTTTCAAATGAAAAATTCAGCGATCGGAAGTTTCCATGACTAAACATCGGTGATTATGAGTTTGAAGCAACCACCGTGTCGGCGACACAAGAGACTAACCCTTCAATCAAACATTAAAAACACTTCGATAGAGAAAACAAATCATCGAAAAGAAAAGGTTTAAGCAGTAAATCCATGGAAACATTAAGACTAAGAATTATCCATCGGCAAAAATAAAATAAGGGTCTCTGTAAAATCGGTAAGATAAACAATAAGGTTTCCAAAATGGTGGCTGCATAGAGAACTATGGCCGCGATTCATGTTCAACTGACCTCCGAAAAACCAAAAAAATTAAGTTTCGAAAGACTTTGGCGGTGCAGCGATAGAAGTAGTTTGTTTCTTCTCCAACACCGTGGCTGCAAAGAGAACTAAAACTTTGATTTGAATAGAAATGGAATTTCTATAGCACTGAAATAAATCATTCAGATCAAAGGACAACATTTTTAGATCGAACTTTAAACTCTACGACCCAAAGCATTTGCAAACACAAACAATTTTCCGAAAAGCATGAAAAGAGTTGACCTCAAAACAATCTGAACTTGTAGCAGAGGGAAAACAAAAACAGAGTTGATGAATCCAAACAATTTTAAGCAAAATAAAAATTAAAAGGAGGGTCCAAAATTTCAAAAATTTGGGAAAACAGTTGCAGCTACAACAACAGGTTTTAACAGGTGAAAAATATTCTATACAACAGTTTGAGATGGCTTCTTCCGTCGAACTCTTGAATCCATTCAATTTCCATTCATGGAAAAGAGATATGGAGATCCAAATACATGCTAGAGGACTCTACTGGGTGACTATGGACAATGAAGAAGAGCCTACTCATGTTATAGAAAAAGCTATATTCTTGAACAAGAAAGATTACGCATTCGGATTCTTGTGCCTCTCTATTTCCAAGGATCTTCTTTTCCACCTCTCAGGATTGAAGACTCCAAAGGAATTTTGGGACAAATTGGACACCCTCTATGGAAAAAAGGATGATTTGAGAGTTTACCATCTTGAAAATGAGTTGATGTCTCTCAAACCTTCCAATTTCGAGACCTTAAATGATTTTTTCACAAAGTTCAAGCACATTGTCTTACTGTTGAAGCAGTGTAAGGTGGAGAAGGAGGATGATAAAATAATCCTTGCCATTCTCTCCAAACTTGGAGCTGATTATTCGGTGTTTGTCTCTACATTCCGTGTGGGGAATCTCACAACCCCTGGATGGAAGATGCCTTCACTCAATTCCTTCATTGAGTCCCTAACAAGTGAACATGATAAGCTTGTCTAGATGGGGATCATCAAATCCTCCCATGATCAAGCTCTCTATACTTCGGGGCCCAAAAATATGAAGGGTAAAGGAAAGAAACAAAAAACTAAATTTGAAGCTCCTAAGCCTAAAGTTGAAAACCATAGCATGAAGAGTATTCTGGCTTGAAGAAGAACAAAAACAAAGGGCATCATGGAAAGGAAAAAGTCAAGTGTTCATACTGCGAGAAGGGATTCCACCCTAAACTTGCTTGCATGAAAAGGAAACTTGATGAAGCTACTCCTCTTCTTGATAAAAATCACATCAATATTTCGAAAGCTTTCGGAGGAGAGATCAACAAGATCGGGAACCACAATATGAAAGAGGTCATGCTCTCATGGAAAGCACTTCGAAGTCCAAATCTCTTTTGATAGATTTTAGAGCTTCGGATCATATGACAGGTGAAAGAGAGTCTTTCTCATCCTTGGAGACTAGAAAATCCATTCCCATCCACATGGGATATGACTCCACAATCATATCCTAAGGACAAGGTACTGTAAATCTTGAGAATGGTTATTTTTCCAATGTTTTGTATGTACCATATCTTGTATCAAACCTCCTAAGTGTTTATCAAATGACACATATGGGAGTTCCCAAGAGAGTCTCCTTTAGCCCAGATGATGTAGAGATTACATAACTTGCATACATAAAAATTGTAGCAAAAGGCCTTGCAAACCATCATGCAAAATCCTACGAGTTCTCCCATTTTGTGGCGGATGCAAAGCCCACTGCATTGATGAATCATGGAAACGAGGTTAGTAGACTGTGACATGAGAGGTTCAACCCCTTGAAATTTAAGTACTTGCAAAAATTACAGAATAATTCCATGGTTGAAGGCCTCCCGGTCATCAAAGCTACCACCGGAATTTGCAAGGGATGTGAAGGGATGATTTTAAGGAACCATACTTATTTAAAAGTGTATAAATGTTGGCGAATATTACCAATTCTTAAGATTCCAACTATAAAATGATTGATGATATTTTTCAAAAAATATTTTAATTTCCAAGGATTTTATATCATTTATAGAATAATATGGCGATTTTTAGGGTGAAAAACTTTTACCCCATCAAAATAGTGCGAAACAGGGCTTCAAAAAATGCAAAATGGAGAATCCTTTTTGGGAGATAAACATGGAAAATAGCCCACTAGGCTAAAATTCTCCCCTAAAATTATCCCTGGGGTTGTGTTGTTGGAAAGCACCCTAAGCATAAGTTTGATCGGGGGAAGGCAAGCCGAGCATCATGCATATTGGGGCTGATACATTTTGATATCAGCGGACCTATGCCTACAACATCCATGAATGGATCAAGGTACATTCTCACTTTCATTGATGACTTTTCCAGATACACATGGGTCTTTTTTATCAAAAAGAAGTCAGAAATCTTGGAAAAATTCACTGATTTGAAGGCTTTGATTGAGAATGCATGTGGAAAAAAGATCAATATTTTGAGATCTGATAATGGAGGGGAATATATCAGTAATGCGTTTCTGCATATATGTTCCCAAAGTGGTATTTAGATCCAACATTTAGTCCCCTACACTCCCCAGCAGAACAGTGTAGTGGAGAGGAAGATTCGGTCTCTCAAGGAGATGACCACTTGCATGCTGGAATCAAAGAAGTTGGCATAAAATTTGTGGGCTGAAGCCATGAATGCTGCAGCATATATTCATAACAGAGTTCCACACTCATCCATGAAAGGGAAGAGCCCTTTCGAAGCATATTTTAGAAACAAGCCGGATGTGTCGAATCTGAGGGTGTTTGGGTCCACTGCATGGCCCTGAATTCCGCATGATAAAAGGAGGGATTTGCAACCACAAAGAATTGAATGTATGTTTATTGGATATATTGATGAATCTAAAGGTTTCAAGCCATTGGATATTAGAACAAAATAGATCATCATTGAATGGAGTGTCATGTTCGATGAGCCTCTTCAGGAGGTAGAACTAATTGAGGAGAAAACTATTGAATTTCCTTCCTATTCTACTGAATATTTGGATGATGGAATCGGGGGTGATGACCCTGATTTGGATCCTATGATTTCTGATATTATTGAAGAGAAAACATTATATGCTGAATCAAAACCTGAAGTACAAAATCATCTCCCAAATTGGGCTAGACAGACACTCTCCTCCCCAAGTGATAACATTGGAAATTTGGATGATCCAAGGAGAACCTGGTCTGATTTCCAAAGAGCAGGTATTGTGCTCTCTTGTCCTAATTATTTGCTGTCCAAATCTTGTTATTCAATGATAAGTTCATATCCTAAGTCTTACTACCATGCTCGGAAGGATCTGAGACGGCAAGTTGCCATGGACGAAGAGATGAATTCTCTTCAGAAAAAAACTACTTGGGAGCTAGTTTCTCTTCCTCCGAAGAGAAAATTGGTTCAATGCAAGTGGGTGTTTCGGACTAAGGTTTCTGTTGATGGCACAACCTGAAAATATAATGCAAGGATGGTAGCAAATTTTTTCTCCTAGGTCCAAGGTGTGGACTGCCATGAGACTTTTGCACCAGTTGCAAAAATGGACTCCATCCGCCTAGTTTTGGAAATTTATGCATCTAAGCACTGGGAAGTGCATCATATGGATTTTAAGTATTCCTTTATACATGGATATATTCATGAGGAGATATAAATGAAGCATCCCAAGGGATAGATTTCTGATCCATCTTTGGTTTTCAAACTAAAGAAGTCACTATATGTTGGGCTATAGGGCAGACCCGGGCTTTATACCATTAACTTCGCACCAACAAAAGACCCACAGTGTTGGCCCTTTCGGTAAAAACCCGCGAACAGGTTGCAGTCTCACCTAAAAAAGCTATGGGGTGCCGCAGAATTAGTTTTCTGCAAGCAGAAGAGGGATATTACTATACCTTTAGCTTCTTAACACTTATAATCATACCATGCACAGCTTTAATAGTTACTTATTTAGCTTCGCGGTTAGATAAACAAACATTGTCTTGCTTAACCCTTTACTGGGAATTCCAGCGAATTTGATATTTAGCAGTGATCTTACTTATCAGATGTATATTTATCAATGCATAAAGAACAAAACAACAACACAACAAAAACCACAACACACGATATAACGTGGTTCACCCCCGGTGTAGGGGTTACGTCCACAGAACTGTGTTTTATTCAACTCTTTACAAAAACCACAGTTCTGATCTGTGCGCTCAGCTGTAGATCCTTTCAAGTCCTCAAAGCCGCGCACACAGCTGCAGGCCTCTGCGTACACAGCTGCATATTTCCTTTATCACCCAAAACCCTCTACGCACACAGCTGCAAAGGTCATCCACGCACACAGCTAGGACTTAACCTTCTCTTACAAAATAGCCTTATCTTCGCATCAATTCATCTTACATCAAAAATCCCAAACTGACTTCTTTACAAGAGTGCTTATTTATAGTGCACTTATTACAAAACCATGGGCTTAAACCATGGGCACCCCGAACCCTAAACCCTGGATTTTAACCATGGGTTTATTACAAAAGAAGGTTTTTACTCAACCCCGACACCCCTAAGACTATTTCGAGTCATAAATCCACTTACAAACTCCCGTAACTCCGCGGAGTTAACCATCTTAAGGACCGTTAGGGTGCGCGCCCCAACAGGCCCCTAAGACTCACCAGTGGCTCGTCCCGGGACACTCAGCTGCTTTTCCGTAGGGGCTGTTATATGAGCATATCCTTTAATAAATTTCCTGTAATAACCAGTATGACCAAGCGTAGTGCGCAGTTGTTTAATAGACTTCGGAGGTGGTAGGTTCACAATAATGGCTATCTTCGCAGGATCCATCATCAGTCCTTGCTTACAGATAATGTGACCTAGTAGAAAAAGGGGCACAGAAGATACACTTTTTCAAGTTCAAGGAAATCTGATGCTGTCTACATTTGTCCAACATAAGTCTTAAACTGGCTATGTGGTCTTTTACTAACCCGAAGATAGTCCAATCATCAAAATAAACTTCTAAGAATTTATGTATGAATTCCTTAAAAGCAGAGATGACTACTCTAGAAAACATGGCAGGTGCATTCTTCAATCCAAAGGGCATAATTGTATACTGGAAGGATCCCATTTCTGTAGCGAAGGCTGTCTTATGTCGATCTTCTGGAGCAATTCGAATCTGATGGTAACCTAAAAATCCATCAGTAAAAGAGTACACTTCTTGACCTCCCACATTGTCTAAAACTTTATCTGTAAAGGGAGTGGGGAAGGGATCATGCAAACAGGCATCATTCAGCTTCCTCAGATCAACACAGATTCTGATTTCTCCCTTAGTATTCTTTTCTTGCACCACCATAGGACTGACCCACTCAGATTCTTCAACCGGATCAATGATTCTTGCAGCAAACATCTTATCCAGCTCCATTTGGAATTTTTCCTTATACTTAGGGTTCAGCCTATAAGGGTGCTATTTCACAGGCTTCGCATCAGGTTTCAATGGGATATTTATCACTCCTATATCCCCAAGGATACCTTTCATCTCTAAGAACTTCGTCAGAAAGAGATCCTGATATTCATGGAGAAGTTGGGTCACCTTGCTTACCATTTCGTTGTCACCGTGCTTACCATTTCATCATCCCAATAATCTCCAATGGTAGCATACTTATGGTTTTCTTCTGACCCAATGTTTATGGTCCGCGTCTTCAGGGGTTGAGTCACTTCAATTTCCTCAACTGCTGGTCCATGTACTTTGTAGTGTCCTTCTGAATCAGGAATGTTAATGTTGCACAGATCGTCATCCTCGTCAATTGCGAGGTTATAACATTCTACTACATTGGCTTCATGTAGCTTCCAATCAGGTTGATATTCTGCTATTTCTTGATCATCAAATACTTTAGTATGGATTAGCCTAACAGCTGCGTCCAAAGCAGGAGAAACCTCATTAATAGAAAATGTCAGCACAAATCTATCAACAATACAATCCCAAATTATAGTACCGTGGCGAATCTCGACCTCCGCATACAAATTATTTGCTATAGGTTCCAGGGTGTGCACAAACCTATGTACCCATTCTTCACGAGGTACATGCTTCCATGCTTCATAGCATTGCTCCAAATGCTTCTGAGGGTTAGTCTTACCATTAAACCTGCTTCGGATCTCCTGTGGTTGATCCATGAATCTCAGGCGAAGGGACTGTTGGCAAAATTCCCAACTATGAATGTACTTTTTGTGACCATTCCACCATCTGGCTGCTGTAGCTCTAAGTGCTGAATCCAAAGTCTCCATTTTCTAGGAGTCTGGTATCTGGGCTGAGAATTGCACAATAAACTCTTATAGGTCTGTCGAACCATCAAAAACAAGTAAGGCTCTTGTCTGCGAGCTAAGCCATCTAAGAGACTTGGTAATTCTTGCGCAGGGGTGGCCATGTAGCTCATACAATTTGTTCTACCAATTCTCTAGACCATCATCTGAATTCGTCATGTAGGAGTTGTCACACTACCAAGCCATGATGCCTTCGGCAGTAGGATCAACATAATCTTCTTCCTTTGCTGTGATATTGTAGATGTGGTCCAAAACATCCTGGTCTTCATCTTTTACTGGATCTGTGTATCTTTCTCCTTGTGAGGGGTCCAGTGGTACTATGACTCGCAAATCTTTCCCTTCGAAAGTCATATGTCTCTTCTTAAGGTTAATAACTGCCGCATTTGCCATTGCCCATTCAATTCCTAGCAAGGCTGGATAGGGATTGCTGTCGTCAATGATCTCAATAACTTCAAATTCTGCTACAGTACAGACGCCATCAATATCTACTGGGACATTAGGGAATCATCCTAGGGGCACAATCTTCTGTTGATTGGCTAATCTCAACTATATAGGTGACCAATCAGGGTAGGTTTTCCCATTTGTTCCTAGGTTTGCTTAGTTAAGACATTTACCTCTGATCCTAGGTCCAAGATAACATCAGTCATATCATACTCTCCTATCTGAGGATTCAATATCATTTCCCTGTCAGTTCTTCTGACTCTATTAACATATTTTTCCTGACCAGTACTTTGCTGAGGTTCGCAGGAAGCAATAACTTTCTGCAATTCACCTAAAGCATGCTGATTTCTTAGGAGCTTCAGACAACTCTGTAAAAAGGAGGACAGTGTACTTACTTTATCCGTCGAAGCTTCTTGCGGCTGCAACTGCTGCTGATGTGGTTGCGCAAGTGCTCCTGATGTGCGAGGATCAACAAAATCTTTCTTGGCTTCCATGAATGCCTCTTTCTCTCTTTCAATATCAAATGCGGGGACTTTCACGGGGGCCTTACGAACCCAAGCCTCGTCAGGTTGTTTCTTCTTAGTCTATAAGTGCGTCATGGCTCCACTCTGGGTAACAACATTAATGGCTGGGGCAGGGCTTTGCTCGACGAAAATCATCTAAAGATTCTGAGTAGGGGCACTGGTTCTTTCCTGAATCTTAGCTATCAACTACGGGCACTGCTCGATCACATGATATACTACTCGGCAATACTGACATGTCGTAGTGGGGTTCCGACAGTCTCTCGCTAGATTCCCGGCCTGGTTATAGTTGTAACACACAACCTGGCCTCGACCTCTTCCAACCATACCACCTCGACCACGACCTCCAAAAGCACCTCTACCTAATGCACCACCGCGGTAACCATAGCCATAATTTCTCTATCCCTCATTTTGTACCCGATAAGCGTCGTAAGTTCATTCTCTCATGAGGTCAAAGTTGCGACACTCATCTTCATTGTGTCCCACCAATTTACAGAACTTACAATAAGGGTTCTTAGGGACTTGCACATACCTCTGCAGAAGATAGCAGTCTTCAGGTCGATGCTGGCCATTTGTCTGACAGATTTCACAATATAGAACAGTAGGGTTGAATAGGTTTGGCGCACTAGTATTCAGGTAATTTATTACCACAGGACACTGTTCCTTGTCGTGACCTTCTATCCAACATTGGGTACACCAAACCTCTTCATGACTGGTTTTTCCTTTCTTCATATCGTGAAGCTCCAGATCCATCGCTACCAACTATGCTTGAATTTGAGCAATACCAGAATTGTCTTCGACAGGAGCGGTTTCAAGCTTCATCGCGATTTCCAGAGCCTCCTGCTGGTCAGCAACCTTCTATTACATGAGTGGAGTTCTGATATGTGGTAGCAATGCTGCAATGAACCATTCCTTGTGCTACATAGGTCCAATGGGGAAACTGACTTGGTCGAGTAGAACTTTGAATCTTTGATCAAAGTCCCATACTAGCTCATCGCGCCTCTTCTGAATCTCTTTCAATTCAATGATACACTGCGACTCTGATTTTGACTTCTTAAATTCCTTTATCATTGCTACTTTTATATCAGCCAATGCATGGTTCTGAGTGCTAGAAAACTTCATGAACCAGGTCAGAGCACGATCTCTGAAAGAAGTAACCAGCTGTGCTCTTTTTGTATCTTGATTCGTAATGGTCTTAGCAGTCCACACTACTTCGCATAAAAACCAGAACAATTCTGGATCCTCTGATCCCGTTCCTTTGAAAACAGGTAGCTTAATGTCATCATGCAGGTGGGCCATAGTGGATCTAGGGGGGGTTGGAGAGGGACTGGAAGTAGGTGGGGGGGAACTTACTAGGGTAGACTGACCTGCGACAAAAATACTCGGGCTAGGGTGACTTTCAGACTGCGACGGGTTCTCAGGGATAATAGGTCTTCGCTGCGGGGTTACCAGAGGGTTTCCAACAGAAGGGGTTTCTTCGGGTTCTGAATCGACGGGATTTACAAGGGAATACTCGGTATGCTGACCCTAGGAATAGGATCCAAAATCTCACTTGTACCTTTTTCCACTTCGCAGCAAACCACTTTGCTTGTTGAAGGTATTTTCACTTGCAAACATAGGTTAGTAATACTAAATCTAACAGTCTGATTCAATTAGCAATATACCTTTTTCAGCTAATAGTATTTTAATTCTCAAACTAAATGAATTCAAAAACTTACCCCTTGGTCCTTTGAAAAACTGTCGCTCGGCTTCACTAAAGGAAGTACTCGTGTCGATGGCGAACTCCTTCACAAATGCTTCGAGGGTTTGCATTGTCCAGAAATCAACAGCACGGGATATCTCGTTGTTCACCCTTTTCAGTATATTAATGCTTGTGGGGGTCCAATCAGGAAACTGACATTCTTGGAAGTTCGTCCTTCGCTCTGTTAACCTGGATAACCACTGGTGCAACTCTATGTGGTTACTACCAAAGAAAATTTCATAAACATCACAAAAAACATACCTTTGTAAAAAGTCGTTTGCACTACAACGCAGATCTTTGTTGTCTTGCTCAGCGAATTTCAAATAAGTCTCATCAAGCCAATTACTGAGTTCAACCAGCAATGGAACCAATTTGTTGGGCTATAGGACAGACCCGAGATTTATACCATTAACTTCGCACCAACAAAAGATCCACAGTGTTGGCCCTTTTGGCAACAACCCGTGAGCAGGTTGCAGTCTCACACAAAACAACTATGGGGTGCCGCAGAATCAGGTTTCTGCAAGCAGAAGAGGGATATTACTGTACCTTTAGCTTCTTAACACTTATAATCATACAATGCACAGCTTTAATAGTTACTTATTTAGCTTTGTAGTTAGATAAACAAACAGTGTCTTGCTTAACCCTTTACTGGGAATTCCAGTGAAGTTGATATTTAGCAGTGATCTTACTTATCAGATGTATATTTATCAATTCATAAAGAACAAAACAACAACACAACAAAAACCACAACACACGATATAACGTGGTTCACCCCCAGTGTAGGGGTTACGTCACAGAACTGTGTTTTATTCAACTCTTTACAAAAACCACATTTCTGATCTGCGAACTTAGCTGCAGATCCTTTCAAGTCCTCAAAGCCATGCACACAGCTACAGGCCTCTGCACACACAGCTATAGATTTCCTTTATCACCCAAAACCCTCTGTGCACACAGCTGCAGAGGTCGTCCATGCACACAGCTGGGACTTAACCTTCTCTTACAAAATAGCCTTAGCTTCACATCAATTCATCTTACATCAAAAAGCTGAAACTGACTTCTTTACAAGAGTGCTTATTTATAGTGCACTTATTACAAAACCATGGGCTTAAACCATGGGCACCCCGAACCCTAAACCCTGGATTTGAACCATTGGTTTATTACAAAAGGAGGTTTTTACTCAACCCTGACACCCCTAAGACTATTTTGAGTCATAAATCCGCTTAAAAAATCCCGTAACTCCGTGAATTTACCCATCTTAAGAACCATTAGCATGCACGCCCCAACACTATATGGGTTAAAACAGGCCCCAAGAGAGTGGTATTGCAAGATGGATGCATTCCTTCTCTCGCAAAAATTCCAAAGGTGTAAATCAAATATAAATGTGTATATATAGAAGTATGATGGTCATTTGATTATTATTTTTTTATATGTTGATGACTTACTGATTACAGGTAGCACAGTTGCTTCTATTTTAGTCATCAAAACTGCCCTCCATAATGCATTTGAAATGAGCGATTTGGGGCTCTTGCAACAATTTCTGGGGTTCGAAATTGATAAAAATATTGATGGGATAATGGTCACTCAGTCCAAATAAATATCATACCTAAATGTAAGGCTTCTCCATTCCCTTTCCTTTCAGGGATCATCCTTGAAGAAGGAAAAAGCACACCTCCCATGGCCTGCACTATTTATCAACAACTAATAGGTAGCTTGCTCTACTTGACTAATTCTCAGTCTGATCTATGTTATGACATGAATGATGTGTCAAGATACATGCATCAGCCTCATGATCTTCATTGGAAGACAACCAAGAGGATCCTCCAGTATATTCAGGGAACCAGGACCTACGACATTCACTATGTTGCAGACTCCGAGATAGAGCTGGTTGGTTACACATATTCTGATTGGGTGGGTGATTCTATTGATCGAAAGTTTAATTCTAGATATGTATTCATGTTTGGTGGTGTCCCCATTTGCTGGTCTAGCAAAAAGGAGGCCACCATAGCATTGTCTTTAGCAGAGGCTGAGTACCGAGGAGCGGTGAATGCTTGCATCCAAGCTATTTGGTTGCAAGGCATTATTTCAGAGTTTGATCTTGGTATTACTTTGTCCATTGTCCTATTTTGTGACAATCAAAGTGATATTAAGATATCCACAGATCCAGTTACCAGGAAGAGGACCAAGCATGTAGAGATACATGTGCACTATATTAGGGAATTAGTGCATGACATGACCATCATTCTACAATATTTCCCTACTGGTGAGTAGATTATAGACATCTTCACCAAGAGATTTTCAGAAAATAAGTTCACTTACCTCCGTTCACTATTGGGGGTGATTTCATCAGGGTGATCAGACTACTTTCTGTGTTTAGCTTGAGGGGGGGTTTTCCCCACTCGGTTTTCCCTCTTTCCTCACTTAGATTTATTTTTGAGCATTGTTTGAGTTACATTATTGTATAGGGTGACCTATGGCCTTTGATGCCAGGGCCATAGAATTTCATGCTTTTATTTTTACTCCTCCTGAGTATAGCTTAAGGTGGGGTGTTGGAGTCATTTACCCAACATGCACACTTAATTTGGTCAATTTGGCCTTGTTAAACCATTATCCTAAGTTTAATTGACTTAATCGACATCGGATGAGCACTTTATGACATCAGCATGAGCACACCCACGCCTACCTTCAATCAAGGAGGCTAACTGGGCTTCCTCCTTGAATTGGGGAGCCATTCTGGGGCGATCTTAGTGTCATAATTGCACCTAACTACTAACTGATTGTTACAATCAGTTAATTTGAGTTGTGAAGGAACCTCCATTTCATTTATTGATTATTTTTATTGATATTTATGAACTGGAGTCAACTAGGGCACCTCCAACCACTTCTGATGACCATTTTGACTTCAGTTAACCTCATCGAGGTTCATTGGAGTTAATGATGCGCTACCACTTATTGATTGGCATATAGTGTGTTTCCCGTCGATTTCACACCAGTAGCATAAATATAATGAAATCTGTCTCCTCACTTAGGAAAATGGGAGAGGTGTGACCTTGGGGGCAAGCACAAATCTAGGTACTATCACCTACTCCTAGCTCCTTCGTTTAGGCTAACTCCTAACGAAGCCAAGGGGGGTAGTCCCTAACAAAGAGTTTTCTATGGCTCAATGTTTAAGTTAATTTTTTGATGTTTCAGATGCGGATGGGTGTTGTTTAGGATTTAATGTGATTTAAGATAATTAATGTGATGAATTGAAAACAAGACAAAGCAATCCACATTGCTATCACCGGAACTGAAAGATAGACAAATATTTGAGAACTTCACAAAATAGATAAAGCATTCACAGATATGATTTATAATCAAACATTCGATGGACAAATGGACCAGATTATCAACAATGCGTAAAAGATAGGTCCAGTGCCTATGGAGTCAACTTATCAGAGATGCTTTGAATGTAAATACGATGTGAATCCCAAAAGATGCCAGTGAATGTGAGGTTTTGCAAATGCTCTTGGTAAGTTTTAAGAGTTTTTACTTGTGATCTTCACTTATAGTAGCTGGATGTCCTAACCGATAATACCTTCATTGGCTTCATTCGAAGACATGACGGACCTATTTGGGGTCAAAGGTAACTCTTCAATAACATAACTAACAGTTCCCAGATTGGGTAGCCCAGTTCCCACACTTGGAATTTTCCCACATGCCTTGGTATTTATCGAACAACGCTAGTGCGTTGGTTATGGGAAAAGTTTTAGTTAAGTTCCTCTTATGGGGTTTAGAGATCCAATGTCGTTTCTAGGTATTTCGATCTAAGATTAGTCGGAGCATACTCCGGCAAGGAGGGAGGGGTTAATTAATTAACGGGGTGTGAATTGCGAATTTTATTAAGTTAATTAATGAAGACTCTCTGACAGAGAGCGCTCTTGACCTTGTCTTATGACCATGGTTCACATTAGAGGAAATTTCAACTCAAAATGGGCCTTTTAAATTTGATTCAAATTCCATGTCATCATGTGTTAGCCAATGAAATTGCTTTAAATTTGAAATACCGTATAGGTCTTAAACACTTTTTTAATATAAATTTGGGGATAGGTATCATAACAAAAAACTACTTTTTTTGTTTGTATTTTTGACATATCTCCTTGTGTTTTTACTCAAATTTCGATCGGGAGAGCTCATTGGATGCGGAATTAAATTCCACATCCAACGAGTACCCACATGGCATACTTTTGATGGAACCCGCTACCCCAAAAACAAGAAATACCTGAAAAAATTGAATGATGATGTCATCATTCCATTTTTTCAGGTATTTCTTATTTTTGGGGTAGCGGGGTCCATCAAAAGTATATTGTGTGGGTACTCGTTGGATGCAGAATTTAATTCCTCATCCAACGAGCTCTCCTGATTAAAATTTGAGTAAAAACACAGGGAGATATGTCAAAAATACAAACAAAAAAGTAGTTGTTTTCTTTTCTTCCTCCAAAATTAATAAATATTATTTTATTATTTTAACTATTATTTTATTAGTTCATTTTAGGAGGCCCATTTTGAGTTGAAATTTCCTCTAATAGGACTTAGCTAATCTATATGAAGCTAATGCAGGGATTATGCAAATATAAGATGCTCTTCGATAGAGAGTGCTCTTGACTTTTGTTTCTGCAAGTTCAAGAATCTAACTTATGGATTATTAAATGATTAAACAAGCACAAGATGATATTAGTTGTTTAAACTCTCTGATAGAGAGCATTCTTGATCCACCTTATGGTGAGATTCAAGAGATTTAAGTAGTTGATTAGTCTTAGAAAGATAAACAATTAAACTGAGTAATCAACTTAGAAGTGATGAATTAACAATTAGTGATCTAAGCATGAGATGTAATGAATGATGAAAACTAGCACTACTCAAAGAATACACACAACAAAAGCCTCCCCAAATGGGGGAGGAAAAGAGTGGGGACTAAAAAACCCCACTCAAATAGAGATCTTTTATTAAAATTTATACAACATGCCTTAAGGAACCTAATCCTTGAAAGGGCTTTTCAGATAGAGGTAAAGTAACTCTACAAAAATTATAACCTGTAAAAAGGAGAGTGCCTTGCATTTTTACTTTTGAGATCTTTTATTATACTTTGAAAATGGAAAAGGGAAGAAGTTTGAAGAGAGTTAAAAGAATAGAAGGAAAGAGAGCTGAAACAATAGAAGATGAGACAAGGAAGGAAAACAAACTAAGCAAGGATCAAAACCAAAGAAAGGGGAGAATAGAGAAGCTAACTAAGAAGCTAAGGGATGAACAAAATTGAAGAAAATGGGGCAGCGAAAGAGGAAATAAGTGGCTGTCATAAAAAGTGCAAAACGGGACATTGAACAAAAAGTGAAAGAAATGGCAAAAAACAAGGTTAAAGGAAGCCCAAAAACTAGGGCAAAAAGAGGCAAAAAAGGGAAGAAAGCTAGGGCACACTATAGCTGTCCAAAAAGAGAAAAAGGGATGGTAAAAAGGGTACTAACAGGGAAGCAATGAAGAAGAGGTAAAAGAAACAAAACAAAGTGACTGGTAGAAAAAGGATTAAGAAGAGGAACAATGGGAGGTTTTTTGCAGCTTAATTCCTTAATTTTTTGCAAGTTTTCCCGCTTAACCTATCATGGAGAGATAAAAAACCAGCGAGCTATTTACCTACAAAATGATGGGTTAAAAAATAGAATATACTACAAAAATACACCTAGCATTTGAGCAAAATATATAAACCTTGTGCTGCTTCAAATACCAACTAGATATAAGAGAAAGAAGACTTCCTAGATCTAGAAATGGAAGCAAGTAGATGCAAAAGATTTACTTTATAGATCAAGATACTACTTGCAACATAAAGTAAAATAATGAGAAAATTTGACTTTAGGGTGAATGGAGAAGATGAACCACTTGGATCTTGAATCCCTGAATCACTTTGGATCCCAATGGCATGCAACTGCTAGGTACATATGCTTTGCTCCAAGAAGAGTAGATGCAACTTAGCTCAGCCTCTTACTTGGTACAATGAAGTGATCTGCAGACAAAATCTTATACACTTGGCAACATGGGGGTTAAAACATGTATTATTTACTAATCAAATATCAAAATCATGAAATACAACTGAATAAAACAATACTCTTTGAGGCTTTTGAAAGTAAATAAAATAAATAGGTAACTTGAAGCTACAAATACCTATTCCTAAATGATTATAGAAGCTCTCTAAAGCATGTATTAATACCAACACATTATCAAAAGTAAAGAAACTAGAACAATTTCACCTCATTAGCAAGAACATATGCACCCATGATCCACATAGCATGAGCCTCCAAAGCCTTTCTTTATTTCAAAATAGGTTGCATAAGAGCAACAAGCATTACAATATTTTACCATAGGTTCTTTACATGAATCATCCACACACAATAGAGCTGAAAGAGCCTCTCTTTAACAAATGAGAGAGTGCTAAAACCCTAAAACCAAAAAACCAATCCTAACTAGCTTAGCCACCTAACATTGGATCCAAACCTAAATCGGAGGGCCGAGAGTGAGGGGAGGCCTCCACCCAGCCAAGGCGCCCCCACTCCAACTGAAAACACTGAAATCAACCCTCAAACAAGCCCACACATGTGGAAGGTGCATCACTGCTGAGGAGGGGCGTGAATGGGTGAAGGAGGCTCTTGGATGTTGGTAGAACCACCTCTTTAGGTCTGGCTAGAGTCTGTTCTAGGTTTGGGAAGCCTACTGATGGTGTAAGCTTCAGTATTCACCTCGATCAAATCACTAGATGAATGAGAGCTCTCCATCTCATCTTTAGCTGGAGATGACATGTCTGCTAACTAATAATAAATTAATTGCTCTCTTAATGATGACTGAAGCTGAGTTATGATAACTCCAATAATCATAAGTGCTCCATGAGATGTCATTTGGCCTTTTATTTCACTGAATTTGGATTAATTTGGAGAGTTTTAATTTTCTCCAAAATAATCATTTTTTAATAAAAAATCATTTTTATCCTCAAAACTGACTTTTTTGAGAAAAAAGACATTATGTGTCCAATTGCTGATCTGAAAGTTGGTTCTGAATCGTTGGCTTATCAAGAATGATTTTTGGCTTAAGGTTAGAGCCTTCAATCACTGAATTTGGAGTCTGGATGACTTATTTACCATGAACGGGTTTTTTCCATTTATTTAATGGAAAAATTAACCCAAAAAATCTAGGAAAAGTAGTTGAAAATTAAAAAATAAAAATAAAAAAAATTTTTCCCCGTTTGAAAAAGATTTTTTCGAAATTTTTTTATGTGTCCAGATGACTTAGGACATGACCATGATCTATCTAAAAAAGTATAATAGGCTTATAACACTCAGTTGGGCTCTAATAACCCCCCAAGGCCTAGAATTCAACATCGGGCATTCCAGCTTTGGAGGAAGCAAGAGAAAACCTCGTCAATTATACGTGGCTGAAGGCAGAGCATAATTGTTAGGGGCAAAAAACTCCTTGGAATACCCTACTTGAGATTCTACGTCTCAAGAGACCGAACCACTCAAAAATATCCTACTAGCACATTTTATTACAAACCCCGTGGGGCCATGTCAAAATTATTCAAATAAAAAAGTGGCTAGCCAATATTGGCTAGACAAGCAAATGGATAAACTGATACACTGGAATCAGACTTTGAACAAGTCTATCAACCGGCGGCTCCTCAGGTAACCCAACTATGGTACAAAAAATTTGGTAACATCTGGCTGCAACTATGGGACAGGTACTTGTTTGATCTATTGATAAAAAAGAGTTCTTGAGAATCCAGGAATCTCTGGTACCTACATGTAAACAGAAGTGTCTCAGTTCCATGTATATGATGAAATACAAAAAAATATTTTTTGCTTTTTTTCGAAATAAAGTACATGGAAAAAAACTTCTTCTTTTTCAGCATACATATAGAATGAAATATGATGCCAATGCTAGTATACAAAAGTAAAAGCTTTAATGCAGGATTCTACAAAGTTATGATACATAACATATGATACAAAAGTAAAGTACATAGAAATACAACAAGGATGGGATTAGAAAATCCCTGTGATGACCCCTTGGTCATCTTGGAGGTTGTTTTGATAGAAAGACTTCAAGTGTTGGCCATTCATGGGCAGGTTTAAAATTTCTCCATTCATAGTGTTAAGGAAAAAATAATTGGTGCCAGCCGTGCAGATGATAAACGGGCCTTTCCAAAGGCTGTCAAATTTCCCATGCTTTCTAGGCTTCTCCCTTCTCTTAACCCATAAGAGAATAGTATCTTCGATTTGGAAAGCTCTCGGCCTGGCTAACTTGTCAAAAGTGCCCTTCATACTTTCTTGATGTTTGAGTGACTGATAAAGGGCATCTCTTCGGGATTCATCCAATTCTATAATCTGGTTTATTCTCTGCTCCATTTTTTCCTGTTTTGTGCCATACTCACTTAGCATCCTGAAGATTGGAATCTGCATACTGACTGGAAGGGTCGCTGTGAGTCCGTACACCAACTCAAAAGGTGATTTACTAGTTCAGTTCTTCTTAGTGATTCTATCCGCCCACATAGCGTACTTAATTTTACTATCCCATGATCTCTTATTATCCCCCATAGTCTTCTTGAGGATTGACATTAAATTTTTATTGGTGGACTCAGCAAGTCCATTGCCATGTGGGTAATAATCAGATAAGTGGGATAAGATAATGCCATACTTAAAAAATAAGTCATTCATTTTTTCAGAACTGAAGGCTTTGGCATTATCGGTTGTTATTTTTAAGGGAGTCTCTAATCTGGCGATGATTTTTTCCTCGATGAAGTCTATAACAACCTTCTCAGTGGCAGTCTTAGTGGGTATAGCCTCTACCCACTTGGTGAAGTAATCGGTTGCTGTGAGAATCCAACAAAAACCATTGCTGGAGTTATCCCTGATTTTTCCAATAAAATCAAGCCCCCACTGATAAAAAGGGGCCAAGACAACAACCAGAGTAAGGGGAAGAGCCTCCAACTTCTGCTTCCCAGTGAATAGTTGTCACTCTTGGTAACACTTGATATGCTTGTGAGCATTTGCAAAAATGGTTGGCCAATAGTAACCAGATCTCAAGATTTTGTGGCCAGTTGTATTTGCTGCATAGTGGCCTCCACAAAATCTTGAGTGAGACTCTGCTAATATCTTCTTAGAATCTTGTTCGTTGATGCACCTAAGTATAATACCATCTGGGTTCCTCCAACCCAGACCCTCTTGGGTAAGGCAATACCTAGCAGTATTAAGTCTCAAAGCCCTATGCTTGTGTCCTTTGAGGTGATCTGGGCAAGTGAGATGGAGGAGAAAGAAAATGATGTCTGAATACCAATGGTTGTCAAGGTTTTGAAGGGTAGGAGTCATGGTAGGCTGCAGGATATCATTTTCTGCAATCATCTCAATGGTTTCTTCATTCTTTTGAGTAAGCATTCTTGCCAGGCCTTGTCCTTTGATTAATTTCGTAGGTTTTATCTCAAGGTCATACGCCTGAATCTTGGATACCCATGTACCTCTTATTCCTAAAAAATCCTTTTGAGAAAGGATATCCTTGACTGCAGTGTGGGGAACATATCCGATAACCTTGGAATACCCGATATAAGTCCTGAAATTTTTTAATGATTTGACTAAGGAATAATATTTCTTCTCCGTGATGGTATATTTTAGCTCAAAATTCTGCAAGGCTCTACTCATGAATGCTATAGGCTACCCGAACCCTTCGAAATTCTTTTGGAGAAACACACTGGCAATGGTATCTTCAGAAGCAAATGAAAATATCATGAAATCCTTGGCGTAATCTAGGCTGACTAAGACCGGAGACCTGGTAATGGCATTCTTTATTGAATCAAAGGATTTCCTTCCTTCAATGGTCCACACAAACTTAGCATCTTTCTTGAGTAAGGCCTGCATGGGTTTCATTAATTCTACCAAGTTTGGAATGAATCTCCTGATAAAATTGATATGGCCATTAAACGACTGAAGGGATTTAACATTCTTAGGGAGAGGGATCTTTTTTATGGCCTCTACTCTCTCAGGATCAATTTTGAGACTGTCTTTGTTGATGAAAAGTCCTAAGAGTTTCCCCTCTTGTATGCCTAACACTGACTTAGCCGGATTCAGATAAATGCCATACTTCCTACACCGCTCGAAAATATGCCTGAGATGACCAACATGGCTGGATCTTTCCTTCAAAAAAATAGTGAGATCATCTTGATAGATCTCAATGACTTTTCCAATCAACTCCTTGAAAGCATAATCCATGGCCCTTTGGAAAGTAGCTCCTGCATTCTCAGATACTCAAAAGTGCCCCAAGGAGTTGTGAAGGTGGTCTTATGCTTATCCTCCTCTTGAATGACTACTTGATTATAGCTCGAAAAACCATCCAGCATTGACATCATGCTCGATCTAGTGACCCATTGGAGGAGGGTCTCCATGTTGGGGAGGGGGTAATTTCCCTTCTGACATGCTATGTTTAGATTCCTGAAATCTATACATATTCTTATGCTCCCGTTCTTCTTCCTTATAACTAATAAGTTAGAGCACCACGTTGAATGTCTAGTGGGAGCTATTATTCCTGCTGCTAGCATTTTCTCTAACTCCTTCTTAATGATTAGTGCTAACTTAGGATTTATTTGCCTAAGTTTTTGTCTGAAAGGCTTTCCTTTTTGACATTCTGGCTTTAGGGGAATAGTATGTTGAAATACATCTTCCCTATAATCTTTTAGCTCATCATAAGTAAAGTAAAATACATCCCTATACTCTTTTACCAAGTTTATGAGGCTATTCCTTTCTTTTTTCAGAAGTACCTTTTCCAATTTTTATAATTTTAGGTTCTGTTTCTATCCTAATGTTGATTTAATTGTAATCTCCTGGTTTCATTTGCTCAACATTGCTTTTTATTTTGTCCTGTCTGTCAAAGATGTTTTCTAATGCAAATAGACCACGTGGGACAAGATTGTTAAATTGGTCACCTTCTCCATAATATTCTTTGTTTTCTTCCTGATCATTTACTTTAAAATTAAGGAATTCATTGACATAATGAATGAATCTCAAAATCTGCTCACCGTCTTTGAAGACCTGCCAATGTTCAACATTATCAGGAACAGAAGGTCTAAAGTTAATCTCTAATGGACAATTCCCCTCTAACATCTCATTCGATGGCTGAAGAGTTGATGTTGAAACTGCAAGTCTATCGAAGGCACTATTATGATCTCTAGGGACTGCTTCTAAGTTAAGGGCATCAAAGAATTCCATTGTATCCCAGATTGCATTTCTATATTTCTTAAGTATTTGAAACTTACATGCAAACTAACCCTTAGCTTGTTGGACAATCAAATCAGAGTCCCCTTTAATATCAAGCAATTTAATCCCCGTGTCCTTGGCAATCTCAATTCCCATTAGGAGTGTCTCATATTCTGCTACATTGTTAGTTGCCTCAAATTCTAATCTAAAAGAAAAGTTGAAAACTTTACCTTCAGGTGACATAATGACTATCCTAACACCTTTTCCTGCTCTAGAATAGGCTCGATCAAAGTTCATCCTCCATAATTCATTAAGCTTTTCATTTTTTATTTCTTCACAGATAGGCTCTAAGAAAGTGGAGTTAATCTAGTACATCCCTAGTTCACCTGAGTAGTTGACATACTCATTTCATGGTTTCCCTAGGTTTTCTACATGATGTCTTCATTCTTTCTCCGTATGTAACTTAACTAATGAGTCTTCTGATGCAGGTACAGTGGCGTAAGTATAGTCCATTGGGATGGATCCCCTAAAGTTGCACTAAATTTTCTGGATAAGAGCATGCCCCATTTATCTGGTACATCTATGACAAGAATATCCATGGTAACATGGATGTCTAGATACTTTGCTAATATCACATTCTACCTTTCGATAATACCCTCAACTTTGACGGGTCTAGAATCCATGGCACATACATCTTGGTAAGGGCGATTGGTTCTAAGGCCAAGTTGCTGCATAACTTTCTTGATCATAATATTTGATCCTGATCCTGAATCTAGCATACAGTTGTGCGGGATAAAATCACCTATCATCAATGACATGTAGAAGGGCGGGTGATCTTCTTTTCTTGGGTCCCTAGTATGCAAGATTACACGGGGATCTATGCAAACATTTTCCTGACTGGGAGGAGGTTGTTCTATAGTGTTGGCAAAAGTTACTTTCTTTGGACCTTTAGGTTTTTTGAGTGCAACTATTTTTGAGGTAGGAAGGGGATCATTATTAATTTGAGGCTCAAGCATTTTCAACAATTTCTCCTTTTGACCAGGAATTTTACATAATTCAAGCACAGGAACCGGGACTTTAGAGTTTGCTAACCAACTACCTAAATCAAAAGTTAGAGCAACAGAATCTGACTTATCATCTATTTCAGGAGGGATGTTAGAAATTGTTACCTTTGGAGTAGTTTCGGTAGATGGTCCTTCCCTAGGTCTTCTTTGATATGACATGCCTTTGAAATTTTGAACATTGTCACTATTCAAAGGCATTTCCCCGTAATAATCAGTTAAGTAATCAACCCGTTGATGAAACTGGTTATCTTGGTTACAACTATCTTTTTGGTCAACATAGATGTCTCCGACATTGTGAATGAATTTAGGCTCACTTGCAGATGTACTAGGATCGCACCCCTCATGATAACCATGCTCCTGGACATAACATGCATAATGGCAGCCAAATTCCTCATGGAAATCTCTGCATGCCATACAAAATGGTTTGTAAGGTTCAACCACATTAGTGGCCTCTAGCTGATGAGGGGGCCTCTGCTCATGGTTGGGGTTCTTTCTCTGCCATGTTGGTTTCATAGGAAAAGTTCTAGGAGGTGGTGGAGGTTGAGTTCTTTCAACAGTTATGACCCGATTCTGAACCTATTTAATCTGTGCTAAGTACTTCCTTTCCATGTCTTGCATTTTTTCTGTTAAGTCCATGAGCTTCTTTTTATATGCCTCGTTTGATGGCTATTTTCCTTTAAGTTCCACAGTTTTCAGAGGAGTTGATGATCTAGAGTAACCCTGGATATTTGACTCTCCTGAAGATTGCATATTCTTATCAATAAAAATTGCCAAACCCTGAGCTAGAAGTAAAGTAGTCGGCTCCTTATCTCTAATCTAGTACTGGATTTTGCCACTTAATGCTTCTATATAATAGTCTAGAACAGAAGCTATGGGAGGAGAATATGTGACAGGGATGGAATTTGCTAATTCAGTGAACTTGTTGTTGAATTCGTCCATTGTTTCATTTTCAGACTTCTTTATGCTGGTCAAAGATGCTACTAGATGTCTAGGATCCTTTCTACTACCAAACTTTCCAAGGAAAGCAGCCTTGAAGTCTGCTAAGGTGGTGAAAGAATTGTCGAGCAAATTATCGTACCAGTTGTCATCCTTGCCATCCAAAGACAAGGAAAACAAGGTCATGTAAACATCTTCATGCGTATCAGTAACCTCTGACATGGGAACCATAGTGTCTGGTGAAATTCCTGATATGCTGCTCAACAGAGAGGGAGGCATCAGTGCCATTATATGTCGTAAGCTTGTCGATAGCCTTGTCAGGAATATCATGAGGATGACCTGCTATCTGAGCAAAGTTAAGTTGAGTAAAAAAATCACCCATTGGATTAAGGAAATAGTTATTATTTTGCAAATTTTCTAAGTTTTTTGGAAATAAAAGATGGATGTCTGAAACAGACTCAAATCCAAGTTCTGCAAGGATCCTGCGAGAAGATAGTTTGTTTAATCTCCTCCTTAAGACATTTTCGGGGTTAGGGATGAAATCGACCAAACCTACAGAGTTTCTTCTAGTAGAATACCTTGAGGTGTTAACTGACAGTGGAGTCGCCAGGTGGACTTAAGTCTAATTTCAGAGAGTGATTGGACTAAAAATCTACCAAGAAAGGGGAAAACAAGGTAAAAAACTAAAAGAAGCAAAGGTCGTCCAGGAACAAAAAGATTTGTCCCCGGCAACGGCGCCAAAAGATGTTTCCCACCGATTGCACACCAGCAGCAAAAATCTAATGAAAGCTATCTCCTCACTTAGGAAAGTGGGAGAGGTGTGACCTTGGGGGCAAGCACAGAGCTAGGTACTATCACCTACTCCTAGCTCCTCCGTTTAGGCTAACTCCTAACGAAGCCAAGGGGGGTAGTCCCTAACAAAGAGTTTTCTATGGCTCAATGCTTAAGTTAATTTTTAGATGTTTCGGATGTGGATGGGTGTTGTTTAGGAGTTAATGTGATTTAAGATGATTAATGTGATGAATTGAAAACAAGACAAAGCAATCCACGTTGCTATCACCGGAATTGAAAGATAGACAAATATTTGAGAACTTCACGAAATAGATAAAGAATTAAAAGATATGATTTATAATAAAAAATTCAATGGGAAAATGGCCTAGATTATCAACAATGCATAAAAGATAGGACCAGTTCCTATGGAGTCAACTTATCAAAGACGCTTCAAATGTAAATATGATGTGAATCCCAAAAAATGCCAATGAATGTGAGGTTTTGAAACTGCTCTTGGTAAGTTTTAAGAGTTTTTACTTGTGATATTCATGTTAGAATAATCCGTCAGGATTATTGTAAATAAATAAAATAGGAATATGAATAGATAGGAAGCTAAACCAGCTAAGCGGAAGGTGAAACCCAACCGCCAGGAGATTTGTATAAGTATAGGATTTTGCATTGGAATAGACAGTCAATCGGGAGTTATACCTAACAACTGGTATCAGAGCAGGTTGTCTGCCATAACTCCTGCTGCACTTCTGCGCCCTCCTGGCTGCCAGTCTGCCCCTACGTGCATCCATTATATGCGTTTATTTTCTTAATGAAGAGCCTAACCCTAATTCTTTCACGCTGTAAGTTTATGTTGCGGTGATCTATGCTGCAAGAATACTCAGCGCCCTCCTGGCTGCATAAACCCTCCTGGCTGCGTATTGATTTGGAGAATGTGGTAGTTTATGCGCCCTCCTGGCTGCATAAACCCTCCTGGCTGCGTATTGATTTGGATAATGTGGTAGTTTATGCGCCCTCCTGGCTGCATAAACCCTCCTGGCTGCGTGTTGATGTGGAGAATGTGGTATATGATGCGTTGAAGAGTGCTCTCTGAATGTGGAGCTGTGAATGTGTGGAGCTGTGAATGCATGATGAGTGGTGAACCTGCGTGAACTTGCTGGAGATATTATATCTTGCAGACTGCGTGTGTTTTTTGATACGCTTGTATACACTGCCTTGAAGACTGCTCGGTTAGAGAGCTGTGTGGAGGAGACCGTGTATTAGAAAGCCTGCGCAATCTGAAGTAAGAACTCGAACGCCTTGCTCCTGCTTTCAGTCAAGTTCAGCGTCTTTCATTTTCTGAGCTTCACCTGATAAAATCTTGCTACAATATGTGTGCTGGAAGCGATAACCATATCTATTGCAGAATTTTTCGGTTGTGAAGGCACAAGATTTCGTTTCAGACTCCGGCGTCCGACAGCGCTTGAGATTGGCTATAGATTTGTTTGGAATCTCGCCTGCGCAACGCTGTGTGTTGGTGACTGCTGTCGATTTAAGGAGTCTCCTAATTCTATGTTGAGACAGACATATACATTACGTTGAGATGCTGCGTGGAGAACTGGGATGCTGCGTGGAGAACAACGTGTATATATACTTGATGAAGAACCACCAACACTAAATATTTCAGTTATAAATATTTTAGTGAGTGATGCATACATAAATGTCAATAAAATTAAGCTGCAGCTTATCCAAACGACGTTTGAAATCTCTAGCAATTGGCAAGCAAATACCTAACCCTAGGATGCATTCGTACAAAATGGGTTTTGCTCAAGTTTCTTAAGGAACAATAAGTTA
>LPNX010265431.1:0-69620 GCA_001517045.1 Pseudotsuga menziesii | reverse complement strand
GAATATGAATAGATAGGAAGCTAAACCAGCTGAGCGGAAGGTGAAACCCAACCGCCAGGAGATTTGTATAAGTATAGGATTTTGCATTGGAATAGACAGTTAATCGGGAGTTATACCTAACAATTCACTTATGGTAGTTGGATGTCCTAACAGGTAATACCTTCAGTGGCTTTGTTCGAAGACATGACGGACCTGTTTAGGGTCAAAGGTAAGTGTTCAATAACTTAACTACCAGTGCCCAGATTGGGTATCCTAGTGCCCACACTTGGAATTTTCCCATATGCCTCAGTATTTATCGAACAACATCAGTGCGTTGGTTATGGGAAAAGTTTTAGTTAAGTTCCTCTTGTGTGGTTTAGAGATCTAATGCTGTTTCTGGGTATTCCGATCTAAGATCGGTTAGAGCATACTCCGGCAAGGAGGGAGGGGTTAATTAATTAAAGGGGTGTGAGTTGAGAATTTTATTAAGTTAATTAATGAAAACTCTTCGACATAGAGTGCTCTTGACCTCGTCTTATGACCGTGGTTCAAGAGACTTAGCTAATCTATATGAAGCTAATGTAGGGATTGTGCAAATCTAAGATGCTCTCCGTGTTGATGTATATGTAACTTTGGAATGTATTCTTCTACGTATTTCATGTATTGTAACTCGATGTTTATTCCGGGATGTTTCTATTATGTATTTGAGTCATGTTGTCTTACCCCGATGTTCCGATCGGAAGGATTAATAATGTAAACAAGTCATATCAAGTCATTAGGTAAGTCCCCACAGTTTAGGGGCACTTGAGTTATTATACACTAATTAAGGTGTAGGCTCGAGTAGTAATTATTAGGTCGAGCCTACGTGTGAAATAGTAATTCAAGTGAACGGACTAATATAAATAGAGAGGGTGAGTCTCTCTATTTGTCACTTGTGAATTACTCACTTGCTCTCTCAAGTGTGGCGCACTTTTGGAGAAGGAAATACTTTGGCTTGACAGAAGACAGAAGGCTGCTGATGTTTTTGGGAGATCTCTTACTGTTTTGGTGTTGATTCTATCTTAGAGGAAGTTGCGGGGTTTTCTCCTTTATGGTTTCCCCAAGGAAAACTCTTTGTGTCTCTTGTCTCTTGTGATGTGCTCATGTTTTATTGTTGTACTTGTTATTCTCTCAGTGAAAAGATCCTAAGATCATAATGCTAGATTAATTGTTGAAAAACTAACATGGTATCAGAGCTAACCTAAGAAGAAGACATTGTGTAGCTATAGGAACTAGGGCTTCCTAGTTTTTGGATCTTCCTCCACAGATTTTCAGCAAAATTATGCTAGGATGACTCTCCATTGAAGGGTGCATCTTTCTATCGATGTGGAATTCAATTTCAAGCATTTTCAGTTTCGATGTGGAAATTAGGGCTTTCTACAGAAGAGGAATTTTTGAGTGAGACCAGCATAGGATTGTTCTCCTCATAAAAACCGAAATTTAGAGACCTGGATCAAGAAATTTGGTTCGGTGAAACTCTGGAAAGTCAAACCCTAGTTTGACCCTGAGTTAAGAAAAACCCTAAATACTAAAACTGCTAAGTTTTGGTACAGTCGCTATATTCCTATATTGGCAAAGTCTCAGAAGCTTAAAATTGTAGGGGCTCAATAAAAAATCATGATGAACAATGTATCCAAAGTTCAGCCTCTTATTCACTATATTCTGGGAGATATGATCTCTCCAAGTTAGGGCTTCAGCCTCTCCCAGAATTCATCCCTAAACAGGACATCTGGGGAGATCTGCAATATCTTGGGCTACAGAGGTCCAAATGGAATTCCTGAAGATGTTCCAGAAAGGACACGGACTTTAATTTCTATGGTCCAAAGTTTAGAATCAGAAGATGAACTAGTGACACGTGGAAGGCCGTACAACTTCGCTGTTCTGAACAGTCCTGTAACAGGTCACCTTGGGAAAAAGATCATAAATCCAAAATGGTGAAACCAATTCTGATGAAACATCTGGTGTTGGATCAGGGACATGTGAGGTTACCGCAATGAGAAATTTCAGACACAGAGGATCCGTAATTTTGTAGATATCACAGAAACAATAACAGGAATTTATGCAGAAGAAATCAGAAATTTAGGGCTTCCTGTTCCGAGAGTTTCCCTCCATTGTTTTCAGAAAAGGAGTACATTGGACAGCTCCATTTGAAAATATCTATCTTTTTATCCAATCAGATTTGAAAGATTCCAAGTTTTGAAAATTAGGGTTTCTGCGACAAACCCTAGATCAACGAACTCTGGGACAAGGATAGACACCTCAAATCGGTAAGATCTAATCCTTTGCTATTTCCATTTGAGGTTCTCTTTTCAATATGATATATCACATCAGCTTGGTGACAAGCTTGGGGAAGTTGACAACTTCCAAGCCTGGAAGTATATGATCTCTCTGAAGAAAATGGATTGGACACCTACATGAGTATGGAGGTTCCAGTTTCAAAGGGAGACGAGGTTAGAAGTCTTTCACAAGGCAAAAGAAGACATCATGCTCATGCTGCAGAGGATGATGAACTATCCAGAAAGAGATCCAGATATGAAAGTGAAGATTCTTCGAGCGAGGAAGAATATGTTCTGATATCATCTCTCACAGGAAACATTACTCATGGAAGTGATGATTGGCTTATAGCCAGTGGGGCTTCCAAACATATGATGGGATTCAAGGAATCCTTTGTAAGACTGTCAGAACATGAATCACCTCACAAGGTGAAACTAGGAGATGACTACCAATGTCCAATAAAAGGTAGTGGGGAATCTTCATACAAGCTAGACTCTGATGGTCAAGTCATCATATGGACAAAAAAGGAAATACTATCGATGATGTGGTAACAAGAAGGAGGCTTGTACAAATTGAAGAGATATACAGAACAAGCCTTGATCCATGACATAGTAGAGCCAAATGAGCTTTGGCATAGAAGGCTTGCACATGTGCATTACATAGCACTACCTATTGCAAGCAAAGCTATTTGAAGGGAAGAACAAATCAGAATATTCAGAATTCAGAGACCATGCAGTCATAAGAGTCTCTCAAATCAAGAACAACTTGAAGCGGTGAAGAATGCAGAAGTGGTGATGGCCACCTTGAATGGCCTCCCAGGATCATGGAATTCATTCATTCAAGGAATGTGTTCCAGAAGGAAGTGATTACTTTCAGCAGACTCCATAAAGAAGAAGAAGCTCGAATCATAAGAAGAGAAGAGAAGATGGGAGCAATTGAAGATCAAGATTTCACCTTTCGAAGAAGATCCCTCAAGCAATGAGGAATATGAAGAACTCAACTCTTGAAGAAATTCTTATCACTTGGATAAGAAACGATGCTATTATGAATGAAGAAGACGATGAAGCTGAAGGATCAAGAAGGAGTCTACCCTCGAAACAAATAAAGATAAGTATTCAATTGTCATTTCATGATATTGTTTTGTTATGCATTTGTTTATATTCAGTTATTGTATTATGCATGATAGGATGTTTGCATTAATATGCATGCGATGGGTAAGTAGCTCATGGTGCTATACAAGTTCTCCATTGCTACTTATCTAGAATGAAACCTCTTTGCTGACATATTGGATTAGTGCACAATCCCAATGTTGTCCTGGTAGAGATGGAAGGCATCTAGAAAGTTTCAGTGAGATATCGATGAATGTTGTATTGGCTAAAGTAGTTGCATGATCATATATTTATGCATAAGCATTTGCCAGTATGAATATTCCTTATGAAATGTTTCTAACCATATAAATGCATTTGAATTGTAGGAAATATCGCATACATAATCGCCTACAAGCAAAGAAGAATGAATACTTGTTCCAAAGAACAAGTGACGACAGTTCAAAGACAAAGAATAATATGATGAGTGCAGTGACATCATTAATGTAGAACCTTCCCGCCACCAAGAAGAAGGGGAAGACCAGTTCAAGAAGAATGATGTCTGGGTGCAGTATCGAGACCTGAAGAGAATTTCACAGTTCCATCATGCAGTAGATGGAAACATCGTGGGATACAAAACAAGATTCATAGCATGAGGCTACGTAGAAACATTTAAGAGTCGAAACACATACATGATGAGCTTGATGAATATCTTAACCTTTGCTACAAGGTTGATAGAGGATGACAAGCTCACAGATGGGTGCAAGATGAACTTTTGAAGAAGTTCAAGATAGAGGATCTTAGTATCCAGTGATCCTAGATGGATACTACTTGTCACTCTAGTACAGAATGTTTCAGTGCATAGAGTACAGAAGACAGAGGGAGTATGATGCTCTGCTTCAGAGGGAGTGATTGCAGAAGATCTTGAGGTTCGACATGGTACGACAAGATGGGCAGATTACTGATGACTCTAGGCTTTACTAAGAGTAAAGCGGATTCCAACCTTTGCTTCAAGGTTGAAGACAGAAGACCAGTGATGCTCCTGTTATGTGTCGATGCACTATTGTTCTAGGCATGGAGGTGTGGCAGAGTACAGATGGAATCTTCCTTGGACAAGGGAAGTATGCAGTAGAGATCCTGAAGAGGTTCGGGATGATGGACTGCAAAGCTATGGCTACACCTATGGCATCGAACATGAAGCTATTGAGTGATGCTTCATCAAAGTCAGTTGATGCTACGATGTATCGTCAGATGATTGGGTCATTGATGTACCTGAGACCAAATATTTGCTTTGCTATGAACACATTGAGACATGTTCACCTGATAGTTGCAAAGCATGTAGGGGTATAGTTTATTATGGGCTCAAGTACGATGCGAATCAGAAGATTAACCTGGAGGGTTATGTTGATTCAGATTGGGCAGGCAGTGCCATCGACAGGAAGAGTACTTCGGGATGTTGCTTCAGTATGGGATCAGGTGTGATCTCTTGGTTTAGCAGGAAGCAATCCTGTGTGGCACTAAGTACAGCTGAAGTAGAGTATGTTGCAGCTTGTTCAGCTAGTTGTCAGGCAGTATGGCTACGGAAGCTACTGTCTAAGTTATTTGATCTCCCGTTGGAGGCTACTGATATCTTCTGTGATAACCAGAGTTGTGTGAAGTTGTCCGAGAACCCAGTGTTTCATGACAGGTCTAAACATATAGAGATCAAATATCACTATATCAGGGATATGGTGTAGAGAGGAGCTGTGAAGCTCCTGTATGTTGCGACGGACGAGCATATTGCAGATGTGCTGACGAAGCCACTAGCCAGGGTGAAGTTCGAGTACTTCAGAGAGAGACTTGGCGTGCTTCAGATCGAGGATACTTCAAGGAAGAAGTGATGGACACATTTGCTAAAGCCATTCCAAGCATGTTGGAAGGGGGATCCTTCACATGGCTATGGATGTAAGCGTTGGATGATGAGCATCAGGATGATGTTCTGGTTTCTGCTTGGATATGATCAGTTGGATCATTATATGTGTGTATGTGTTTTGGTATATGCATCATGTTGGATGCTTGGACCATGTATCTATATATGTATCAAGTGGATACATTGTATGATCAGGTATATCATGTATGATGATATGTATTAGGTAGATACTTGGTATGCATTAGGTAGATGCATTATATGATCAAGATGATCATGGATGACGAGCTTCAGGATGTTGCTCCAGATGATATGCAGCAGGATGTTGCAGTGATGATGATCAGGATGATCATGAGTACATCAGGATGATGTATGGTGAGTATCAGGTTGATACTCTATGGCCGTGGATCAGGTTGTGCAGATGAGGATGTAATCCGGTGCCCTGGGAGATTTGCAGATGGTCTTTCGAGGTTTTGCCTATGGCATGTAATTCGGTGCCCTGGGACATCTGGCAAATGCTCTTTCGAGGTTTTGCTCTGGGAGGACATGTAATTCGGTGCCCTGGGACATCTGGCAAATGCTCTTTCGAGGTTTTGCTCTGGGAGGACATGTAATTCGGTGCCCTGGGAGATATGCAGATAGTCTTTCGAGGTTTTGCCTATGGAATGTAATTCGGTTCCCTGGGATATCTGGCATATGCTCTTTCAAGGTTTTGTCCTATGGCATGTAATTCGGTTCCCTGGGAGATCCGATAGGTTGGGCTGTGTGCCCATAATCAGTCATGGGATGCTCTTGCGAGGCTTTGCCATGACCACATGTAATTCATTGCCCTGGGAGATCCTATAGGTAGAGCTGTGTGCTCGTAACAGCCTGGGATGCTCTTGCGAGGTTTTGTGGTGAGGTCACATGTAATTCGGTGCCCTGGGAGATCCTATAGGTAGATTTGTGTGCTCGTAACAGCCTGGGATTCTCTTTCGAGGTTTTGTGACGCATGTAATAAGTCCTGAGGATTCCACAGTATGGTCGGTGATGATGAAGACCTGCAGGTGGTGGGCCTACATCCAGTATGAAAAAGGAATGGCTCTATAGAACTTCCTATGACGAGAAGATTCTGAGATAACACCAGCGTTGATCTAGATCGAGTGATGATCCTGATCCAGTAATGATGATCCAGCAGCAGTGATCCAGATCGAGAGATGATCCAGATCCAGTCCAGTGATGATGATGCAGATCGAGAGATGATCCAGATCCGATGATGACTTGAAGACGAAGATGACTTGAAGACGAAGATGACTTGAAGACGAGATGATCCAGCTGATACAGAGAAGAATACCAGTGCTGAAAATTTGTGTCGAAAGAATACCTTCCTAGTTAAGAGGGAGTGTTGATGTATATGTAACTTCAGAATGTATTCTTCTATGTATTTCATGTATTGTAACCCGATGTTTATTCCGGGATGTTTCTATTATGTATTTGAGTCATGTTGTCTTGCCCCGATGTTCCGATCGGAAGGGTTAATAATGTAAACAAGTCATATCAAGTCATTAGGTAAGTCCCCACAGTTTAGGGGCACTTGAGTTATTATACACTAATTAAGGTGTAGGCTCGAGTAGTAATTATTAGGTCGAGCCTACGTGTGAAATAGTAATTCAAGTGAACGGACTAATATAAATAGAGAGGGTGAGTCTCTCTATTTGTCACTTGTGAAATACTCACTTGCTCTCTCAAGTGTGGCGCACTTTTGGAGAAGGAAATACTTTGGCTTGACAGAAGACAGAAGGCTGCTGCTATTTTTGGGAGATCTCTTACTGTTTTGGTGTTGATTCTATCTTAGAGGAAGTTGCAGGGTTTTCTCCTTTATGGTTTCCTCGAGGAAAACTCTTTGTGTCTCTTGTCTCTTGTGATGTGCTCATGTTTTATTGTTGTACTTGTTATTCTCTCAGTGAAAAGATCCTAAGATCATAATGCTAGCTTAATTGTTGAAAAACTAACACTCCGATAGAGAGTGCTCTTGACTTGTGTTTTTGCAAGTTCAAGAGTCTAAATTATGGATTATTAAATGATTAAACAAGCACAAGATGATATTAGTTGCTTAAACTCTTCGATAGAGAGCATTCTTGATCCAGCTTATAGTGAGGTTAAAGAGATTTAAGTAGTTGATTAATCTTAGAAAGATAAACAATTAAACTGAGTAATCAACTTAGAAGTGATGAATTACCAATTAGTGATCTAAGCATGAGATGTAATGAATGATGAAAACTAGCACTACTCAAAGCATACACACAACACAAGCCTCCCCAAATGGAGTAGGAAGAGAGTGGGGACTTAAAAACCCCACTCAAACAGAGATCTTTTATTAAACTTTATACAATGTGCCTAAAGGAACCTAATCCTTGAAAGGACTTTTCAGATAGAGGTAAAGTAACTCTACAAAAATTATAACCTGTAAAAAGGAGAGTACCTTGTATTTTTACTTTTGAGATCTTTTATTAATATTTGAAAAAGGAAAAGGGAAGAAGTTTGAAGAGAGTAAAAAGAATAGAAGGAAAGAGAGCTGAAACAATATAAGATGAGAGAAGGAAGGCAAACAAACTAAGCAAGGATTAAAACCAAAGAAAGGGGAGAATAGGGCAGCCAACTAAGAACCTAAGGGATGAACAAAATTGAAGAAAATGGGGCAGCGAAAGAGGAAATAAGTGCCTGTCATAAAAAGTGCAAAATGAGACAACGAACAAAAAGTGAAAGAAATGGACAAAAACAAGGTTAAAGGAAGCCCCAAAAACTAGGGCAAAAAGAGGAAAAAAGGGGAAGAAAGCTAGGGCACACTATGGCTGTCCAAAAAGAGAAAAATGGATGGTAAAAAGGGTACTAATAGGGCAGTGATGAAGAAGAGGTAAAAGAAACAAAACAAAGCGACCAGTAGAAAAGGGATTAAGAAGAGGAACAATGGGAGGTTTTTTGCAGCTTAATTCCTTAATTTTTTGCAAGTTTTCCTGCTTAACCTGTGAAACGAATATTTATTCGCTTGTAGAAATAATATTACCAGAAAACTTGGTAAATGAGATAAGCCATAATAATATATATATTGATGATAGAATTGATAATATGAATTGATGATATACATTTACAATGGTTGGACTTATATATGTCCATTCGTGACTTTCCAATCTACAGTCATGACTCTTTGATAATTATTAATTATTATTAATTAATAATTATTTATTAATATTATTTATTAATATTTATATATTTTATGTTCGTTACATTGCCTTCCCCTTAAGGGAATCTTTGTCCTCAAAGATGTATTTGACATTAATGTCTGATTTATTTCAATCTGTCATTTCAGGATTCTTTCCCCTCTGTATTTGCAACATTTGAGGAGATGAGCCGATACGAATTACAGATTCCCCATGAGAATTGTCGCATAGCATCTCCTGTGGTCCAACCCAGGTCTATTTTTATCAGAGCTCTGAGATCTTTTTGTGGAATGATCTGTCTCGATTGCTGCTTAGTATGTCGATATTTTCGCATATCCACATGAGTCTTCTGTGAATATTCATTTTGACCCTGTTGTTAATCAAAATGACGATTATAATTAGGATGTCTGTAAGGTATAGGTTTCGTTTGTTCTTCTTTCTTTTGGATTGCGACGAAGACTTTCTTCACTTCCTCGATTTGTGCATCTTGGTTATCTAGTAGATTGTTACGATTCTGAATCTTTTCGATTCCTTCCTCTTGCGACCTTTTTTTAATTTCTAGCTCCTTGATTTGGTTATGTGGTTCCTGACTACTATTATTTACACACTGGTTTTCTTCTTGCTTTTCTAGTAATTTTCCTTCAAGGTCTTCACCGGATTGTTCCCTCTTGCTGTTGTTTTTCAATTTTTTGATTTTTGTAATCAAGGTTTTGTTGTGATTTCTTAATCTAAAAATTTCTTCATAATTGTTGGATATTATTTTATTACTCTTTGCGATCTCTAGATTGCGTTCTTTTTTAGAGTCGCTATTTTGTTGTTGAAGAACTTTTATCTGTTGTCGATACTGGTCGACCACTGATTCTTGATCTGTTAATTTCTGTCGTATGTGCGTTAGTTCTTCATCCTTGTTGTTAACGATTTTGTTCAAGCAGATTGTTTCTACTTTGTAATCACTTATTTCTTTCTTTATATCTTGATTTGTTAGTCTCTGATTGAAATCACTTTCATCTTTTAATTTCTTAATCTGTGCAATCAAGTCTTGACTATGATTCTTCAAACGAGTGATTTCTTCATCCTTACTAGTGACAATTTTTTCAACTTCTTTCTGCTTCTTTTGTTTTGACTTCTGATTACCCTGTGAAACCATGTTTGATATATCCTGGAATTCTTCAGATGTTGGAGGTTCTATTTCTGACTTCATTGTAATATCTTGAAATGTGATTCTCTTCCGGTTATAGGAAAATGTTAGAAACTTCTTTTCGGCATTTAAGATGAAAGTCCCCAATGTTTTTATCCAGGGTAAACCAAATATTATGTCACCGTCAAAGCTCCATAAGGAACTAACAATGAATTTCGATGTGACCATATAATCTCCAACACTCAGTTGTAAGCCACTTATTTCAGTTTGTTTTTTGTCCAAAAAGTCTAGCTCTTCCCTTATATTTGACTCAGGAATCACTAAATGGTTAGCGAATTCAGTACTAATATAATTATTTCTTTCCGCAGGTGCAATAGAAATGGTGATATCCTTCCCTGCAAGTGTCCCTTTAATTCTAAATAATATTGAAACATTTTTTTGTAAGGTGATAGGAAAATTTTGCTTCTTTTCAATATTAAAATCTATATTCTTGAGTTTTTTTCTGAAGTTTAATCAATATCTCCTTCTTTTTTTCCAATAGTTTGTAAAAATGTCAGTAGATTGGGTGGTTGGGAGGAGTAAGTGTTACCTTCTCCACCCAGGTTCAATTCTCACTTCTTTATTATTTAATATGCAATAAGGGGTTTTTTTTATAAAACCACGAGCTTGTTTTATAAAACCATGAGCCTTTGTTTTCTTCTTTCTTCTTTTTATCTTTTTATGTTCTTCTCCTTTAGATTACTTTCTCTCTCTCTTTTTATTTTATTTTTTATTCTTCCTTCTTCTCTTTCTCGTTTCTTTTTTTATTTTGTTTTTACTTCTCACCTTTTTCCCAAAAATTCCAAGAAACCTGGGTGATGCACTTTTTACTTTTTTTTTTTTTTTTTTTTAACTCTGTTTTTTTTCTTTCCTTTTTTTTTTCTTCTTGTTTTTCTAATTTTATTTTTGCTGTAGTATCCTTCAAATTTGCAGCCAATATCCTTCAAATTTGCAGCCGATATTTCTTCAGGGATTTTTTTTTTTATAACAATAATTTATATATATATATATATATATATATATTCTTCGTCAATTTGAAATCTGGGAAGGGCCAAAGCCAGGACTGTTCAAAGACCAAGTGTACAGAGAAACTCTGAAATTACTCAGATAAAATCTGAAATTTTGGCTAAAATCCAGAATGAGCACAAACCTAAGAAAGGGCTAGCTCTGATACCACTGAAGCGAATATTTATTCGCTTGTAGAAATAATATTACCAGAAAACTTGGTAAATGAGATAAGCCATAATAATATATATATTGATGATAGAATTGATAATATGAATTGATGATATACATTTACAATGGTTGGACTTATATATGTCCATTCGTGACTTTCCAATCTACAGTCATGACTCTTTGATAATTATTAATTATTAGTAATTAATAATTATTTATTAATATTATTTTTAATATTTATATATTTTATGTTCGTTACAACCTGTCATGGAGAGAGAAAAAACCAGTGAGCTATTTACTTGCAAAATGATGGGTTAAACAATAGAATATACGACAAAAATACACCTAGAATTTGAGAAAAATATATAAACCTTGTGCTACTTCAAATACCAACTAGATCTAAGAGAAAAAACACTTCCTAGATCTAGAAACGGAAGCAAGTAGATGCAAAAGATTTACTTTATAAATCAGGATACTACTTGCAACATAAAGTAAAATAATGAGAAAATTTGACTTTAGGGTGAATGGAGAAGATGAACCACTTGGATCTTGAATCCCTGAATCACTTTGGATCCCAATGGCATGCAACTGCTAGGTACATATGCTTTGTTCCAAGAAGAGTAGATGCAACTTAGCTTAGCCTCTTACTTGGTACAATGAAGTGATCTGCAAACACAATCGTATACACTTGGAAACATGGGGGTTAAAACATGTATTATTTACTAATAAAATCTCAAAAGCATGAAATACAGCTGAATAAAACAATGCTCTTTGACGCTTTTGAAAGTAAATGAAATAAATAGGTAACTTGAAGCTACAAATACCTATTCCTACGTGCTTATAGAATCCCTCTAAAGAATGTATTAATACCCACACATTATCAAAAGTAAAGAAACTAGAACAATTTCACCTCATTAGTAGGAACATATGTGCCCAGGATCTACACAGCATGAGCCTCCAAAGCCTTTCTTTATTACAAAATAGGTTGCATAAGAGCAACAAGCATTACAATATTTTACTAGAGGTTCTTGACATCAATCATCCACACACAATAGAGCTGAAAGAGCCTCTATTTAACAAATGAGAGAGTGCTAAAACCCTAAAACCAAAAAACCAACCCTAACCAGCTTAGCCACCTAACAGCAGAGCCAAACCTAAATCGGAGGATTGGGAGTGAGGGGAGGCATCCACCCTGGAAAGGTGCCCCCACTCCAACTAGAAACATTGAAATAAACCCTCAAACAAGCCCACATGTATGGAAGGCGCATCACTGTTGAGGAGGGGCGTGAATGGGTGAAGGAGGCTTCTGGATGTTGGTAGAACCACCTCTTTAGGTCTAGCTAGAGACTATGCTAGGTTTGGGAAGCCTACTAATGATGTAAGCTTCAGCCTTCACCTCGATCAAATCACCTAATGAATGAGAGCTCTCCATCTCATCTTTAGCTGGAGATGACATGTCTGCTAACTGATAATAAACTAATTGCTCTCTTAATGATGATTGAAGCTGAGTTATGATAACTCCAATCATCATAAGTGGGCCATGAGATGTCATTTAGCCTTTTATTTCACTAAATTTGGATTAATTTGGAGAGTTTTAATTTTCTCCAAAATAATCATTTTTATCCTCAAAACTGACATTTTTGAGAAAAAAAGGCATTATGTGTCCGATTGCTGATCTGAAAGTTGGTTCTGACTGGCTGGCTAATCAAGAATGATTTTTGGCTTAAGGTTAGAGCCTTCAATCACTGAATTCAGAGTCCAAATGAATTATTTACCATGAACGGGTTTTTTCCATTTAATTAATGGAAAAATTAATACAAAAAACTTAGGAAAAGTAATTAAAAGTTAAAAAATTAAAAAAAATATTTTTCCCCGTTCGAAAATTATTTTTTTGAATTTTTTTTATTTGTCTAGATTACTTAGGACATTACCATGATCTATCTAAAAAATGTCTAGTAGGCTTATAACACTCAGTTGGGCTCTAATAACCCCCCAAGGCCCATAATTCAACATCGGGCATTCTAGCTTTGGAGGAAGTGGGAGAAAAACTCGTTAATTATACTCGGCTGAAGGAAGAGCATAATTGTCAGGGGAAAAAAACTCCCTAGAATACCATATTTGAGATTCTACGTCTCAAGAGACCGAACCACTCAAAAATATCCTACTAGCACATTTTATTACAAACCCCGCGGGGCCATGGTCAAAATTATTCAAATAAAAAAATGGCTAGCCAATATTGGCTAGACAAGTAGACGGATCAACTGATACAATGGAATTAGACTTTGAACAAGTTTGTCAACCGGAAGCTCCTCAGGTAAGCCAACTATGGTACAAAAAAGTTGGTAACACAGTGACATGTGTCTGAGCTACTTTAAGTTAGACTCAGTCATCTATTGCACTCCAATACAGTTAGGGATCAATTGAGTCAATCATAGCTTGATCAATGGGTTAACTAGGTGTGTTTACGGTGGCTGACATTTAGTTAAGCTACACCCATTCATTCAATTCAAATTACCTCCGTGGGAATTTGAATTGTCTTGTAACTCATGCACCTTGCATGATCATTCTATTGTATTACTCATTATTTATTGAATATACAGAGCTGCTACTCCAATTGCAGCACCATTATGCCATTTTCATGCTTAATTATCTGAAATCTCTTATGAGATTTTGTTTTAGTCCCTAGATTACCATGATAGATTAATACTATCAAATATATAATAGCACATATTCAAGAGTTCAATTTATCATCTTGATAGCTGTGTAACCAGGTATTAAAATCATTGACAGATTCGTGGTCTATTTGAGACGGTGTTGGTTTTGATGGGTTATTGAAAAAAAATCATAAACTTCTTTGTTATGAATTTGCTTGGATGCTGATTTCGTCGTTCCAAAGAAGCATTTTGAATATTTTTGAACTGGTATACAGTCTAGGGTTATAGTGCAGAAAATGAAAAAAAGTGGTAAAACAAATAGAGTTGAACCTATGGGTACAAGCTGGGAAGAAAGTTTTCCTGATTGTGCAGTGATTTTTCAAAGGGCTGGTTGGTTTGATTTCTTCTAGAGAATTGATGGCTTTAACTTAGAATTATCATACAGATTTGCACAGGGTTTAGATAAGAACACTATTTCATTTGATACCCTCAAATTTGAACTCACCAGAGAGTTAATTGAAGAGGCCACATGCATAGTAGGTGATGGAGAAATTTTCTTTAAGAAAATACCCTTCACTTTTAATTCAAAATATTTCTTATTGTCAGAGGTCGAAACCCTAGAGTGGGGCAAGGGTGTACAATTACATAAATTCAATCCTGAGTAGAGAGAGGTTATTAGAATTCTACAGAGTTACATCACTTGTGAGGGAAGATTTGCCTTAGTATTCAAATATCATATCAGATTCCTCCAACATTTAAATCAAGAGTCCAAAATGAATTTACCCTTTTTCATTTTAAAAAGATTGCAAAAAATGTCAGATAGAGTAAAAGGGCATAAAGACCACACTCAGTAATCTATCTTTCATCATGGACTTATAAAGTTGATTGTTAAAAAAGTTCTTTAGAAAAAGTGTAGAACCTGGGAACACTTTGTGTGTTGGTCAGGTATTCATATTCAACGAGAAGGCCAACCTAAAAAGAGGCAGATGAACAAACAACATTTCCTTGTAAAGAGGTTAAAGAGAAAAATAGCTGATGAGCTGGTAAAAGACAGTATTCGAGAAGAAGGTTCAGTTCAGAAATTTGAAGAATCTGTATATGAAGAGATCAAAGGAGCACTTGAGGAAAAACAAGAGCAGTTTTCAAATAATATAGAAGAGAGCCATACAATTGATATAAAACAGGAAGAAGGTAGGAATTCTTTAGAACAGAATCAAAGTTTCACAGGTATACAAGAAGATATAATGGAGTTTCAAATGAAAAGTCTACAGAAGAGTCAGTTAAAACACGATTAAAAGGTGAGATTGTACAACTCTCAACTATTAAGTATCAAGGAAGATAATTTGTAATGCTAGGAGGAGTAGAAATGAGATGGAGACCTAAAACAAGAGCTAAAAGAAAATTAATACTTAACATGAAAAAAGATTTTAAATCCAAAGTTAGATAAATAGAAGGTTATTGTAATTGAAGACTCTTCATCTCAAGAAGACTTGGAAGAAGAAGAATGCTTGGATTCTAAGCAAGGTCAGAGTAAGAAGGAACATTCAATGAGTCTAAAGTCATCACCAGAAAAAGACAAGGTTGCAGAACAACCAAAAGTTTGCAGTACTGAAAGAGATAAGTCTTTAGAAGTTCCTTTAGAAGAAGCAGATAAAGGAAAGGAAGATGATGATTTCATTTTCAGGAAAATGCACATTCCATGGTTATCAGACAAGATTTCTACAGCAAAAGAGGGACTGTACATAGATTTTGAAATCAAAAATTTGCAGAAAACAGTTTTTATCACCAACCTTGTAGTTTCCTGTGTGAGGTGGATCCCGGATGGATGGTAGAGGGCAAGCAACTAAGGGGTGGAACCACAGCTGCCTAGACTCCCAAATGGATGGTTGTCATGCCAATCAAGGTAGCCTTCAATTTATGTTATCTAGTCTAAGACAACAAAGGGGGAGACCCAGATCTGCTCCTAATAGGAGAGATCAGACCTAGACACCAGAACATATCATATGTGGCTTTGAGTATGTAAGGTGTAAGGTAAATGGAAACCCTAGCTCTAGGGTTTAGGTACTAGCAATGGATGGTAATGACCAGTGTCTTTGGAAACGTAACTATGATAGGGTAAGCAAGGATAGAGTTGGGACTGTCTAGTACCAAGGAGACAGACTCAGTGAAAGATAGGTAAATTGGGTTATCAATAAATGTTGGCAAAAAGAATGGGAGTAAGCTCAATTTAGGGATAGCACTAGAGATAGGATACTAGTGCCTTTAAGGAATTGGTTAATGGATTTAGCATCAACACAAAATTTAAATGAACCCACCTAGGATATACCATGATATATGGACGCAGAAAAGGATTTGGCCTGAAAAATTCAGGTTATAGGAAAACCAGCTCAATGGAGGGCTAGCGCTAGGGCTTGGAGAGGTAGATCTATAATTCTAGAGTCACCAAGAGTCTATCAACTCAGCGTTGAATGGGAAATGAGAAAAGATCAGGGTATCTTGATCTACAAACCCAAGTCAGAAAATTTCAGTAAAGATCAGATCTGGAAAAGTCAAAATCTGATGAGGGGGGCTAGGGGGTGAAAGCCATTTTTTCAGACCTAGAGAAACCTGGAAGGAACTAGTTTAGTTTTGGGGGTGTTCTAGAATGCTCAAGCTCTAATCTATTAGCCTAGCCTATCAGATTTAAGAAAAAGTAAATTCTGGAAAAGTTCAGTTTTCAGTGAGGGCACTAGGGCTATTTCAGTAAAAAAATTAGATCTAGGTCAAAATTCCAAGAATATGGACAATGTTGAGGGTGATTTGGACTATTTGGGACCCAATATATCCATTTGTGTAGCCAGAAATAAAAAAAAATCAAAACCCTAGCAGGTCAAATTTTCAGTGGGGGGTTTATGTAGTTTTCTGGCTAAAATTCAGATCTAGGTCAAACCAGCATGATTTTGACCAGCGTTGTAGTATATTTAGTGAATGGGAGGCCCGATATATGAAACCCAGAAGTGGTTTGGCCAAAGATCAGATGATTCCCATATTTAGTTCTTTTTAGGGTTTTTAGTATTTAGGAGTTTTTAGAAAATTTGAAGTAAATCAAGGTACAATGGATTAAGATCTGAAGAGAATAGAATTTATTGTTAGATATTACCTAGAAATTCTTATATAAGTCTTTAACAGTGATGATCCTTGCTATCCCGATCAATTCTGGAAGATCCAAGTGATTTCTATGAAGGATGTAAGCCACAAGCCACAAATGCGCCCCCTATCCTGCATGAGCAAATGTCTACAGTATCCAATTTTCCAATACAAGATAAAGAAAACTAAATTCTACAAGAAAGTAAAACGAAGTAATCATAGATCACAATGAAACTGGTGAAAACCCCCTGATCCAAGACGAAGGAAGCCGAGCGAGTTGAGGCCCCCCTGCAAAAATGCTCTAGCCAAAACGCCCTCCTGTAGACAAAACAATGATAGCAGAAAAATATAGATCTCATAAGAATTTCCACAATGCTAGGAAGTAGAAGACTATCCAATCACCATTTGAGAACATCAGATGCAAAGCAGATCTAAAAAATATCTACAAAAAGTCTTTCTATTATTCAGATCCAAGAGTTAAAGACCCCTTACAAATGAGAAGCTTCTTCCTTTAAATAGAAATGAGAGATCCTCAATCATAATTGAATCCTAAACACTATTAAAATGAGTGGCTAATATTAAAATATGAAATGCTCTAATCAATGGTTGAGATCAGCTCAACATACAACACATGGATCAATATAACCATAATTTACCAAAGTGGACTAAACCACCCATAAAAAGGTAACCCACTCAACAATAAATAAATGAAGCACATGGTGGGTCCAAGGAGTGTTTGACTAAATCCCTCTTGGTGTCCCCATGGCACAATAAAATAATATAATAATTTATTCTTTGACTTTGTGCCTCCTTGAGGAAATTGTGAGCCTCACAAAAGCTCCAAAAAATAATATAAAAATGCCCAAAAATAGGTGTGGGCCCAATCAGGTGCTACATCTGCTAGAGAAGGTGTGGAAGACATCACTCTCATCATTGTGACTCATCCCATGCTATTTCTTTACCTTAGTATCCCAAATTGATTTCTTCAATAGCCATTTAATCATTTTTAATCTACCTCGGGAAACATGATCCTGTCAAAACAACTTCCTAGGGTGCCTACATTGTCAAACTAAGCCCACCAGCCTCTCTAGGATGGGAGTACTATGGTACAAACAAGTGGTTGCACCCCCTATGCCCATACAACACCCTAAGAGATCCAACTAAAACATCTCCCTACTCAAACATATCAACCTGTGAAGAAAAACTGCATCAGAAAGGCAGAATGAACCTGATCATATCTGTAAGTGCCTGGAACTAGAAATAAACTACCTCATTACACTCAGAGATTCCAAATCCATCTAAGGTGTATACTCATACCCATCACAGGTCTCTATCTGATCATCAATCATATCCAATAAACAATATAACATTTGTAACTCATCAGACACCCATAATAACTCAGACTACATCCATCTACTGAAAGTGTAAAAGGCTAAGACATGCTCTACAACTAATTTAAGTAACAATCACAATAGGTAGCATTCATTTCACTGGAAGTACATCAACCAATACATATATAAGGCTTTATTTATTATTACTTAAACTTAGACTTTCAAGACTATAGTCACTTCATAGTTGTAGCCAATTTTCTAGTGAAGGGTGAAGGGTGAAAATGACAAGGCTAAGGCAAAGGATGACTTCCTACTTAACATCATGAAACTTTGGATAACGGAAAGGGAATACTCACTATAACCAATGTCATACAAACAACAACACAAGGAATGATAATGCCTCACAAATGGGTGAGTTGTTTAGAGAGTGCTTATTCAACTTAGGCATCATGACTACATCAAGATTGATCCAAGTTCATTTGGACCATCATTTTATTCCATGTCCTTTTTGGCCTATATGACCCTTTGGGACTTCACCAGTGCTTAAAATCACAGCCAATCACAACTTTCATCCGAGACATATTTATTTTTATAAGGTCAACAATATTTGGATACAGCATATTTTTAACCATTGCTTTTTTGGACCTTTCTTATACTCTTCAAGGAGTATTTTAGCATTTCATTGCTCTTTCCCTCTTTACATATGTTAAGAAACATAGTTTTATAATTTTCATTTTCCATGCACGCATATTCAATATTTTCAATACAGGTAGTACATGAGCTTTTAGTTTTAGAAAACAACATCTCAAGTGACCAGGGGAAGTTTTACACAGTGCCAAACATTGGGACAACTAACCAGAATGATTTAGGCATACAATCCAACTCACCAAAGGTAAGTTATATCACCAACTCAGAGCTGAGACACAATATAAACATGGAGGTTTTTCCAACAAGGGTTCTAGCGGGGAAAGGTCCTCCATGCCATAAGTCAAGAAGTCAGTCGGGTTGAAAATTAAACTGAAAGGTAATGGATGGGTGGAGACAATGAATGATGGAGCCAACACTAGCAATCCAAAGCAATGGTGGGAATGACTACCTCTATTCTCCCTAAGGAGGGTAAAACCAATGAGTATAGATCAAGAACTTCAAATTCAGAGTGGGGACACCAATGCATAAATACAATTACATCCAAGTCCATATAATTATGACCACTAGATCATGATACCACAAGTTACTACATGTCACAAAAATGAGTACAAGAGCAATAATAACCATAACACAATAAAAATCTGAGTCATAATCATGAAATATAATCCATCTGAGACACCATCTGTCCAATGATAAAGAACTGATATAAAACTGGGCATCAATGACTGCTCTATAATGACAGAAATGGCTACATCGGTCCTCAAATATGAGTGTCCTAAGACTCAGTCCTGACATGGGAGAGTACAATAGTCCACTAATATAAACATGATCCATAAAAAAGGCTCATCTTAGCATCTCATATGTAATAGATCTGGCTGAAAAATGTACCGTGTCTGAAAAATAGAATATGGTAGCCTGGCTACTATATATGTGATAACATTTGGCTCCAACTGAGACAAGCGCTCTGTTGAAAAGAGTGCTTGAGAACCTCAGAATCTCTGGTCCTCATGTTCTGCTTCTCTCATCCTTGATCAATCCATCCAGTTCTGCAATCGCTACCAAGAATGTACTTGACTACCTGCAACATGTCCAAAGCTATACCAAACTCATAGACCAGTCATCATAATAATATGTGGATAATATATAAAATACTGAAAATAAAGATGCATGAAACTGAAAAGAAGAAAATAAATCTAATCCATAACCATAAATTTCAATAAAAGTTTGATTTTTTATTTTGCAGGATAACAAAATTACACTAAGAGCTTCAAAGGTGAGCTTCTGACAACAAAGCAAGATTCTGCACTACTTTCGGGAAAGGCTTATTTCATCCTACCTACCCTACTCTAACCAATTTGGACAAGTGTTAGGTAAAATCATAAATCCAATGCAACCACTTGCTGAACGAATCCATTGAGATTTCTTTATAGTTAATGATACAACAAATCAAATATGGCTTGTAAGTAATGTGAATGAAAATTGAAGCCATTATAACTTTTTGTTTGAAAATCAACGAAAGACATGGATAAAGAGAAATGAAATCATGCCAGGGATGATATTGATTGTTGTAAGCTTCTTCTATCCATAGATCGATAGGATCATAAAATTTATGCAAGTTTAAATTTGATGAAAGAAAAGAATACAATACATAATTCATCCCTCCTAGGCCATCATTTTTTCCTTCATCTTTTTGGTCAGCATACTCAATCATTCTCACATTATGATCAATGATGAAACAAAATAGGGGCAAATTAGAAATCTTTAAACCAGAAATTGAGATTAACCCCATTTTTTGTTTATAAAATGAGAAAATATGGAATTGGTATTTATAGAGCTTTTCATTCACCCAATCAAAGAAATTAGCAAAGTTGAAAACATTATACACCAAGGATGAAAGGAGATAAAATGCTTTACCATTGACCAGTTGGCACTTTCTAGAATCTGTACTGCATGATACCATAGAGAATGACATCAAGAGTTGGTATGGGAGGGTGGATTGACAGATTAAAACTTGATTTGTATCACCTAAAGGTATTAACACAAATCTTGCATGTGATATGGGACATTTTCTAGATAAACAGGAAAGATTCAAACTAACCTCCCAAGAACTAGACTCACTATGATTAATCTCCTCCAAATCACCTTGATCAAAAGTATGATGGGGAATAGTAGCAGCATTACAAGAATCATTCCTTGGAGGCTCTTGATGATTATTTGGACACAGATTCCAGTTTGACAGATGTGACAAAGCAGGTTCTAGGTCAAGCTCACTCACTAGTATATCATCATCATATGGTTGTTCTTCTTGAGATTGTTCATTACATTCAACTGAGGATAAATGATCATCATCATTCATTTGATAAGGAAAAACATCACTATGTTCATTTGTATACTCACAAACTTGGTCTTCAACTACAATATGACCACATGATTGCTCTTCAACAGAAGTTTTATTAATTTCAACCTTTTCTTCTTCTGCAGTGATATGATCAAGGTATGAATCCAGATTCGAATAGGTTGGATACTAACTCAAATTATCATCAATTGGGCAATGACTATGGAGTTTCTCTTTTAAAGGCTCTTTAATGACCTCACCAATGGAAGGCTCAACTATAGATGTTTCTTGATGATGCATGTTAGGTTCCCTTCCACGTATCAGATCCAGGATTTGTTCTATGACTGCTTCAGGTAATAATAACAGAGTATCTCATATGATTTGATTGATATCCATCTTAGTTTCATCATGAGGTTTTGAAACATTATTCTTGAAGTACTCTATAACATTCTTATGGATTGCAGGCATGCTCATAATTTGGAACATATCAGGAGAGGAATGGTCCAATTGAGAAAGCACTTCGTCAATATATTGATTATCAATGGCATAATCATTGCTAGAATGACACTCTAAAATTTTATCAGTGTTCCTACTCCAACTATAAATTAACAAATCTGCGAACATGTCATAACCAGTGATGGATCCTAGTGCTAAATGATCAAACCATAGTTGAACATCCCCTTGCAAGGATTCTCCTAAGGCTCGCATATAAACATCTTCATTGTTTGCACCTCTAGATTCCATGTAATCCCACAAAATATCCAGATGACTTTCAATATATATATCCTTATTTTCATTGAATTGGGGCATCCTCCTAGTGTAATTGTTTGGAATAAGATGAGGTGCCCCCGATATTTCAGAAAATTCAAAAGGAGACTGTCTGTCTTGTTTTTTCACATCTCGGGTTACTTGGCTATAAGGATTTGACTAGGACTGACTTCTAGGTTCATGTCGACTTACAGGTCCACTCGGGATGTTTGGGAAACCTTTGTTGCATGGGTGAGGAAGTTGGTGGGTATCATAAAGATTGTGATAACTAGATTCATACCCATAATCATGCTCGAGATCATCCTCATACCCGTAGTCTGGCCTCCATCTATTCCTTTCGTTTATTTGCCGTGTATTTTCAATCATGTTTTTGGTTACTTCCTTCATGTGCCTCAAAAATACATTTGAATTCATTATGATTTACGGTATGCTCTAAGAACATAATATTAATATGTTGGGTATGATCCTCAGTGGAGTCATGGGGTGGAGTTTCCAGGTGAACCACACAAGTAATTCACCAAAAAAAGATATGTCATAGGGAAAGGTGAGGTATGTTGAACCAAGGTAGGCCTCTACCTCCTCGACAATGGTGCCAAAATTTTATCACCAACCTTGTAGTTGCCTATGTGAGGTGGATCTAGGATGGATGGTAGAGGGGAAAGCAACTAAGGGGTAGAACCACGACTTCCTAGACTCCCAAATGGATGGTTGTCATGCCAATCAAGGTAGCCTTCACTTTATGTCATCTAGTCCAAGACAACAACGGGGGAGATCTGGATCTATTTTTGATAGGAGAGATCAGACATAGACTCCAGAACAGATCATATGTGGCTTTGAGGTATGTAAGGTGTAAGGTAAATGGAAACCCTAGCTCTAGGGTTTAGGTACTAGCAATAGATGGTGATGACCACTGTCTTGGGAAATGCAACTATGACAGGGTAAGCAAGGACAAAGTTGGGACTGTCTAGTACCAAGGAGATAGACTCAATGAAAGATAGGTAACTTGGGTTATCAATAAATGTTGGCAAAGAGAACGGGAGTAAGCTCAATTTAGGGCTAGCGTTATAGATAGGAGACTAGTGCCTTTAATGCATTGGGCAATGGAGTCAGCATCAACACAACGTTTCAGTGAACCCACCTGGGATATACCCTAATCTATGGACCCAGAAAAGGATTTGGCCTGGAAAATTTAGGTTATAGGAAAACCAGCTCAATGGAGGGTTAGCGCTAGGGCTTGGAGAGGCAGATCTGTAGTTCTAGAGCCAACAAGAGGCTATCAACTCAATGTTGAAGGGGAAATGAGAAAAGATCAGGGTAGCCTAAACTACAAACCCAAGATAGAAAATTTCAGTAAAGATCATATCTGGAAAAGTCAAAATCTAATGAGGGGGGATAGGGGGGTGAAAACCAGTTTTTCAGATCTAGGGAAACTTGGAAGGAACTAGCTCAGTGTTGGGGGTGTTCTAGAATTCTCAAGCCTTAATCTATTAGCCTATCCTGTTAGATTTTAGAAAAGGTCAATTCCGGAAAAGTCCAATTTTCAGTGAGGGCGCCAGGGCTGTATCAGTCAAAAACTCAGATCTAGGTCAAACTACCAAGAATATGGATAGCGTTGAGGGTGATTTGGACTATGTGGGACCCGATCTATCTATTTGTGAAGTCATAAATCATAAAAAGTCAAAACCCTAGCAGGTCAATTTTTCAGTGGGGGGTTTATGTAGTTTTCTGGCTAAAAATAAGATCTAGGTCAAACCAGCAGGATTTTGACCACTGTTGTAGTATATTTAGTGAAGTGGATGCCCTATCTATGAAACCCAAAAGTGATTTGGCTAAAGATCAGACGATTCACAGATTTATTGCTTTTTAGGGTTTTTAGTATTTAGGAGTTTTCAGAAAATTTGAAGTAAAGCAAGGTAAAATGGATTAAGATCTGAAGAGAAGAGACTTACCTATTAGATATTACCTAGAAATTCTTGTATAATTCTTTAACAGTGATGATCCTTGCTATCTCGATCAATTTTGGAAGATCCAAATGACTTCTATGAAGGATGTAAGCCACAAATGCGCCCCCTATCCTACATGAGCAAACGTCAACAATATTAGATTTTCCAATACAAGATAAAGAAACCAAATGATACAACAAAGTAAAATGAAGTAATCATAGATCACAATGAAACCAATGAAAACCCCCTGATCCAAGATGAAGGAAACCGAGCGAGTTGAGGTCCCCTTGCAAAAATGCTCTAGCCAAAATGCCCTCCTGTAGACAAAACAATGATAGCAGAAAAATATAGATCTCACAAGAATTTTCATAATGCTAGGAAGCATAATACTATCCAATCACCATTTGAGAACATCATATGCAAAGCAGATCCATAAAATATCCACAAAAAAGTCTTTCTATTATTCAGATCCAAGAGCCAAAGACCCCTTACAAATGAGAAGCTCTCTCCTTTAAATATAAATGAGAGAACCTCAATCATAACCGAATCCTAACCACTTTCAAAATGAGTGGCTAATATTTAAAGATGAAATGTTCTAATCAATAGTTGAGATGAGCTCAACATACAACACATGGATCAATATAACCATAATTTTCCGAAGTGGACTAAACCACCCATAAAAAGGTAACCCACTCAACAAGAAATAAATGAAGCACATGGTGGGTCCAAGGAGTGTTTGACTAAATCCCTCTAGGTGTCCCCATGGCACAATAAAATAATAAAATAATTTAATTCTTTGACTTTGTGCCTCCTTGAGGAAATTGTGAGCCTCCCAAAAGCTCCAGAAAATAATATAAAAATGCCCAAAAATAGGTGTGGGCCCAATTAGGTGCTGCAACTGCTGGTAAAGGTGTGGAAGACATCAATCTCATCATTGTGAATCATCCCATGCCATTTATTTACCTCAGTACCCCAAATTGATTTCTTCAATAGCCATTTAATCATTTTTAATCTGCCTCGGGAAACATGATCCTGTCAAAACAGCTTCCTAGGGTTCCTGCATTGTCAAACTGATCCCACCAGCCTCTCTGAGATGGGGGTACTATGGTCCAAACAAGTGGCTACACTCCCTATGCCCATACAATTCCCAAGTAGATCCAACTAAAACATCTCCCTGCTCAAACATATCAACCTGTGAAGAAAAACTACATCAGAAAGGTAGAATGAGCTTGATCATATCTGCAAGTGCCCAGAACTAGAAATAAACTGCCTCATTAGACTCAGAGAGTCCAAATCCATCTAAGGTGTATACTCATACCCCTCACAGCTCTCTATCTGATCATCAATCATATCAAATAAACAATATAACCATCTGTAACTGATCAGACACTCATAATAACTCAGACTACATCCATCTGCTGAAAGTGTAAAAGGATAAGACATTCTCTACAACTCATTCAAGTAACAATCACAACAAGTAGAATTCATTTCACTAGCGGTAAATTAACCAATAAATATATAAGGCTTTATTTATTATTACTCAGACTTAGACTTTCAAGACTATACTCACTTCATAGTTGTACTTAGACTTTCAAGACTATACTCACTTCATAGTTGTATCCAATTTGCTAGTGAAGGGTGAAGGGTGAAAATGACAAGGCTAAGGAAAAGGATGACTTCGTACATAACATCATGACACTTTGCATAATGGATAGGGAATACTCACTATAACCAATGTCAGACAAACAACAACACAAGGAATGACAGTGCCTCACAAATGGGTGAGTTGTTTAGAGAGTGCTTATTCAACTTAGGCATCATGACTACATCAAGATTGATCCAAGTTAATTAGGACCATCATTTTATTCCATGGCCTTTTTGGCCTATATGACCCTTTGGGACTTCACCAGTGCTTAAAAGCACAGCTAATCACAACTTTCATCTGGAACATATTTATTTTTATAAGGTCAGCAATATTTGGATACAACGCATTTTTAACCATTGCTTTTTGGACCTTTCTTTTACTCTCGAAGGCGTATTTTAGCATTTCATTGCTCTTTCCCTCTTTACATATGTTAAGAAACACGGTTTTATAATTTTCATTTTCCATGGGCACATACTCAATATTTTCAATACATGTAGTACATGAGCTTTTAGTTTTAGCCAACAACATCTCAAGTGAGCAGGGGGAGTTCTGTGCAGTGCGAAACATCAGGACAACTGACCAAAATGATCTAGGCATACAATCCAACTCACCAAAGACAAGGTTTGTCACCAACTTAGCGCCGAGACACAATATAAACAAGGAGGCTTGTTCAACAAGGGTTCTAGCGAAGAAAGGTATTCCATGCCATAAGTCAAGAAGTCAGTCGGTTGAAAACTAAACTAAAAGGTAATGGATGGGTGGAGCCAATGAATGATGGAGCCAACACTAGCAAGCCAAAACAATGGTGGGAATGACTACCTCTATTCTCCCTAAGGAGGGTAAAACCAATGAGTATAGATCAAGAACTTCAAAGTCAGAGTGGGGACACCAATACATAAATAAAAATACATCCAAGTCCATATAATTATGACCACCAGATCATGATACCACAAGTTACTACATGTCACAAAAATGAGTACAAGAGCAATAGTAACCATAACACAATAAAAAACTGAGTCATAATCATGAAATAAAATCCATTTGAGACACCATCTGTCCAATGATAAAGAACTGATATAAAACTGGGCATCAATGACTGCTCTGTAATGACATAAATGGCTACATCGGTCCTCAAATATGAGTGTCCCAAGACTCAGTCCTGGTATGGGAAAGTACAATAGTCCACTAATATAAACTTGATCGATAAAAAATGCTCATCTCAACATCTCATATGTAAGAGATCTGGCTGAAAAATGTACTGTGTCTGAAAAATAGAATAGGGTATCCTGGCTACTATATATGTGATAGCAATAGTGAAGCAGTGTAAATATCAAATCAGTTTCTGAATGAAACAAACGAGGGTTTAGACATGACTAATAGAAGTTTAAGGGAGGATCTAGATGACATAAACACACATTACCAGGAGTTGATTTATGTTTCAAAGTAAGCTTTAAGGAGAAAGAAGTAGACTCAAAGTTAGTTTGGGGAATTGAACCAAACAATTAAAGACTTGACCCAATAGAATGAGAGACTGTTGAAGAAGATTGAAGATATGGAAGCAGAGAAACTTAAAAGTAGAAGGCAGTCACATGCCTTAGAGGGGATTGCATTACTAGCTGAGGCAACCAAAAACCTATAAATATTACTACTGACAGGTGTCATGTGGTTTATTTTTGTAATAGCTAATAGTTTATTTTGAAGAAAAAATTATCTTAGTAACAGTTTTGAGGCTTAACCTAAAAGTTAGTTAGTTAGTTATGTAACTATTTTTTGATGAAAGAAGGATAAAAGTAGGAAATCAGATGAAGGTAGGGTTGGAATTTTGACTCAAGAAGAGGCTTTTGAGCTGTGATATCTCAAGCTAGCACTTATAACTCTTATGTAAGTTGATGATTGTTATGGATTATATATAAACTGATAATCCTTTTTACCTGTCACGCTGTTTCGATTCTGATCTGGTTGATTGCTCAGTCTACAATTTCATTTCTTGATTAAATGTTTTATTCATGTAAATGCTTGTAGCTTATGGGTGGAATTAGTATTTCCTGTGTAATGTTTATGGCTTATAGGGATGTGTTTGATTCCCAGTTTATCTAACTTCTGCATGATTCAGTTCTGTATTAGCTTATGAATGTTTATTACTTCCTTGCTGATGAAGTTTTAAACCAAAACCCTAAAAAAACCAATTTCGTTTTCTTTTCTTTTTGAGATTGTGTTAGCTTATTCTTGTGGTAGTATAGGAACAATTTCTAGCACAAAACATGGTCCAAAACATCATTATTTACTATGGTTTACCCTCACTCTCTCCCAAAAAGGGTTAAAAAAACCTAAAAAGGGGTCCAAAACCATAAAAAAGAGAAAGGGTTAGAAAACCACAGATAAATACCATGGGTAACAAAATACCATGGGTAAAAAAACCCTAGGACCATACTATAAATAAATTGTTAAGGGCTCTCCCAAAACACTCTTACTCATATATTTTTCCTCATTCACTTGTGGGTACACTGTGACACTTTTGCTCTCAGGTATACATTCCCATTCCCATTCACATACCATTCCTATGGTGTACGTTGAGACATTCTCTGTGCCCATCTTGGATCCATTCCCTGTTTGACAACTGTCCCTGGAGAAAATTGGAGAACCAACCCATTGAGCTGCGAAACCACTTTGAAGGACGGCTACGGTGGCCCATTCTACAAGAGAAGAGGTGTGTTTCTATTTATTTGCATTAATTTAGTTTAGTCGATATATGCTGAAAACTGTTAAAAAATATTTACTTTACGTTACTAGTTTAGTTTTCTTTTCTATTTTCCATTGAACTCTTCCTTACGATCAAAATTATCTAAGGTTGGTGCTTCTGCATGTAGCCGAGGAGAAATCCCCACTATAGTTTGTTGGAGACATTTACCACCTTACACACTCATTTTGGTCAATTTGGCCTAGTTAAACCACTATCCTAAGTATTTTTAACTTAATTGACATTAGAGGAGCACTAGATGACATCAGCTAGATCACACCCACACCTACCTTCAGTCAAGGAGGCTAACTTAGCCTTCTCCTACATTCAGGGAGGCTAGCTGGAGCACTCAGGGGGTGATCTGAGTGTCATTAATGCCCCATATTGCTAACTGATGGTTACAATCAGGTAAATAGAGCATTGAAGGTGCCTTCCTTCATTAAATTTATTATTTATTGATTATCTAATGAGCTGGAGTCAACAGGGTCACCTCCAACCACTTCTAATGTTCAGTTACACTTCAGTTAACCTCATCGGGTTTCATTGGAGTCATTGATGTGCTAACACTTGATGGTTGACTTGCTGTGAGATGTTTCTAACCTACTTTAAGCTAGACTCAGTCATTTATTGCACTCCAACTTTAGTTAGGGCTCAGTTGAGTCAATTAGGGTTTTCATCAATGGTTAACTTGAGTGTTGACTGTGGCTTACATTCAGTTAAGCTAGAATCACTCATTCAATTCGAATGACCTCCTTAGGAATTCGAATTTCTTTTCATTCATGCTTGCAGCATGATCTTGTATTGTATTACTCATTCTTTGTGTGAATATACAGAGCGACTACTCATTTTGTAGCACAATTACACCATTTTCATGCCTTATTGTTATTAATCTTTGATGAGACTTGTGTTTAGTCCCTATATTACCGTGACAAATTAATATGGTATCTGAGCTCACGGTGGGATGAAGCTCAGATCTCTCAAAACAAGGTTTTTGATAGATCTTGCATGAAAATTGAGCAATAGCTCAAAAATCCAACACTGCACCAGAAGCCAAGGCTTCCCACTTAATACCCCAAGTAAGGAACTGGTTGATTAAGCTTGCTTGATTGACTATGCTGGGTGTGATGAAATCCTAAAATGTGCAGGCTGTCCAACCTTGCATTTCCCTTTTTGTTGTGATTTTTAGGTTTTTGACAGGTGAAAGCATTCGCTCCAACAAATTTAGATGGATTCTTCAGTAGATCTTTTGAATCTGTTCAATTTCCACTCATGGAAAGGAGACATGGAGATCTAGCTATGTTCTAGAGGACTCTATAGGGTCACCATGGACACTAAAGAAGAGCCTGGTTCTGCAATAGAAAAATCTAGATTATTAAACAAGAAGGATGAAGCATTCAAATTCTTGTGCCTCTCTGTTTCTCGGGATCTTCTTTTCCATCTTTCAGGATTGAAGAATCCAAAGGAAATTTAGGACAAATTGGAAACCCTGTATGGAAAGTAGGATGATTTGAGAGTTTACCAACTTGAAAATTAATTGATGTCTCTCCAGCCTTCCAATTTCGAGACCTTGATTGAATTTTTCACAATGTTCAAGCACATTGTCTTACTATTGAAGCAATGCAAAGTGGAGAAGGAGGATGATCAGCTCATCCTCTCCATACTCTCCAAACTTGGAGCTGATTATTCAGTTTTTGTCTCTACATTCTATGCGAGGAAGCTCACAACCCCTTGATGGAAGATGCCTACACTCAATGCCTTCATCGAGTCCCTAACAAGTGAACATGATAAGCTTGTCCAGATGGGGATCATCAGATCCTCCCATGATCAAGCCCTCCATGTCTTGGGGCCCAAAGATATGAAGGGTAAAGGAAAGCAGCAAAAGAACCCAAAAACTAAATTCGAAGCTCCTAAGCCTAAATTTGAAAACCAATAGCATGATGAGTCTTCTGGCTCAAAGAAGAACAAAGGGAAAGGGCATCATGGAAAGGAAAAATTCAAGTGTTCATACTGCGGGAAGGGATTCCACCCTAAACATGCCTGCATGAAGAAGAAGCTATATGAAGCTACCTCTCTCCTTGAGAAAAATCACATCAATCTTCTGGAAAGCTTTCATAGGAGAGATCAGCAAGATTGGGAACCACAGCATGAAAAAGGTCATGAACTCATGGAAAGCACTTCGAAGTCCAAATAACTCTTGATTGATTCTAGATATTTGAACTACATGATGGCTGAAAGAGACCGGCCATCCCCATCCACATGAGAGATGACTCCACCATGATTTCAAAAGGACAAGGTACGATTGATCTTGAGAATGGATATTTTTCAAATGTTTTGTATGTACCGTTTCTGGCATCAAATCTCCTTAGTGTCTCTCAGATGACACATGTAGTAGTTCCTAAGAGGGTATCTTTCAACCCAAATGATGTTGAGATAATGAAACTTGCATCCAGGAAACTCATTGCTAAAGGCCTTGCAAACCATCATGCAAAAGCCTATGAGTTCTCCCACTTTGTGGCAGATGCAAAGCCCACCGCACTGCTAACTCATGGAAATGAAGTTAGTAGGATGTGGCATGAAAGGTTTAGCCATCTAAATTTCAAATATTTTAGCAATTACAGAAAAAATCCATGGTTGAAGGCCTCCCGGTCATCAAGGCAACCACTAGAATTTGCGAGGGCTGTGTGGTTGGAAAACACCCTGAGCACAAGTTCAATTGGGGGAAGGCAAACTGAGCTACATGCATATTGGGGCTGATACATTCTAATATCAGTGATTTGATGCCTATCACATCCATGAATGGATCAAGGTATCTTCTGACTTTTATTGATGATTTTTCAAGGTACACATGGGTTTTCTTTCTCAAAAAGAAGTCTGAAGTATGTGAAAAATTCACTGAACTGAAGGCCTTGATCAAGAATGCCTCTGGGATTAAGATCAAGATCTTGAGATCTGATTATGGTGGGGAGTATGTTAGCAATTAATTTCTACACATATGCTCCCAAAGTGGCATTCATATCCAACATTCAATTCCCTACACTCAACAGAACGGTGTAGCGGAAAGGAAGAATCGGTCTCTCAAGGAGATGACCACCTGTATGTTGGAATCAAAGAAATTGGCTGCCAAATTGTGGGCTGAAGCCATGCATGCTACAGCATAAATTTATAACATATTTACATGCTCATTCGTGAAAGGGAGGACCCCTTTCGAAGCATACTTTGGACACAAGCCGGATGTGTCGAACCCGCGGGTGTTTGGGTCCACTGCATGGGCGGGAATTCCACTTGATAAAAGAAGGGCTTTGCAATTGAAAAGCATAGAATGTCTGTTTATTGGGTATCCTAATGAATCAAAAGGTTTCAAGTTTCTGTATATTAAAAAAAAACAGATCATCATCGAGAGAAGTGTCAAGTTCGATGAGCCTCTTCAGGAGGTGGAACTATTGAAGGAGAAAATTGCTGAATTTCCTTCCTATTCTACTGAATACTTGGATTATGAAATTGGGGGTGATGACCCTAATTTGGATCCTATGATTTCTGATATCGCTGTACAGAAAAAATTAGATGCTGAATTAGAAACTGAATTACAAAATCATCTTCCCACATGGGCCCGACAGACACTCTCCTCCACAAGAGATAACATTGGAAATCCGGATGATCCAAGGAGAGCCCGGTCTGATTTCCAAAGAGTAGGTATCGCGCTCTCTTGTCCTGATAATTTGCTGTCCAAAACTTGTTATTTTATGATTATTTTAGACCCAAAATCCTACTACCATGCTCGGAAGGATCCGAGATGGAAAGTTGCCATGGATGAAGAGATGAATTCTCTTCAGAAAAACACTACTTGGGAGCTAGTTTCTCTTCCTCTAGGAAGGAAATTGGTTCAATGCAAGTGGGTGTTTCCGAAAAATATTTATGCTAATGGAAGCACCTGAAAATATAAGTTAATTCTGGTGGAAAAAGGTTTCTCTCAGGTCCAAGGTGTGGACTACCATGAGACCTTTGCACCGGTTGCAAAAATGGACTCCATCCGCCTAGTTTTGGCAATTTCAGCATCTAAGCACTGGGAAGTGCATCATATAGATGTTAAGTCAGCCTTTCTGCATGGATATATTCATGAGGAGATATACATGAAGCATATTGAGGGCTACATCTCTGATCCATCTTTGGTTTTCAAGCTAAAGAAGTCACTATACGGGTTAAAACAGGCCCCAAGAGAGTGGTATTCCAAGAGGTCTCCAAATTGACACAAATTCTCCAAAATATTATCCGAAGGTGTAAAAATGATATTAATACTTGAATATGATGTTTAGGGATGATTTATGACCCTCCAATTACTTCTGCAAACTTTTTTAGTATCATGGCCAAAGTAGGAGTCTTTACTAGCAATTTGGGGTTCCAATTCCCCCTGGGTAAATGCTGGAAATGGCTTCTCAAATGCTCCCAAACCCACTCAAATTTATGAAAAGAGGTAGAGGATTTTTAAGGTACATTGTTAAATTCTCATATGCATCATTATTCATTTTATACAGGCTGTTAAGAACCCTCTCCAAAACAACTACAAAATCACTAATTCGACCCTTGGGGAAATGACATCAAATCTTCTCCAAATTCAATTAAACTGAGTAAGATGACTTCAAATGCTTAAGTTATGAACATGAAAATTTTAATACTCATAAAATAAATTAAATTCATAATAAATATATTATATATACATTCTCCCATTCGAAATAATCAACATTAGCATGGCATACAACAAACAATATAGTGGGGAAATGGTCATTGTTTACTCATTAATATTCACTTTTACATACAAAAATTTGGTATTTTGACCTGATAATTTCTGAGTATTAATAAAATATCATATTAAACTCATTACAACCATAAATGTACCATCAGAATCTTGAAACCATCAACATTCAATGGCATCCATCAATCTATTGCGGAAATGGTCATTGTTTTCTCATTAATAATCACTTTTACATTCAAACATTTGAAATTTAGACCTGATAATTTTTGAGAATTAAGAAAATAGAATATTAAAATATTCCAATCAGAAATTTACCATGAAAATCTCTCCAAAAGAGCACAATAGCTCACCCAAAGCACAATCCCTCCACGAGCAAGAATATGCAAGAAAATCTAGAAATGTTTGAGAGAAAGTGCTGCACTAGAAGGAACCACGAGCTTCCCTGTAGCTTACACCTACAAATAAAAACTCCATTAAATCAAAATTAAATGCCTAAGTGGCTTCTCCAAACACCAACTTGGACGAGAATCTTTCATCCTCGAAATTGGCTACGGAAAGAAACTAGTCGTCCACTAGCTCTCTCAATTAACAAATGAAAATTTCTTAAATGATCAAAATCCATTATCTTGGTTGATTCTTGTTATTTATAAACATACTTATACTTATAAGGTTACCAATCCATCCACAAACTCAAGCCAATTCGAAGTTGGGTGTGTGCTCATGATTTTCCATGTGTCCTCCCTTTCTTGGCCTTCCATCTTCCCCCAATTCGAGTAGGATCCCATTGAGCTTCCCAAACTCACATGAGAACCATATTGGATGATATATTTAGAACTGGAATGTCATATATGTTAGATTTCATCCTTCTGATATGATTTGTGTCATAGGTGTCATAGCATCTTCATCATTGTTGTCACAGAGCTAGGGAATTTAGTCCAAGTGTCTCACTAGCTCCAAAATGACTCTTCATCTCCCATGTAAGTTAAATTTTCTTCAAAATTTGACCTATGATGCATATAGACAAGTGTATTATCCTTATAACTCATCCAAGAACATTTATTCTTCCCATGGATTCAAAATTGCAAGAGCAGGACGCCATGTGGCACATAAATTCTAACTTGTGTGGGCCCTATAGTCTCCATGCTCCATTGCCACTTCAATTTTATTTTGTATTTATTTATTTATATCCTTTATAAAATATTTATGCCATTCTAATGTTCAAACATCATTTATTTTCCCCCTTATTCCAAATCCCAAAGCTTCCACCCCCAACCTAGGAAACTAGTAATTTTTCTCCTTGGTAATTATTTGACCCTTAGCATCAATTTGACAAACTATCATGAATATGAAAAATGCGATTAGGAGATTGTTACCCAGTGCAACATTTGGGACATGACAAATACTTCCTTTCCAATATTTCTTGTCCTCAATAAATTTCAAACATGGGTGTTGAAGAACCTACTTTCTGTATGATTCTTTGAAGTTGCCACTAAGTTTCCCAACTTTTAGTCTTTAAGATTCCATGATGATTTTAGAGAGGAACCACCATGATTGTTGCTGCAATAATATGATTAAAATAAATTTATCAAGTGGGGAATCCATCTTCCATACTTCTTCTTTCCCAAAAAAATTGAAATCATTGGGACTAAAAACTATCCCGAGGTCCCATTGCTTGTATTGCACTCCAACAATTAAGAGTGCTCTCTAACCCATACCATTAGGAAAGATAATTTTTGGATCCAATTTTCTTGTATGAATTGTTCCAAACATCAGGAGTACATAATATATATCATCAAAGTACATAAAAACATAATAAAAATGTACATCAAGGAGGTGGCTCATCAAAAAATCATGAAAGTGCTTATACCTCCAAGTAAGTAGGCCACCATTTGCCAAGTGCATACAAGCTTCAAGTGACCAATCAAATATTTTCCAATGAAATAGGCGAGGATCCCATGTCCCATAATTCTGCTCCAAAAATATATAATGTGCATCAATATAATCATCCATGTGTTCTTTCATCCAAGGAATGAATGAAGAACCTCCACCAAAATTTGTACCAAATAAGGAGCAAAGAAAACATGAAGACTTCAAGTGGCTCAACAAAGTCTCATCAATAAACTCATGAATATGTATATAATCATGAAATAATAGAGGATGTTGCTTCTAATAATAATTTTCCTCAATCATATATCTCTTCACCCAAGTGTGGGATGAAGTTCCTCCAACATCAAATGCACTAGGCAAGGAGCAAGGAAAATCGTGAGTCTCCAAGTGACTCAAGTGAACATCATAGGTGCACCCATGTAGATGTGTATCATCATATTGTAACAAAGGATTCTACTGCAATTTTAAATAATATGGTTCTCTAATCATGTCATCATCAAAAGGAGAGATAGAAAGTCCATACTCTTCATGTGGAACCATAAATAAGAAACTTTTCACCCATACTTCATTAGGATGAATGCTGCAAAATTTGGAAGTGTAGTATGTAGGAGAAAGAACCAACTCACCCAAATGATCAAAAATTACAAAATGTTCATGATGTGAAGGATCCATATGGGTAGGAGTGTGCACCTTCCTTAAAAATGAAAAAATTTCTTCATGGTTTGGTTCCAAGGTAGTGGAATCATTCACTTCTTCAAAAAGTGTGCACCCATATTCAAGAGGAAACTCAAGTTCCTCTTCCACCAGAACTAGTGATTAGCTCTCATTAAGCTCATATTCAAAAAAATCAAGAACCTGCAATTTTACATGTTTCTCATGATCCCTCATGTCATGATAATCCTCCAAGCAATCTACCCTTTGACAATCTGAAACATAGGAGGAAGAACAAATATATTGCAACCTCTCAAGAAGTTGCTCATTTTCAATTTCGAGCTTATGAATATCCTAATATTATTCAAGTATTCTTCATGTAAATATTCATTAAGTGCAACCAGATTATTTCTATCAAAAAGAAAAGACATGAAATTACCTTCAATGTTGCACATTTCTCTTTGAATCTTCTCCATGTCTTCAAGGAAGGACGGCTCCACCAATGAATAAATTTTCCAACAAGAATTTGACACCAATGATTTAGTGTCATGTATTATTCTAAGGGCCTCATGTATATCCAATTAAATCATATTAAAATACCCTTCAATAAAGGATGGTTCATGGGGGTGAACCTCCTGTTCTTCTTTCTTCTTGATTTGATCAACTTCTTGAAGCTCAAGTGGTGATGGGGAAGTTGACCTTGGTTCTTCATTAGCTTCTACAAGGTATTCATCTTTATGCTCATGAAAAATTTGTATTGCAAAAAAAATTTCAAATATGATATATATGTCAACAACATAGAGTTTTGAGCACCCATCAGTAGATTCTCTTTGATTTTCACAACCCCCATCAACAAGGATTGTGAGCTTGTCTTCACCTTCCTCTTTATGTTCTTCTCTGCCATCACCTTGAGATAATTGATGCTCCACTTCATGATTCTCTGTTTCTTCCTTTAATGGTGTATATAAGGTCTTTTCATCTCCTTTAGAACAACATTTCTTCCACATATTCCATGTGATGTCCGTAAAAGTGTTTATAACTTCCTCATTTATAATGCAGGATAAATCTTTGTTATTTTCACAAGTAGGTTGATTTTTCTTTAATGAGTTAACATTTCATTCTTGTAACTAAATAAATAATCGAAAATATATTATTCTAATTAATACTACTCATGAATATCCCCTCTCAAATTTTGATACTCCTGGAGACATGCTCCAATATCTATGGTTGTAATTTTTGTAATTCTTGGTCGAGGAGGAAGGAAAGTGGGAATTGTGGTTCTATTGTGAAGCCAATACATGTCTGTAAAATTTTATTCAATTTATGGTATTAATAAAAATGTTCCAATACCATGATCTGATACCACTATAATTTCCATTTTTGAAATTTTGTTAAATGACCAATTTTTCACCTTTTTCTCCCAATTTCGACCTTTGACTAGTTTTGATGTCTAGGTCTCCAAATTGAACCAAATTCCCCCAAATATTCTCAGAAGGTGTATGAATGATATTAAGAATTGAATATGATATTAGGGGATTATTTATGAACCTCCAATTACTTCTGAAAACTTGTTTAATATTCTGTCCAAAGTAGGAGTCTTTACTAGTAAATTGGGGTTCCAATCCCCCCTGGGTAAATGATGGGAATGGTTTCTCAAATGCTCCCAAACCTGCTCGAATTTATGAAAATAGGAAGAGTATGTTTAAGGAACATTTTTAATTTCTCATATGCATCATTTTTCAGTTTATGCAGGCTATTATAACCCTCTCCAAAACTACTACAAATTCACTAATTCGACCCTTGGGGAAATGACATCGAATCTTCTCCAAATGAAATTAAACCAAGAAAGATGAATTAAAATGATTAAGTGTTGAAAATGAAACATTTAATACTCAATAATTATATTCCATTCATTTTAAATATATCATATATACATTCTCCCATTCGAAATAATCAACATTACCATGGCATACAACAATATAGCGGGGAAATGGTCATTGTTTTCTCATTAACATTCAATTTTACATAAAACCATTTGGTATTTTTACCTGTTTATTTTTTAGAATGAATAAAATAGAATATTCAAGTCATTAAAATCATAAATTTACCATGATAATATCGAAATAATTAGCATTCAATGGCATACATCAATCTAGTGGGAAAATGGTCATTGTTTGCTCCTTAATAATCACTTTTACATTCAACCATTTGATGTTTCAAACTGAGAATTTATGAGAATGAATAATAGAGAATATTAAAATTATTCCAATAATAAATGTACCATGATAATATCTCTCAAAGAGAACAATAGCTCACCCAAAGCGCAATCCCTCCATGAGCAAGAATATGCAAAAAAAACTGGAAATGGTTGAGAGAAAATGTTGCACTAGAAGCAACCACGAGCTTCCCTATAGCTTAAAACTGAAAATAAAAAATCCATTAAATATCCATGACATACCTAAGTATCCTCTCCAAACACCAACTTGGATGGGAATCTTGCACCCTCGAAATTGGCTAAGGCAAGAAACTAGTCATCCACCGGCTCTCTCAATTCACAAATGCAAATTTCTCATATGATAAAAATCCCTTCTCTTGGTTGATTCTTGTATTTTATAAACATATTTTCCTTATAAGGTTACCAATAAATCTAAAATATCAAGCCAATTCGATTTTGGGTGTGTGCCCATGATTTTCCATATGTCCTCCCTTTCATAGCCTTCCATCTTCCCCCAATTCGAGTAGGATCCCATTAAGATTCCCCAAATCACATGAGAACCATCTTGGATGATATATTTTGACCTGAAATGTCAAATATGTCATATTTCATCCTTCATATCTAATTTGTATCATAGGTTTCATAGCATCTTCATCATTGTTGACATAGAGCTAGGGAATCTAGTCCAAGTGTCTCATTAGCTCCAAAATGACTCTTCCTCTTCCATGTAAGTTACATTTCCTTCCAAATTCAAACTATGATGCATATGGACAAGTGTGTTAGCATTATAAATAATCCAAGAACATTTAGGCTTCCCATGGATTCGAAATTGCAAGAGGAGGATGCCATGTGGCACAACAATTCTAGCTTGTGTGGGCCCCATAGTCTCCATTTGTCTCCATGCTCCATTGCCAATTCAATTTTATATTGTATTTATTTATTTAGATCCTTTATTAAATATTTATGCCATTATAATTTTCACACATCATTCATTGTCCCCCTTATTCCAAATCCCAAAGCTTCCACCCCCAACCTAGGAAACTAGTAATTTTCCTCCTTGGCAATTGTTTGGACCTTAGCATCAATTTGACAAACTATAGTGAATATGAAAAATGTGATTAGGCCATTGTGACCCAATGCAAAATTTGGGACATGATGACATCCTGGCAATGAGATTGGAACATCTTCACCATAGATTGTTGGGATTAATATATAGTTGCACACAATTCACACCACTAAGTGAAAAGTTCAGTTCATGACCCCGAGAAAGCCTTAAAATTAACTTAAATACAACCAAAATTGCATCCTCGCTTGAGGATAAAATTTTTTTGTAATTAAGTTAGGAATTTGGGGATACGAATCCAAACAAAACCCATCTGTCATTCACATTATAGGACATAGTTTCTGTCTAGAAGGGATCCAAAATCCTCTTGTAATTGTTGACACAGTCACAACCAGTTTGTCAGGATCCCCCCTTCTCAGCAACAGTAAGCCTCAATGAAGGGCTTTCAGAAGTTAGGGTGGAATACCGCACTCCATCTTGTACCGAAGGCTAAACCTTCATATTCCTCCCCATGCATGCCAGGGGTACTAGGTGTTGAGGTCCAAGGGACGAATGGATGTGTCATGAACGAGGTATCCTAGTGGCAATTCTTCTAGGGCTCTTTTACCCAGAGGTCCTTCTCTGTGGTGGGATTCTCTTAGCCTATATTTTTCTTCCATTTTGTATTCTCTAGCTGGGATTTCATCACCCTATTGAGGATATGATTTGTGAGGGCTTCCAGCTTGTAGTTAGGATCTTGCTTGCACTCATACCCCATAAGTTAGTGAGTCATTTTTCTTTGATTTGTAGTGTTGCTTGTTGGAGTTTTGGCCATTTTTTTGTAGACTCATATTGCTATGACCCACTATTGCAGTTTTGGTTTTAGAGATTGTTGTTGGCTTGTGAGCTACCATTTCATACGCTCTCCTCCTACACACTCAGTTGTAGTTGGGTTTTTGAGGTTGTGATTGATCCTCTTGAGTTTTCATTCGTTACACAACACTCCATCTAGTCATCATATCTCCACCACACTAATCGTATAGGATTAGGGAGAACACCCCCAAGTTTAGTTCTTTGAATCATCATTGTCAGAGCCATATTTTACGTCACTCACCACTTTCGGAGCCACACACGGCCTCTGGATCTGATTCAGATTCCTATCAGTTTGAATCCACATTGTTCACTGCTCCATCTAGCCCCATGGCTGGTGCACATACTGATCCCTTTCAAGGGGGGAGTGTTAGTAGTGGGCTCACATCCATGCCACCCATCATTATAGGTATCCCTTCCACTGGGCCTATATGCCTTGGTCCTAGGGGGCCTGTTTTCATTGCACACATTAGTACTAGTTCACTACCCACTAGTGGTGGTTCCATTCCATCCACCGTTGTCACATGGTTCCATCTTTTATACCTGGGGGAAGTGGCCCTTCCACATCGATTTCGACCATTCCTTCAGTACCACTGACTATTCCTATAGTCGAAAGTCACCCATATCCACCCCTAGTCATGCATGGGAAATACATTCCTGCAACTACCAACACCATTGTTGGAGGCTTCCTGAGCCAACCTCGGCTCTATATTACCTTTTATGGCTAGTCTCAACCTGCCAAATTTAGAATGGTTAACCAATGACCTCATTGGTCACCACCCACAATGGCCTCCTATGCCTACCAAGCTCCCTTCATACATCTCTAAGTTTGAGGTAAATTTAGGAGAGGACCCTCAAAATCAAATGATGTCATTTCACATGTGGTGTTCATCTAACAACATCATGGATGACTCTGTCTGATTGAGGTTATTCTAGTGAAAACTTATGAGTGTTGCAACCAAGTGGTACATCGAGTTTCCTCATGCTACTTACCTCGAATTCTCCCCACTCACTTCGATGTTCCTTCAGTACTCTTAGTTACATGTTTGTTATGATGAGGGAGTGGATATCCCACTATCCTATCGCCAAACCACAACTACTCATATCACGGATTGTATCCATGAATGGCGTCGTTGCCATTGCTTGTGTCAGATCTAGTCTTATGATAGGATATTATTGTACTAGTTCCTCAAAATGTTACTCCCCACATAGCCAAGGATGTCACATCTGAGCGACCCTAAAACAAGGAGGAATCCATCCCTAAGGCTCTATAGTTCAATCTGATCTATGCCCAATTTGGTTACTTGTATACCATCATACCCGATGCTCCCTGGTCCAACACCTCTTAACATGATATGTCAAGGGAATCTCAAATTGCAGATGGATTTATTGTCTCTATTACCCAACACCCTCATTTTTACGTGACCTCTCCCATGATGCCACCCCATCCAAGTAACATCCACAGTGTTTCCCAACTAAGTTATACCCCCAATTACTCACGTGTGATGGATCAATCCAAAGCCACTTCATCTTATGCTCCCCTTGGTTATGCCCTTGATTACTCATGTGTGATGACTCAGTTTGGAGCTACCCCATCCTATACATCCCCCGCACCAACTTCTCACATTCACAGATCGACATGTTCAGCACACTCGGGTTCTTGACAAACGACCGGATTTGCAACCCCTCTAGCTCCTCCGGTCTATTATGCACCACCTGTCCAACCCACTCTAGCTCCGACTCTGACTCCTCTTGTTTCCATAAGACAAGTTTATTCTCACCGTAACCTTCCTAACCAACCCACCCCCAATAACCAACAAGGGCAAGGAAAGAACAAGAGAGGAAGGAATCGAGGCAACAACTAACCCCAATGAGGTGCCCAATAGGAAAACCCTCCAAACAACAATGACCCCAACCCTCCTACACAAAATCCACATCATTCTAATTGAACTGGAAAGAACCCACTGTTATGGACCAATAATTCATGTGCTATCTACAAAACCTATGGCCATTACACTCATCAGTGTCCTTACATGGATCATGTCCAACAACTTCTCCAAAATGATATTCAATGTGATCTGAACAAGGATTCTCCATCTCAGCCAAACCCAATGCCATCGGGTCCTCCTCCTATGGTACTCCAGAACCCCCTAACACACCAAGGAATGGTTGTAACCCAACCCTTGGCCCCACCTGCTACCACTGGTCCTGCTGCGACCCCACCTTTGGAGGCTAGTGTCCATCACCTCATGATTTTGTCATCTGAAGTCAACCTCTAGAATCGACACAACCAATATGGCTCCACCACAAAAATTGATGACCCTTCAATAGTGTCTATCTCTACCACTTTTGACATGTCTCTGCACTTACCTTGACCCCCCACAGATGGGGTGGCCAGAGTCCCATGGTTTCCTATACATCATGTCACAAACAACACTACTGCCAGAGCTACCCTCAACTATAGTATAGTTGATGAACTGGCCCAATATCCTACAGGAATGTCCACTTTGGAAGTGCTTAAAACTTGTCTATCATAGCGTAAAGCATTGTTGTCTACACTAGGTGTCATAGATTACTCTAATTCTAGGTTGATCACATTCAATTTGAATCAAGGAGAACCCAAGATGTCGTGAACTGTTTCCTTCCAAGTTTTGGTCATTATTCAGAATTTGGTCATACAGCAATGCATTATTGATGAAGGGGCATCCACCTGCGTTATGTCAACCTTCATTTGGTAGAAGCTTGGGTCCCCTACCCTTCAAACTTCCACCACCTCTCTTCATGCATACAATGGTCGCTCTACTCATCCCCAAGGGATTCTCATGAATGCTCTTGTTGAGTTAGTGGGAAAAAAAATGTTGATCAACATTGAGGTTGTCAATTACCAACCTGATTACAACCTCGTCCTTAGCTGTAGCTACATGTATTCCATGCAGGTCGTGGTCTCTGCCGTCTTTCAAATTTTGATGTTCCCTCATGATGGGAAGATCCTGAATTTCAACCAATTGACATACTATGATCCAAAGGATCCAACTACATTGTAACATGTCCTTTTCACTATCGACACTACCATTGACAGCGTTTCCATTCCATCCTTATCTGCTATTGTCCTGAGCTTGTTTTCCAACACCCCTATGACAAACACATTTTTTTCCCTACCACCTCCACCTCTGTAGACTAACATATCGCATTGTGCACTATCACGTCTAGTACCATCCCAACAACATCGAAACCTCAGTCACACCCCTAGCCACAGTCATCAGGGATATATTGGGGTTCATTCCCGATCCACACAATTCCCTTCCTTTCCCACCATATGGCATCATGAGAAAGATTTTCATGTCTACTCTCAACTTACCCAATTTTATGCTGGGAATTTTTGTGTGGTACCTCGATCCACCCACCCCACCCCCAATTCCCCAGGTTGTGTTGACTCCCATCCAACCCATTGAGAATTTTTCACACCCACCTCCTAGTCCATCAAAGACTACTCCAGTCTCCAAGCTTGCCCCTCCTCCTACAGAGAAGGATGGGGGCAAGGCCACCAAAGAAATGACTAAACCACGTCGAAATCCTAATTGCATGTTGTGTGATATCCAAGGTCATGTGATAAAAAACTACCCAGAGCCGCCTCTCCTTCACACGGGCAAGGCCACCAAAGAAATGACTAAACCACGTCGAAATCCTAATTGCATGTTGTGTGATATCCAAGGTCATGTGATAAAAAACTCCCCAGAGCCGCCTCTCCTTCACACCCACATGGACACTATGGATGAGATCGATGGTGCCTCAGTAATCATCTTCCTGGATCCACTAACGGTTAAGAACAAGTCATTGTGAACCAATCAACCTTGTGTAGTGTGTGGCTTGTATGTTCATTACTCTCACCATTTCCCATACTTGCCTAAGTATCAGTCATCCCTTCATGACCTTTGGAAACACTCCCATGAATACGACATTAACATCCTCGAGGAGATCCACCCTTCAGTTTCTTCCTCAAACACAACCAACACCATATACATGATCTCTAGTTCCAGTAGTCTCTTCCATCTCCTCAGTCATAAAGGATCCCTTTGATCTATCTATGCATTGTTTTAACAACCATGAGGAAATCCTTAAAGCTCTTTTGAATCCTGAGTACCCTTGGGATTATATGCACCATCACTCATTCTTTATCCCCTATGAACCTCTTTCATCATCGGATCAATACTCAGTTGAAGCCAAAGACTTCATCCATGGAAAATTTGATTGGGTTAAGAACCCCATTCTAGCACCCAATTCCTTTGAAGAGGGAAACATGGCTAACATTTCTCCAACCATCAAGGTCAACATTTCAACCAAACTTGAGGTAGTTGAAGATATTACACTCGGAGCATCTTGCTTCCTTGAAGAAGTTGCTTCTTACAAAGCACTTTTTCAAGAATTCCATGATATTTTCGGTTGGTCTTATATCGATATTCCTAGGCTTGATCCATCTATCATCAGACATCACATCGACACATGGCTTGATGTTGCACACGTATACCAAAATCAAAGACCCATTCATCCCTCAAAATATCCTATTGTCAAAGCTGAGATCGAGAAATTGTGTAAAGAAGGTTTCATATACCCCATCACGTATACCACTTAAGTATCTAATTTTGTTCCCATTAACAAAAAGAAAGGTACCATTTGCATCTATACTGACTTCCATGACTTGAATTTGGCATGTCCCACAGACAACATCCCCACTCCATTCATTGACCAAATCATTGATGCATGTGTCAGCCATGAAGTCTTTTCTTTCATTTATGGTTTTTCCATTTATAACCAAATTCAAATATGGAAAGAGGACTAGTACAAGACCACTTTCACAACCCCCTAGGGCATGTTTTCATATCAAGTTATGCCATTTGTCCTTTAAAATGTTGGAGCCACATTTCAGTGGGCCATGATGTTATGCTTCCATGACCTTATCCACATCATATTGGTCTACCTATAATACCACACGGCTCACTCTCAAAAATGTTCATAGCATCTAGAATACTTACATCAAGTCTTCTTGTGGTGTCGCAAATACAACATCTGCTTGAACCCCCTCAAGTGTGTTCTTTGTGTCCTTGCTGGGTGTTTACTCGGATTTATTGTATCCCACAAAGGGATTGTGGTCGATCCTTGGAAGGTTCAAACCATTTTGAATATTCACCACCCACGTACTTTGACTAGCTACAAATTCTCCAAGGCAAGTCCAATTTCCTTTGTCAGATTTTATATGCCTGAAGTCATCCACCATGAGTACATTTGTGGCATAGTTTTTCTTTTTTTTTACACCATTTTTTCCACTAGTCGGTGATCCCCTCCAGTAGTTTCTCCACTTCTAGTCACAATGAGTCCATTGTAGCACTCCATCGTGTCATTTGCACATGAGCGGGTGGATCTAACACATCCAACCTACCCCTATGCCACTGGTAGCCCACTCAAGGGTGTGGTCCCATGTCTGCACATGCACACAGTATGTCACATGTATGATCTAGCTACCACCATGTTAGCATACCGTCAGGTCCCTAGAACTGTACTAGAGGTCGAGTCGTCTCCAGTGTCTCCCCAGTATTCCATGCTCACGTATGGATCATCCTATATGATGATAGGAAGCTTCCACCAGTGTACAAAAATCTCCCGGGTGAAGAGATGACCTGTACTAGATTGAATCCCTCCCTACTTTATTCGATCCATTTCTGGTAGTCACTTCGATTTGTGTGCCACCACGCAAATCCCACCTTGTACGTTGAGCTAGCTCCATACACTATAGAGTCATCTAAGGTTCATTTGAGACATTGTTCGCACCACCACTATTTTCTGCCCTCTGTCTTTTGATGAGACCCTCGTCTTGCACTCTCATATTCATGAGCCCTTCGCTCCATCCATACTGCAAAGTTGGCTATGTTTTACTGCCATCCATCGTCCCACAAGGGGCCCCCATCAGTGTTCTGCATTTATTCCTATCAGCCATGTTCACAACATAACCTCTTTCCATATATATAACACTTCCACCTTGCTTGATTAACCATTACATAGTTTCTGTTAAGCTCTTTTTTTGATTCCTAAAAGAATGAAAAGATTGTCGAGAATGCTTGCTTCCTTTCACGCTCGTTAAATTATTTTAAAATGCATTTATGTGGCATTGCTTATTTCCTTTTTCAGACCACCTATACTATTATAAGAAAAGGATCATCCTAGCACCTTCCAGCTATGAATGTTTCCCTTTGTATACTTTTATGCTTTCTCGGACATTGGTATTGTACTTTATGAAAAATATCATTATGTTTTGTCTTTAAGCTCTTTTCTAGCCCTCTGATAAAGAAAAGATTGCCAATCAAACTTGGTTTTGTTCATGCTCGTAAAAGTATTTGAACGACTACCCAGTAAGCATAGGTTTAACCTTTTTTGACCTGGTTGGAATACCAACGGTAAAGAAGTATTTCTTCCCAAATGGTTTGAAGAGCTCTCCTTTCTATACTTTTATCCTTTTTCAGGCTTAGGAGACTATTAAAAAAAAAGATACCACATTGGATTCTTCTTCCTATTTTTAGAATCTCTAAACATGAAAACACCATCGAGCATTCACTTTCTTGGGCTCCCTAAAAATCCACGAGATCGAGTCATATTTAGCATACTTCTATCCCTTCGTTGTGATCCTTAAACTATGAAGAAGGACCAAACAATGTCTTTAGGTGCCACCACATATGATATTATAGCATGGAATCTTCCCCCCATTGTGTATCCTTTGTTTAGAGTATTTTGTGATGAGTCTTGCTTAGATCGTCTGGATATCACTAGTCCAGTTACCTCCCTCAGTATTTCCCATTTGCAGTTATCTTCCTGGTATTACAGCTATGATCCCTCTCCATGAGTCGGTTTCATTTTCTTCCAGGTCAGCTCTGCCGTCGTACTCTAAACAAAGGAATTTTGTGTTTGTTGTACCCCCCTACCCCTGTTCCCCCATTCAATGTGTTATTCCCCTAATTGTTCCACATCTTTGGTTATCCCCCTCGCGATTCTATTCAAGGACACATCATTGCTTTGATTTGTTGCAAGTCTCCCTCTGTTGACATAAACACATCTATTCTAGAGGATAGACCTAGAGGTCCCTGTATCCTGGTTTCATCCACCTCATTGATGAGTTCCTTGGACCAATTTAGAGGAGTCATTAGTGCCTTTCAGGTTGGTTGTGTCTCATGTGCTCGACTTCAGCTACATCATCGCACCATTTAGATTCATATAGGGTATTGGTCTGTTCATTATTTGGTAAAGTACCCCAATTGTCACCTGAATCTAGCACATTAGTGAGTCTACCATGGGACCCACATAGTTTCACATTCCTTGTGATTTCTGGGCTGTGTTCACGACAGTGTTTGAAAGCCCCCTTGTTGTGCTTCCATGTATCTCCAGTACTTGATGCTATATATTGTACCATAGAGATTTCGAATATCAGTCATTGAGTCCCCCCAGTTATGTACACTTCTAGATCTAGCAGAGCATCAATTGTGATGATATTGCATTCCATGAGAATTCCATTGTTCCTATGTATCCGTTCTTCAGATCAGCATTGTATTCAGCTTCCCATTGAGGCCACCATTATGTATCATCATTTGTATATGTATTGATTAAATCCCATGTTTTGAGCCTTAATCCCATTATTTATTCTTTTTATATTTTTACGAGCATGGGTATGCCCACCTCGTCCATATACATTTCACACATTATATGTATCTCATCCATTTTTTAGAACCCATAATAAAAAAAACAAAAGCCACCATAGTTTGAATGAGGAATCTCCACTTCTCCACGGGTCTCTCCAGTATCTCCACTGTTGTCACCATTATTCCCATGATCCTATGATGCCCATTGACCATACAATGAGCTCCTTCCCTCACACACTAGGGGGCAATCTGTTAACACTAAAAAGTGTTCTCCTAGCTCTACATGGTCTAAACCATATACATACATCATATTTACCTTACTTTTGAGCTTCACAATTGTATTTCCACAAAACATGGTCCAAAACATCATTATTTACTATGGTTTACCCTCACTCTATCCCAAAAAGGGTTAAAAACCCTAAAAAGGGGTCCAAAACCCTAAAAAAGAGAATGGGTCAAAAAACTACAGATAAATACAATGGGGCACCACCTTGGGTCAAAAAACCCTAGGAACATACTATAAATACATTGTGAAGGGATCTCCCAAAACACTCTTACTCATATTTTTTTCCTCATTCACTTGTGGGTACGCTATGACACTTTTTCTCTCTGGTATTCCACATACTCCCTTGCCACCGTTCCCGTTCCCATACCATGCCCACGGTGTATGTTGAGACATTCTTCGTACCCATCTTGGATCCATTCTTCGTTTGACAATTGTTTGTGGAGACAGCTAGAGAACCAACCCGTGGAGCTGTGGAACCACTTCTGAGGATTCCTAGAGTGTCCCATTATACAGGAGAAGAGGTGTGTTTTTATTTATTTTCATTAGTTTAGTTTATCCGATATATCTTGAAAAATGTTAAAAAAATATTTACTTTATGTTACTAGTTTAGTTTTCTTTTCTATTTTCCATTGAACACTTCATTACGATCACATCGAGCTAAGCTTGGTACCTCTGCACATAGCCAGGGAGAAATCCCCACTACACAATCATGATCATTTTTCTTCCCAAATTTCTACAAAACGTCGTTTACGGCCTCAAAACGACCCTGAAATTTTGGGACCCAAAAAAACATAGAAAATTACAAGAAAGTTGCCAAAATAGAAAACTGTTTTGAGCCAATGGAATAGGTGGGTGGCCACCGATACCCATCTGGATCAAGTGCACACACACACACACACATTAGATAAATTAAAATCATAAACATTGCATTACACACTTCCTTAACCTTTGCACTCTAAAATGAGGTTTGCACCTCGAGATATTTGGTCCCTCTTGGTGCTTGGTAGATCCCCTTTTAAGATGGATCTATGTTGGTATAAAATAAATTAAGAAGACAATGAAAAAATAGTCTTATGAATTAACTTGAGTAGTGGACTAATCTAGATTACAAGCACATATTTACCTAAATATAAAAAAAAAAATTAGATTTTTTTCATTTTTCGACAAATTAATTATTTAAAATTTATTTTTAACTTTTTTTAAAAATAATTTTTACTTCTTTATTTAAGTGAATTTATTTTCTTTAAATAGTTTGTGCTATTTAAAAAAAAAAATTGTATATGTTAACAAATCTATTAAATATTTCTATGTATTCATTGTAATATAAATTTTAACGTTATTCAATGTAATATAAATTCAAAGAAAGAATTGTAATAATTTTTAGCCTTATTCGTAAAAGTGTGTTGGAACATATTTAAGGAGTGAAATTTTAAAGTGGGTAAGAGTAAGTTAATTATGGTCTCACATATGAAAAAAACAATAATTTGTTGTCTTAGAAGAATGATTTGAGGTATTGTTATAACTAATTGAATATGGCGTAAAAATATTAAAATATGAAAGAGAGGAAATCTAATCAGTTTTTTTAACAATGACATGTCCCTTTCCTTACAAGTTATAATGTATGCATTCCCATTAGTATAGGTGTCGAATACTCAATGTCTATTAAAATTTCCTTAAAATAATTACTAGAATTGTGGAGATCTCTATCTTGTTGTGCATTTTAAAATTATAATGTTAATTTTATATTATTTTAAAATTATGGAAGTCATCATAGCCTTAAAATTTTGAGATTAGATATTAGTTCAATGTTTGAGGTCTTAACATAATCAAATTGTGTGTCTCTAGCATTGAGTTTAAGGGAATGAAAAAATTATAGCAAGAATGAAAGATGTCTATATTTGAATTTATGGTTTTTATTTTAAATGTGGTTCACAATCCTAGAGAGGGGTTGTTATGTTTATGGAAAGAATTCCCAAGGAGGGCCACTCGAAGGAGCCTCACCCTATTGGCTGTAATTACGGAGCCTAAACTAATGGAGGCATCAAGTGAGACCCTAATATATCTATGCATACCCACGAGAGGATGTAACCTCAAAACCTTCTCTTTACAATTCACAACTCTCAACCACTTGTGCTAACCCATCGGGATCCATATTTGAAATTATGATATATATATCAATAAGAAAGTAAAATATAAATCATAAATAATATTATTTAATAAAATCATATTGCTAGAATCTACACAGTCGTAAATATGTGTGTTTAGTTTCATTGGGGATGAATTAATTGTTTTTGCAGTCTAAACCACGGTTGTCATGTCGAACCTAAATACAAAGAAACCAAGTCAAAAAACCTATAATTTGAAATTCTCAATCCCACCAAGAAAATATGAATTTAAGGAAAACACACACATTATAATAACATGTTCTGTTGTGAATAAAAATCCACAATCTCGTATTATTCTTGCATATTTTCCCAATGTCCATGTTATCATAAAAGATATCCATTATTCTTGGCTCATTTGATATCTTTGTTCATAGACATTAAGCTCAAGAAGATTTGTTTTTTGTGTAAGGCCCTTGATTTCCCCCCTTGACCATGACATGGGTCATGGGACCCAATTTTACTACGTAAAACATACTAATAGTTCCCATATTCAATGTTGTGGAACTTGGTCATGATAATTAAGCATGAAAAGGATTTTTTTAGGGATTGGTTCATTTGTTTCACTTCCCTAGGAAATGATAGAAGCCCTGAATCCCATGCGTTGTGAAAAAACTCCTAATGGTTCCCATATCCAACTCGAAGGCTAAATATCTCTTAGAAAGGATCAATGCAGTTGTTCAAAGACCACATTAGCTCTACATTGATTCATATAGAAACCACAATGTATTAAATTGGTCTAGAGCACTATAGAGTATGTAGCTGCATACACAATATTATGCTTGAACATTCAATAGTAAAATTTTATTTGTGATAGAGCAATGTAAGAGTCATTATTGATTGGATTGTGTGTTTATAATCACATTAAATTGACGTAAATACTAGAAAAAACAATAAATAATATCCATTAGATTATGTTGGGAAAACATTTGTGAAAAAAACTAGAGGTTGGATACCATAGAGAACATCAAGAACATAGTTATACCTCCCACTACCTTGTTTTCTAATTCAAATTCATAATATTGGTCTATTATTTGACATGAGTTTTTCATGAGAAATTTTGTGGTTGATTGATATCATACATAGTGGACTTGATCTTATTGGGAACTTGTTAGAAGCCACACATATATGCACAAGAATTTGGTATAATTATATAAAAATTCATTCAAGGAGGTATCGATGTCCACATGTTTCACATGTGAGAAATTGGATTTGAATCCTGAAAAAGTTTTGCGCAAAGCTAGAGTTTATGTCACTCAATTGGAACTTAAGGATAGAGCATGCAATCATAAAATAACCTAATTCTTAAGGCAACGGATCATAACCATTTCATGCCTTTCTCGATGATTAACAACAATGTGAAATACCCCCAATTTGACCATTGTAATTTATTTAATCAAAAATATGTAAATGATGTGGATAGGATATTATGGATTCCTAGTGTGGAGCTCAAGGCCAAGGCTCAACTGGTGAATGGCTAGTCATGTATAATGTAAATATGTTTATTGGACCATATGGTTTCCTTATCATGCTAACTTGAAATATATGTAAATATTATGTGCACAAATAATAAAATGGTCCAAGATGGATGTGTAAGGAGAACTAGAGGGGCTATGATTCCACCATAGGTGAAGATGAAAGAGGGGACTATGGGAAACTAATCCTTTGCTTCTGAGTCTCAACCTAGAACTCACCCAAATTGTGTCATGTAATTTGAATAAGCTAATTATCTCCTTTTATACTATTTCCCAACCATTGAATGCATGCATGGGGTTTGTGGTAAAAGTCACTTCATGCATTTATTGAAGCATGGGACTGACTGTGTTTTCGTCACAATTATGCCAATTGCTAGAAGTTAGTATGCAACTATTAGGGGTACTTTATTCTATGGTTAGAAGATATATTGGTTGTTTTTTCAACATGATCTCATATCCCTTGGAGTTAACCTTCATTATCTTATTCTCTCACACGGGTCTACACTATGCAAAGCTCTCCATTATGGTTCCATATCACTACCATATTGTGTATAACCCAACAAATTATAATTTAGAGGAAACACTATAGATTTGGAAGGGAAATTTCTAGTTGTAGGTCAGTAGAGAGGCTAGGAAACCTAGGAACCCTTGCCCATTGAAGTATGATGCTCATAGATGCCTGAGAATCCATGAATTGAGATTGTAGGTGGCTCTCCAACAATATACAACAAATTTGATCCAGGCCATGCCCAAGTGAAAATTGGGGACAACAGTCGACTGAATGAGCTGAACATTGTTATGGAGGAAGCATATAAGTAAAACAAGTAAAGTAGGAAATACACTATATCGACAGAAAGTAAGCACACAAACAATATGCAATATTTCGAACCAATTTCGATTATTACTTCTTCTCTATGAAAGTTCTTGTTGTTTTGTTACAATAATGTACATGCTTATATAGAATTTTGAGATGCTTGGGTTCCTTCCCATTACGTTCAGTTACAAGAAGTTATAAAATTTCAAAAGTTCAACCATCGCAGATAACTGTAAAACGAAGAGACAATATGTCGATGTTTGACAGTCGTCGGTGCTAGAAAAACATGTAAATATGTTGTATGTCAAGTGCGAAACCTGTTGAGGTTTTCAAAGTCAGTTGTGTTGAGGTTTGGACTTGTCGAAGTCGATAGTGAACCTATCAAAGCAGTAGATTAGTTGAATTAGTCGAACTGCTATACTTTGTTGAAGTTTGACAACATGCCAACTATTGGTTGGATCATTCCTCCTTCCTTAAGAAATAATGGGATCCATTGTGTATTCGTTCAGGTGAGGAAACTTGTTGGCCACTTCAGTAGCAGAGTACCATTTTCCTTGTGCGGGGAGTTGTCCAACTTTAGCCACTTGAAGCAAGGGAATGGAGTTCGTCCTTGTATGGCGTATGCGTTGCCCCACAATGGTGTCGCAAAGAAGAGTTCCTAAACATCTAGATGGATGTATTCATGTTCTGATGTATGCAAGCCATTATGTTCCAACAATGGTACATGGTATGGTCAAACTAGATCTACATTGAAGATTGGATGTAGGCCAAGGAATGCAGGAATGTAGAGATGAAAAGCATTTTTGCCAATTTGTTGAAGGATACTATAAGGACCATATCTCAAAGGTTTCAAATTTCTGTGGGACCAGTGAAGTGCTCCTTCTTTAGATGTAACCAGACTTGATCCCCAATTTGGAATGAGAGAGGAATACAATTCTTGTCATGTCAGGCCTTAGATTTTTCATTAGCTCGTTGCAACATTTCTTGTGCTTGGTTCTAGATGCTGTAGATTTTATCTCTGAACTTTAATTCTTTCTCCACTCCTCGTCCTTCAAAGTTGGTTTCATTCGACTATGTTGAGGAACTGATGAAGTCAATAAGCATCGAGGGTTGAAATCCATAACAAATCTCAAATGGACTCTTCCCCATAGAACTGTGTTTAACACGATTGTAGTTGTGTTGTATGTATGGAAGGTTGTCATCCCATGTTTGACGATGCTGGTGGTTGTACATGCGAATAAGTTGTACTACCAAGCGAGTTACAACTTCTATATGTCTGTCTGTCTGCAGATGGAAGGTTGTCAACAAAGAAAGTCTTGTGTCGAGTTGTTTCCATAGATTTTTCTAAAAGGTGCTGAAAAATATAGCATTTCTGTTGGAAATAATGGTCGTTGGGAGGCCATAATTTTTCCACACATGTTCGAAGAAGAGTTGAGCAGTCTGATGTGCTTTCGTAGTTTTCTTGCATGGTATGAGGATAGCCATCTTGGAAAATCTATTGACTACTACTAGAATGATTATTTTGTAGTAGGATATCACGTCAAGTAGTCCATAGAAATATATTCCCATGGTTGACTAGAAACTAGAAGGGGTGTGCACAGTCCTTGTCGTTGATCGGTGGTTTAGCAATGGCACAAACAACGCACGATCGAATGTACTTGTTGACATCATATTTAAGTGAAGGATAATAAAAATACTTTTGGAGGATAGCAAGTATTTTTGTGACTCCAAAATTTCCTATAGCCTTGTTGTAGTGCACATCCCAAATGAGCTTCTGTCAGTGCTCACCGATCGGTACACAAAGTTTTCCAAGCTTGTATAGCAAGGTGGAATTTAGGAATTAGTTGGTAGTAGACAATGTGTTAGTTTGAAGTTGTTGATAAATTGCAGAAAAGTTACAATCTACCGAATAAAATTGTGGCCATGTAGTGGTGCCGTAACCCTGCATACTCATCACTGTAGACAGTAATTAATGGGTTGTCGACTGAGAAAATTAGCTAATCCATTGGATTTTCCTTTCTGATACTTAATTACCAACTGAAATTGTTGCAGGTAATTAATCCACTTGAGTTGTAAGGTTGCCTGTAGTTTTAACTGGAGTGAACTGCAAAGGTTTATGGTCAGTGAGGATGACCCTCTCCTTGCCAAGAATGTAGTGTATCCATTTCTTAAGAGCTTGCACAATGGCATGCAATTATTTTTAACAGGTCAAATACCTTCTAACAGTGTCATTGAAATTTTGAGAATGAGACGTGACTGGGTGACCTGACTGAGTGATCACTGCACTGAGAGCATAGTCTGATGCATCTGTCTCAATCTCAAAAGGCTGATGCAAATTAGGTAACACAAGCACTGGTGCAATACAAAGCGTGTTTTTGAGTTGTTCAAAATCTTTTTGTTTTGTCAGTGTCCATTTGACGACAATTTTCACATTACCTTTAGTCAATTGATTCAAAGGCCATGTGATGTGACTAAATCCAAGTATGAACCATCGATAGAAATTATCCAAACCAAGAAAACTTCTTAGTTGTTGAGTTTTTTTGAGAAATGGGCCAATATTTGAGGATATATACTTTTTATGGGTCGACATGAATTCCTACATAATCAATTACATACCCCAAATATTTTATGTTGGTCATTGCAAACGAGCATTTGTCCATGTTCAGATATAGTCGATGTTCCTGGAGAGTTTCGAAGACTTGTCGAACCTGTCTAACATGTTCTTCCCATGATCGACTGAAAATAAAGATATTGTCGAGATAGAGAATGACACATTTGTTGATGAAAGGTCATAGAAGGTCATCCATATATCTCATGAAGGTTGCAGGTGCATTTGTTAAAACGAAAGGCATGACTAACCATTGAAACAATCCTTCCTTGGTCTTGAAAGTCGTTTTCCATACATCGATGGAATCGAATGGAATTTGATGATACTTCGACTTGAGGTTGAGTTTAGTAAAGAACTTAGCACCTTTCAGATAGTTGATGATTTCATCTATCCATGGAAGAGGGTATCTATTCTTTACTAAAATTTTCTTGAGATCCCAATAGTCAATGCACATGTGCCAAGTCCCATCTTTCTTTGGAACTAGGACAATTGGACTTCCACAAGGAAAAGAGTTGGGGAAGATATGAACCTTGCTGATCAAATCCTTGATTTTCCTGTGAATCTCTTCATTCTCAAGAATGGATCTTCTGTGAACATATGCGTTAGGTAATGAAGAACCAGGTACAAATTTAATGGAGTGTTTTACCTAGAAATGCAGAGGTACTCTGTTCGACTCTTGAAATACGTTCCAGTACTCTTCAAGAATGATGTCAATCTATTATTGTTGTCGAGAGATCCGTTGGTCGATGAGTCGGCTCATTGTTGCAGTATTTATGGGATGTTGATTCTTTATCATAATTAATGTGAAATTTTGAGCATGATTGATAAGATTCTTTTTTTTGGAAGATGTCATAGAAACCGTTGATGTGGGTTTTCACTCTAGTATGTTGTACCAATGATTTTGAATTTTGACAATCACCTTTGGAGGCCATGACTGATATGTACCATGTCGATCCCACAAGTAAGGTTTCCTAAACAAGGAGTCGACTACAGAAAGCAATGCCACATCACAGAGTACTTCATCTTCAAAAGGATTAATGAATTAGGTGAGTCTACATTGGCATGTGATTCTTAGTTCCTTTCCATCCTTCATCCAACTGATAGTGTAAGGTTGAAGATGTGGATTGGTGACAAGGCCAAGTTTCTTCACAAGATATTCACAAATGAAGTTCTTCTAGCTACCACTATCCATAATCAGATGTAATGGATTTTTCTAAACCCATATATGTGCATGGAATAAGCATTCAAGTTCCTCCTCATCGATGAAAGTCGAGGCTGTCAAAGTAGTAGAGGTTGAAGCCAAGAGGGTTGATGTATCTGGATCAGATTCTGCTAGGGTTTTGTCGAACAATTTGGATGTCGAATTTTTTTCCAAAAATTTCTTTTGAGATTTGAATTTTGACATATCTGCCCTGCTGAATGTGATAATCACACCATTTCTCAGTAGGGTCTTATTTGCTACGAACCCTCTTATCTTTCTGAAGTTTATTCTTTTGAAGATCAGGATTTGACAGAGTCGGCTACGAAGGGTTCTTTGACTTTTTGGAGTCGGATAGTGTCTTCTTGTCAGATGTTCAACATGTTGGCTTGTTCACGAAATGTGCTTTTCCTGTTTGTTTAGCTTCAAGCTTGCTGGCATAATGAAATTCATCCACAAGTTTACTAATAGTCAGAAACTCCATCTCTTGCTGAATGTACGGGGATAAACCATTGGCATACTTCAATAAAATAAATTTCTCTTCTTCTTGGACTCCAATTCTAGCCATGAGTCGATTAAATGCATCGGTATAACTCTATACGGGCTGGTCTTTCCACTATCTTAGTTGTTGTTGTTATACGTAAATCTCGAAATCAACATGTGATGAGGTCCCAAACATCTATATTTGTACCGATTCCTAAAATGTGAAATGAAAATCTTGGTCTAGACATCAATATTGCATATGAAAATATAGCACCGCTCCTACCCTTTATTCCATAAGTGGTACCTTCTTCAGCACCACCCATAATATATTGGAAGTAAGTGGTGGCACCGGCTTTACCCTTTGTTTAAGGCATGGTTCTACCCTGTCACCACTCTGTCTTAGTGAGGAAGAAGTGGTGCCCTTGGTAAAAAGTGAAAAAGAGAGAGTTTTCATGAATCTTCTCGAAGGAAGGCTTCATGGAACTCTTATCCCTACTCAGTTGGGCCACTTGGACTCAAGATCCATCCTTTATGGATCTCCTATCCACCTCACCCACCATTTTCTCAACCAAATATATCCATCCAAATAATATAAAAGCAGGCTCATATCCATGGTTGAGGGAGAGAAAAGTTATGTTGTTGCATTGTTATTCTAGCCTAAATCAGTAGGGTGAGCATAGGAGGAGCAAGTTGGATCTATTGAGGATAATATATTGTCTTTTTGAAAGAGGCATATTGACACTAAGGCATAGGTTGTAAACTTCTTCTTTATTTAATGAAAAATTGGTTCCTTTCCGATAAAGTATATTGTGCTAATATCATATATTTTATTGTTAAATTTCTTAGTCATTAACATAAAGTAGTGGATATGTTTTGGTTCTTTTATCTCTTTGTTGTTTTCATGTGATTATGCAGGTACATCATTACATGAAGCAGCTACATCGTAGTATCAAAGCAATTCATTCCAGACTTGCATTTATTCTAGGGAAAGTCTTCCAAGGTTGTTGTGAACCATTTGTTCTAGATCTAAACCATTTAGACTAGACAAACAACTCCTGTCCGCAGGAGGTGCAATATTCCTAGCTACAAATTTGGCGGCTCCACTGGGGAGAACTTCAGCAAATCTAATCTTCCTTGTTCTTTCTCAACACTTGTCTGAAATCTAAGCTCTAGATTTTGATCAGTTCATTAGATCCACTAGAAGATTTTGTTCTAGTATCATCAAACCTTTTATATATGGGTTATCTTCACCTTCTGTACTTAAATTCATATTGATTCATGATTTAAATGCCAGTTTTACAATAATTGATTTTTCTTTTTTTTTGCAATTATTTTGTTTTGGAAATCTATAGGGAATCGCGCATGAATAGAGGGCTATAAGTAGTGCCACCGCCTGTATTCAACAGTCAAGAACTGATAACCTCTCGGAACTGCTTTATTAGTGCCCTTCTTGAAGCAGTGCCAGGTATGGTTTTTCCATACTTGTTTTTTCAAAGTTTTTGTAAAAAAATTGTGTGATTTGGTTTCCGTTCAGAGTGTCTGGGCTTGTTTAAAGAGATATGAGTGTTTGAAATTTGGATTTTTTATGTGGTAAAGGCTTGTTTTGTTAGAATAAAAAATCCAAGTTAGGTTAGGCTCATCTTTTCAAAAGCTTATATGCTTGGTTTTGAATTTTGAAAGGAGAGCTTGGAAGCTTTAGTTCAATTAGATATTTTCTTCTCTTCTTGCCGCTGATAAGACTAAAAAGAAAGACCTGCTTGATTGGTTTTTTTTTTTTTTTTCGTTAAGTTAATGAAAATAATTCTTTTGGTTTGAAAATAAAGTTTCTTTTTGAGACTTCGTTATATTTATGTTTGGAGATGAAATATTGGATCTTTGATTAGCCTCATAAGCTTTCAGATTTACATTTTTTCTTCTTTATTTTTACATTCTTGTCTCATAAAAATAAAAATATTAGTATTTTTAAGTTAGATCTTTCTAGTTTTAAAGAAAACTTGAAAAAAATATTGTATATTCCTTTGAATGTTTTTTGTCTTTCTTCTTGGAAAAAGATATCTTACTTTATTGGCTTGCTTTTAAAGCATAGATTATAGAAGTTTTGCGTGTTCATAGTCTCAGAATTTTTTTTATTAGTTAGACTATTTGGGAAAGTTTGGTTTTGAAATGAATTTGGAAAAAGAAAATATTTTCTCCTTCCCGTAAGTAGGCATGTTTTGAATGGTAAAGTGAAAGAATTTGCACATCATATTTGCATGGATTTACATTTCTGTCATAAATCCATGCATTCACCTAACCGTTCAACTTAAAATTAACGATAGCCATAGGTTAAATTTTTTTAGTATTTGAGTGATAGGTTAGAGACATGTTTCGGCATCGTAAAACATAGGAGTTGTCATTTATTGCCTGCACTACAGCCCGATACTCGTGCAGTTCTTCCACATACCTTCGGTATTTCAAATGACATTTCACGTACCCTTGAGGTATATAGAAAGGTACTTCACGTACTCGATTGTATATCGAAATGCCCCTTGTGAACGATTGTGCATTAGAAAACACTACTAAGGATTTGAACTCCCATGTACCTTGAGTATATTGGGAGGCCCTTCTAGGATTTTTGAAAGAAAATCCTTTTGGCCGTCTTGTTGGTGCAATGCACTATGAACAACACTTGGGGAGATTACTACACACATACCATCCAGGTAGTTAGGTATTCAGGTGAGGGACAGTCAATCCTCCTAGTCGCACTTTACTGTTGGACCATTTGGTATATTGCGAGTTGCAAAAACTTGACAATCCTAGTGAGGAACCAAGATTACATTAACCCCTCTTATCACTTAAGTTTGCTTGTGGCCTATAGTTTGTGTAGGAGAAGACCTTGCTTTATTTCCTTAGTTTTGAAACCCTAGGTTAGGTTTAGTGACTTTTACAATCTAGCCAACTTTTAGTATAGAAGGTTCAGAAGAAACCAGGGCCTACCCCCTGACTTTCCTCCTGTTACAAGAGAGAGCCAAATGGAAGCCACAGATCAAGGAGATGGAACTCACTCCCATGTGGAAGGAAGTCTAGTTGTGGATGACAGAGAATGATTCATTGCTTATGTTACTCCCTTGGTCCAACAGCCTCCTACGGCTGATTCTTCCTTTCATTCACCAATGGAAGGTAGTAATGATGGTCGTAATGAAGTATAGTTTGGAATTGATGCTCCATTTTGGAGAACTTCTATAGGTCAAGCCCTTTTTGAATTCGAGGTCACTAGACCTTCTTTTGAGAACCCTCTTGCAGGGAAGGATGAATACAGGAGAATTAAATCATCCCTTGATTGCGATCTTGATTTTCAAGAGAGGATTGAAAGAGTAATGACTACTCCTGTACCTCACAAAGAATCTATGTCATCTCTTTTACCCTGTCTGTCAGATACATGGCCTTCTGAATATCGTACACTTGCTGAAACTTTAGGGCCTATTGAAGATGTTCCGGTTCATAGTGTGATGTCTCATAATCTAGGTTAAACCTACAAGCCTACATTTTCATGCCCTAGGTCTATTACTAATTCTCCCATACCCGTTATAGCTGGGGAGAAATCCACATCTCACATGGTATCCTGGAATTCCTTACCCTGGAAACACTTTTACACCTTGGGGGAAACCTAATTGGTCTTACATGCTAGAAATGGGAGGAATGCCTATTCTTACTACTAGAGATGCCAGAGGGCCACCTTATGGTGGCCCACCATTTGGAGGCCCACCAGGTGGAGGCCCACTAGGCACAGGCCCACCTAGCGGATTCCCACCTAGAGTAGGTCCACCTTACAGAGGACCACAACCTAAGGGGACACCACCGGGAGTCCCACCACTTGGAGGCCCACCTTCTGGGGGTCCACCCTCTAGGGGACCACCACCTAGTGAACCACCACTTGGGGGTCCACCACCACCCATAGGTCCACCACCTGGAGGCCCACCTCCAGGTGGCCCTTTTCCTGGAGGTCCTTCCCCTTTGGGAGGTTCTTTGGGAGGATCATCTTCCCATCAACCATCCCAACATCCTGTTTATCTGTCAACCTATGGTCCCACTAGTGCATACTTTCCTTATCAATATTACCATTATGTTGAACCTAATAGACAAATTCCATTCCTATCAACTTTGGACTTGCCATATTTTTCCAAGTTGATAAATGATCCCATTCAGTACAACCATTCATGGCCTGCCATTCTAGTCAAGTTACCATCAGACATTTCAAAGTTTGATGGGAAGCAGGGAGATGATCCCAAAAATCATGTCATGAATTTTCATCTATGGTGTTCTTAGATCTACTTGATGCCTGATTCTATTTGTTTGAGACTCTTTAAGTGGACTTTGACTAGCATGGCCGCAAAGTGGTATATTGAACTTCCACGATTTTCATTTATGAATTTGATCTCATTGGCAACCGTTTTTCTCACAGACTTTCAGCTACCCATTCGTTATGAAACTGGTACGGACCTTTTGACCTCACTCCATCAAGATACCTCTACACACATATCAGACCATATCCATGAGTGGAGAAGACAAAGAAGACTTATTAAAGCTCCTATCTTGGACCAACTGTTAGCTGATTGGTTCATGAAATCCTTCTTTCCTCCCATTGCTCGAGATGTTGCCATGGGCGGTGCTATTACTGAAGAGCAGGGTATTAGTCGTGCTTAGTATCTGGATTTGGTTTATTCCCAATCTAGAACTTTGTATGACCTAATCCTTGAATCTCCTTGTCCCAACATAGACCCTACTAAGCCACCTCCGGAAACTCCTGTTGATGGAGTTGTCAGTTCAATCCAGCCTTCACCAATAGCCAAGTCCGCCAAGCAACCCAATGCTTCTGTTACTACTCCTTTAACCCCTATGGTTTCAACCGAGGTAAATGATATTCAAAGTACACAAACACTTGGAAATAAGAAAAAAGGAAAAGGTAAAAATAAGAAATCTTGAAACCAACAGGAAACTACCAAGACTGCGGCCATAGAGAATGATAAAGGGAAAAGAAAAGTTAAGTACCATTTCTTGTTATGTGGAGGTGATCACTTCATGAAAGAGTGTCCTCATATTGATGAGATCAATAAATTTTGAAAACTAATCCTACACCTGCAATGCTTATCGATCCTTTCCCATATTAGCAACAGTTGATAGACCACATGTCTAATCAAGGGACCTCTGGTTCCATGGAAGAAATTAGAATGATGTCTTCAGAGACCATCAATTTGAATACTCATAGTCAGTCATATGACAAGCCGGTAGAGAAGAAAGATGAAAATCTTTCTCCTGAGAAAGTTCCTTCTGCTAGTTCCCCTCCACCTTCATCTAATAACCCTCTCGTGATTGAAAAACCTAATCTTGATTTAATTTTGTGACCACCCAAGGATATCCTAATGAAGGATGTTTTTAATCCCAATGATCAAGCTGCACAATTCTATAATTTAGTTGAATATTTAGCTCAGGAACCTTGTGCGATGTCTACCCTTGAGGTACTCCAAAGCTATCCAACACAGTGTAAAAACTTGCTAACGGATTTGGGGGCATTATACACTTATAATACCAACTTGATTCATTTTAACGTGGAGAAATATAAATCCAGACTACCTCACCAAGTTGCATTCCAAATTTCCTCTAAAGTAGTTGGGAGAAAGGTCCATCGGACTGTTCTGGATGAGGGAGCTTCCACCTCATTTTTGTCTATAGCCTATTGGAGAGCCATTGGTTCTCTAGAAGCTATAAAATATCCTACGACATTAAAATCTTTTGATGGATGAGGTTTCCAGCCTCATGGTCTATTACCAACCCTTTCATTCGAGCTTGGGGGTAAGACTGTTTCCATTCAAGTGGAAGTAGTGGATGCCCCGTTAGACTACAATCTCCTATTAGGGAAAAATTGGTTCTATGTTATGACTGTCGTCACTTTGATAGTTTTTCAAACTCTTTAGTTTCCTCATTTGGGAAAAATTGTAACTATCGATCAACTTGACTTTTTTTCACCAGATGTTAGCACTCCCAACACGAATAATATCCCTATGTTAGGTTAGTCCCCTCCTCTCTATCAGTCGATTGGATTAGGCATGCTGAAAGATTCATCTCTCATGGGATTATTTTGTTCGGCACCTACTAGTACGAAAGTAGCAATCGTGAACATGATTTCCATGACTGGTTATAGTCTTAAAGGAAAAGAAGTTGTTAAGTCATCCTATATTGACCTTTATAAAAAAATCTATGATATTGTCCAATATGCCTCCGACGACCAGCCATATGATCTTCATTTGGTAGCTTTGGATCCTTACCACTTGCCCTACTGTTTAGAACCATCTCTTTCCACTCTAGAATATCTCACACATAATTTTCCTTTGGATGAGTCCATCTTAGAGATCATGAGTGTGAATGAACCTGTATGGGAAGATCACCATCATCGATCTTCGTTTCTTTCCAACACTAGTTTGGTTGAGTTTGATTTTGAATCACTTATTAGCACTGATATTGTCACCCATCCACAAATGCCTGTATTGTTGCAAGACATAGATTCCAAAGGAAATCTTTGCAACATCACTAAAACAACCCCGATTGACATATCAGTCAAGCCTGGAATTGTTGAGCATGTTCTCATAGGCCAGAAATGTTCAACAGAGTAAGCTGAAACCTTTAAAGCTCTTTTCAAAGAATTTCATGATATTTTTGCTTGGACTTATGAAGAGATGATTAGGATTGATCTGTCAATTGTTGTTCATGAAATTAAAACTTATCCCGTGGAAAAACCTATCCAACAAAAATTATGTCAAGTTCATCCTAGGAAGGCTGTAGCTATTAAAGCTGAAGTAGAAAAACTTTTGAAAGTGGGGTTTATTTATCCTTTACCTCTGACATAATGGGTATCTAATATTGTCTATGTGGCTAACAAGCAGGAAAGTATTAGATTCTGTATCGATTTTTGAGACTTGAACAAAGCTTGTCCTAAGGACAATTTTCCTACTCAACATAATGATCAGATCATTGATAATTGTGCTGGAAGTGTCATCTTCTCTTTTATGGATGGTTTTTCTGGCTATAATCAGATAGAGATTCTACCCGCTGATCAGCACAAGACGACATTCATTTTCCCATGGGGGATCTTCGCATATTGGAAGTTACCTTTTGGATTGAAGAATGCTAAAGCCATATTCCAATGAGCCATGTTCTATGCCTTTCAAGATATCAAACAAACCATGGAACCATACCTTGATGATCTCCTTGCTCATTCACAGCAATGGGAAGACCATTTAGGACACCTTAGAGACATTTTCCTTAGGTTCTGTCATTATAATATATGTTTGAATCCACACAAGTGTGTCTTTTGTGTTGAATCTGGATGCTTGCTTGGCTTTATGGTTTCCAAATATGGCATACCGATTGATCCATTGAAAATTGCTGCCATCTTAGCCTTACCTGCCCCGACAAATGTTACTGAGCTCCAAAGTTTGCAAGGGAAGGAAAAATTTATTCGTCGTTTCATGTGCAATTTTTCAACAAAAACACATGGTTAGATGCGTCTCTTGAAGAAGGACACTCCATTCTTCTACGATGACCAGGCCCAATGAGACTTTGATAATTTGAAGCATGCTCTGACTCATTCACCCATGATACGTCCCCCATATTATTCAAAGAATTTTCTCTTGTATGTTGCTGCCTCCACTACTACCATTGGAATGGTTCTACCACAGGACAATCCCAACAGTCAAGAACACATGATATATTACAAGAGTAAGAGTCTCATTGGCTCTAAAACACGTTACTCGCATGTGGAGAAGTTAGCTTTGGCCACGGTAATTGTTGTTCATAAATTTCGTCATTACATTTTTCTTCATACCACAACTATACTCGTAGATCAAAACCCTATGTACTATATTCTGACTCGTCAGGTACTAGGGGTCAAATATTCTCATTGGGTTTTCATCCTATAGGAATTTGACCTTAAGTTCACCAAGTCTACCTCGAAGAAATCCTTGGTTTTCACGGAGCTAATGCGTGATCTTCCCCATGCTTTGATAGAAGTTGAGCCCAATGATTCATTCCCAGATGAATTAATGTTCTTGATAAGAACAACTGATCCATGGTATGGATATTTTATCATATATCTCCAGACTCATAGGTTTCAGCCTAAAGTACTATGCAAAGTATCCGTCACCATGCAAAGTACCACTTAATACTGAATGATACATTGTACCGAAGTGGTATCGATTCTATACTTCGACAATGCCTTACACATGAAGAGGATGAAATGGTTTTGAATGATTGCCACTCTAGAGCATGTGGCAGTCATCTCTCTGGGGTGGCTACAGCCCAAAAAATCCTCCACCTTGGGTATTTCTGGCCTACTATTTTCAAAGATTTTCACAAGGCAGTTAAAAAATTCCCACGCTATCAACACTTTTATCCAAAAGAGTGCACCCACCCTGCTCCTTTAGACCCCATCATTGCAGTCGACCCTTTTTCCAAGTGGGGTATAAACTTTATGCATTGTAATCCTACCTCAGCCGGGGGGCATGGTTACATCATTGTAGCCGTGATTATTTCACTAAATGGGATGATGCAATTCCTACATATGAAAAGGATGGTAAGACCTCTGCCCTATTTTTATTTAACCACATGATAGCTAGGTTTGGAGTCCCACAAGGTATAGTCCCTGATCATGGATCTCATTTCTAGAATTAGATGATGGCTGAGCTGAGTGCTAAGCTAGGTTTTCATCATGAAAACTCAACTCTGTATTACCCATAGGCTAATGGTCAGGTTGAAGCCATTAACAAAGTTAAAAAAAAACTATGCTGCGTAGGAGGGTTGGAGAACAAAAATCCAACTGGCACTTAACTCTCTTTTCTGCACTTTGGGCTTATAGGACATCAGTAAAAATGACAACTGGTTTCACACCCTTTCAACTGGTCTATGGACTAGAAGTCATCCTTCCTATTGAGTGTCAAAGTCCATCATTAAAACTCATAGTAGAACTTCTCCCAAACACTTCCACCAAGGAATAAATATTTCTATATTTGACTAATCTTGATGAAACTAGAAGAGATGCTGCTTTAGCTAATGAGGCACACAAAAAACACGTCAAGGCATAGTATGAAAAATATGTCCAACCTCATATCTTCAATGAAGGTGACCTAGTCCTAACATATGATCAGAGATATGATAAACTAGGGAAATGAAAGTTCGAATCTATGTGGTACGGTCCCTTTATCATTAGTAAGGTCTTGGAAAAAGGGGCTTACGAGCTCGTAGATTATGATGGGATACCCTTTGGGAAACCTCACAATGGGTTGTACTTGAAGAGGTACTATGCTTGAGTAATTCCTATATGGTACCTTGTAGATATGTATATTTGGATTTCAATGTGTTTTTGTCTTTTTTCAATATGGTTTTGAGTTTGATTTCCATATTGTTTATACCATGTTTTGGTTATGCAAATTGGATGGTGTTCTATAGATTCATTGATGGTGCATGTCATCACACCTTGAACCTTGCTTCAACATCTTGGGTGTTGTATTTATCAGCTTAGGATTTAGTCATTTCAGGAGCAGTTTGTATTGGTTCACCTACCAACAACATAGTTGAGTATCAATCAATGATAGGTCTACTCACCAAGGTTGCATCTCAGGAAATTTGTGATTTGGTTGTATTTATGGACTCTCAATTAGTGGTTTTCCATCTAAACCATGTTTACACTATCAAGAACCCTACTCTCCTTCATATTGTTTGAAGAGTATGTTTGTTGGAGAGGTCATTCAATTTGTTTACCTATAGGCATATACCTAGGTCTGTTAATATGATTGTTGATTCATTGGAAAATTTCATTTTAGATTGGCATATTGCTCATTCATAACTTGTTAAAATAAATATGGTCAATCATAAAGTAAAATAAATAGTACAAAACATGTAAAACTCATGTAAATATAATTCATCCATTTGAAGCACATGTAAACAACAAAAAACTGAGTCTGTATATATATATATATATGTATGTATGTATGTATGTATGTATGTATGTATGTATTAAAAGTGTTTTTTACAAAAATATGGTCATGAGACCTCATCTGAAGCACTATGGATTTTAGGAATAAAAAATGATACAAACATCCTAAATATAGCTAAACTTTCAAGGGTACATCATGCAGACCACTCTAGTGATGCTCATGGTAGCACATAATGGCCCTCACTACCCTACCTAGTGATCGACTGAAGTGGCCTGGCACTCCCACGGTATGTCTCTGATACCTCCTAGGGAGGTCATATATAGCTGCATCCAAGATGTCCAGATTTAGTCGCTCCAAGTTCTCCTCTAGCTCAGTGATCTCTTCATCACCTCTATGAACAAATCGAGCTCCTGCTCGCCTGTCCATTGGGGAGGATCCCTGAGGACGTGCAGCACCAACATCTTCATGTAAAAAACTAGGTCTTGTTATCATCCATAAAAGTATAAAAAATGAAAAATGTAAAAACATAAACACCATTTTAGGGTTTTTGCTTCTTACTAATGTCTCCCCACTGAGCACTAGGTGGTAATGGTAGATCAAGATCACCTCTCAAGTTGGTCCCTACATATGCATACTCCTCTATCATGAGGATCTGATCACTCAGCCAGTGGAAGAAAGCGACCTCAAACATGACCTTGGCCCTGCCACCTCCTATTCATGCCATGATCTCTACCCACCTCAGCATGCGTGGGTCTCTAGGTCCAACCTCCATAAAAACCACCTAGGGACTCATGAGGGGTACCCTCTCGAAGAAGAAGCAAGCTAAAATGGACCCATATCCAAATTGCTCCAAATCCCCATGCCAAATTTTCATCAGCTGATCCTTGAAGACAGGAAGAAGTGCTTCTACCAAGTTGAACACCGTAGGTGCCATGTCTTCCATAGAATACAACAGATGTGCCTGGGATTCCTAGTGAGGACGTTGGATCCCAACCAACCTCTACATAGTGAAAAAAACAGTACGAAGTAGTAGATCCATCACACCCTTTATAAGGATCTTCTTACCTGACATTTTTGTTCCAGGGAAGCAGTAATGATAAATCAACTCCTATGTAGTTAAGTCCCCACCTCGAGAACCAGTCAAGGAGATAGGGGATCCTCGTCTGGATATCCCTGTAAAGAAGTAGATTTCTTCTACCTCCATAGTCAAAATATGAGGTCCTACCTCAAAATGTTTTTGTTTTGGATTCCACATTCGTAGGATATATTCCAGCAAACATGCATGTGATACCATGCTAGGGGTACGAAAGAATTTTAAGAGGCCAAAACCTCTCATGGAAGCTACACAACCCGCATTTCTTGCGGCATGGGAATTTTCATCATCATGTTGTCTTTCCTTCCAGATCACCATTTTTAACTGAATGAACCTGCAAAAAACATCAATGGGCTAGTTAGAAACATAGTCTATGATTAAAATTGCTCAAACTCTTTTTATGTGTCTAGGGTAAATATAATTTCGAGTTCATGACTAGCATTACCTCTACGCAGTTAAGACAGAGAAGTGCCATTGCCTAAGTTTAATTGAAAAAACACGATTTTCATTGGGCATCGCCTGTCCCATAAAGGCCAAGTGTGGTGCCCACCATTGATCTTTTAGGTTTTCCTATTGAGCTCAAAACTGATCAAAATAAAAAATTGGAAATGATGAATAGGAAGGGAAAGGTTCAATCTTTTACTTGAATTTGACGATGTAGAAAACGAGCGGTGGATGGCTTCGCAATCTCTAGTTGAAATTTGCACTCCAAATCTCCCAAAATACTCTCCAAGGTATGGTAAATTGTAAAATGACTTGTTTTTTACTATTTACTCAGCTTTTATAATATATTTTAAAGGTTTTTTTATAATATTTTAATGGTTTGAAAATCATTTTTATAAAAAAAACCCTTTAATATAGTTATAAATTCATTTTTTTCGAATATTTCGGGAAACAAATAGTCTTTTTTAAGTCTTGCAGGGGAAAAAATAAGCAATATTGTTTATGGGGAAGTTCAGTTTTTGAATTTTTTGTACTTCTGAAAAATGGAAAAGGTCCTAGAGCATTGATTTCGATACTTTGATCATGCTCCCAAAACTCAGCATCAAATTTTCGAGCCTTTTCCCGATTCTTTTCAGGCTCGTAAAAACATTTTATTGTGAAGAGAGACCTAATGGAGTCTTCTTTAAACTATTTTCAAACTCTTTAAATATGAAAAGATTGTTGAGCGCACCTGTCTTCTTCATGCTCGTAAAAGTACTTGAAGAGTTGTCTTTCCGATGGTAGTTTATCTCCTTTTCAGTTTGGATAGAATAATTACGAAAAAGGAACACTTCATCCAAGCATGACTGGAAGAGTTCTCTTAGGCATTATTTTACACTTTTTTGGGCCCCAGAGACTAAAACATATGAAAGAGAACCCTTTGGAGTCTTCTTCCATCTTCATTTAGGCTCTCTAAATGTGAACAATACCGAGTTAACTTTTAATGGACTTGTGAGACTAAACACTGAGAGACCCTGTTTTCTGAATGAACACCTCCTTTCTCAGGTTCGTAAAATGTATGAGAATGGACTTGTCTTTGAACAAGCTATAACGAGTGTTTGTTACCCTCTTTAAACTCGTAAAAATGAAAAGAGGCACTCATCAATCATGATGGTGAAATTAAGGGAAGGGAATCAATTCATTTTGCAAATAAAATAGCAGTTTGTCGTTACCTTTGAACATGGCACTTGTCTACATTTCATTCAGTCAATTCAGTATTCAGCTTGTCTCTGATTCGATCCACTTTCATGATTCATGTCGCTCTTCTGAGTTTTTCAAAGAATGCATTGTCCACTATCGGATTGTGTTCCACCTTGTTGAGTCAAATGTTGCCAAGTGTTTTGTAGTGTCACCCGATGTTCAAAGGGAAGTTGAAAGTTTACCTATAAAGTTAAAATAACCTTTGTGTCAATAATTTTGAGTCAGCCCTATGGTTACACTATCTACAACATTCTAGAAATTTGCTTCGAGTTTCATGTCGTCGATGTGGGATTCATCATGGCCCTCCTTCGAGGAGACTATTCCTGTTGACATCAGCTTGTTAGTGTTTCAACATTTAAGCTAGCATTATAACAAGATCTTTTCACTGAGAGAATAACAAGCACAACAATCACATAAGCACATCACAAGAGACAAGAGACACAAATATTTTTAGGAGGGGAAACCATAAATGGAGAAAACCCCTCAACTTCCTCTAAGATAGTATCACCACAAGATGTGATCCCAAAACAGTAAGATGACCTCCCTTCACAATAGCAGCCTTCTGTCTTCTGTCAAGCACAAGAATTTCCTTCTCCAAAAGTGTGCCACACTTGAGAGAGCAAGAGAGCTAAGTCATAAGTGATAAATAGAGAGACTCACCCTCTCTATTTATATTAGTCCGTTCACTTGAATTACCATTTCACACGTAGGCCCGACTTAATAATTACTACTCGAGCCTACA